>JAMKFB010000717.1:0-247175 GCA_036247105.1 Cirrhinus mrigala
AAGTAAAGTCGAAGAGGCAGAAGCCATAGAAAAAGTCGAAGAAGTAGAAGTCGAAGAGGCAGAAGCCATAGAAAAATTCGAAGAAGTTGAAGTCGAAGAAAAAGTCGAAGAGTCAGAAGCCATAGAAAAAAATCGAAGAAAATGTCAAAGACGCAGAAGCCATAGAAAAAGTCGAGGAAGTAGAAGCCGAAGAAAAAGTCGAAGAGGCAGAAGCCATAGAAAAAGTCGAAGAAGCAGAAGTCGAAGAAAGAGTCGAAGATGCAGAAGTCATAGAAAAATTCGAAAAGAAAAAGTCGAAGGAGTAGAAGTCGAAGAAAAAGTCGAAGAGGCAGAAGCCATAGAAAAAAATCGAAGAAAATGTAGAAGAGGCAGAAGCCATAGAAAAAGTCAAAGAAGTATAATTCGAAGAAAAAGTCGAAGAAGCAGAAGCCATAGAAAAAGTCGAAGAAGTAGAAGTCGAAGAGGCAGAAGCCATAGAAAAAGTCGAAGAAGTAGAAGTCGAAGATGAAGAAGTTATAGAAAATTTTTTAAAAACAAAAAAGTCGAAGAGGCAGAGGCCATAGAAAAAGTTGAAGTAGTAGAAGTCAAAGAGGCAGAGGCCATAGAAAAAGTCGAAGAAGTAGAAGCCGAAGAAAAATTCGAAGAGGCAGAAGCCATAGGAAAAAGTCGAAGAAGTAGAAGTCGTAGAAAAAGTCGAAGAGGCAGAAGCCATAGAAAAAAATCGAAGAAAATGTGGGAGGCAGAAGCCATAGAAAAAGTCGAAGAAGTAGAAGTCGAAGAAAAAGTCGAAGAGGCAGAAGCCATTGAAAAAGTCGAAGAAGTAGAAGTCGAAGAAAAAGTCGAAGAGGCAGAAGCCAAAGAAAAAAATCGAAGAAAATGTAGAAGAGGCAGAAGCCATAGAAAAAGTGGAAGAAGTAGAAGTCGAAGAAAAAGTCGAAGAGGCAGAAGACATAGAAAAATTTGAAAAAAAGTCGAAAAGGCAGAAGCCATAGAAAAAACTCGAAGTAGTAGAAGTCGAAGAGGCAGAAGCCACAGAAAAAAATTGAGGAAAAAGTCGAAGAGGCAGAAGCCATAGAAAAATTCGAAAAAAAGTCGAAGAAGCAGAAGCCATAGAAAAAAATCGAAGAAAATGTCAAAGACGCTGAAGCCATAGAAAAAGTCGAAGTAGAAGCCGAAGAAAAAGTCGAAGAGGCAGAAGCCATAGAAAAAGTCGAAGAAGCAGAAGTCGAAGAAAGAGTCGAAGATGCAGAAGTCATAGAAAAAAATCGAAGAAAATGTAGAAGAGGCAGAAGCCATAGAAAAAGTCGAAGAAGTAGAAGTCGAAGAAAAAGTCGAAGAGGCAGAAGCCATTGAAAAAGTCGAAGAAGTAGAAGTCGAAGAAAAAGTCGAAGAGGCAGAAGCCATAGAAAAATTTGAAAAAAAGTCGAAAAGGCAGAAGCCATAGAAAAAACTCGAAGTAGTAGAAGTCGAAGAGGCAGAAGCCACAGAAAAAAATTGAGGAAAAAGTCGAAGAGGCAGAAGCCATAGAAAAATTCGAAAAAAAGTCGAAGAAGCAGAAGCCATAGAAAAAAATCGAAGAAAATGTCAAAGACGCTGAAGCCATAGAAAAAGTCGAAGTAGAAGCCGAAGAAAAAGTCGAAGAGGCAGAAGCCATAGAAAAAGTCGAAGAAGCAGAAGTCGAAGAAAGAGTCGAAGATGCAGAAGTCATAGAAAAAAATCGAAGAAAATGTAGAAGAGGCAGAAGCCATAGAAAAAGTCGAAGAAGTAGAAGTCGAAGAAAAAGTCGAAGCGGCAGAAGCCATTGAAAAAGTCGAAGAAGTAGAAGTCGAAGAAAAAGTCGAAGAGGCAGAAGCCATAGAAAAAGTCGAAGAAAAAGTTGAAGATGCAGAAGTCATAGAAAAATTCGAAAAGAAAAAGTCGAAGAAGTAGAAGTCGAAGAAAAAGTCGAAGAGGCAGAAGCCAAAGAAAAAAATCGAAGAAAATGTAGAAGAGGCAGAAGCCATAGAAAAAGTGGAAGAAGTAGAAGTCGAAGAAAAAGTCGAAGAGGCAGAAGCCATAGAAAAATTTGAAAAAAAGTCGAAAAGGCAGAAGCCATGGAAAAAACTCGAAGTAGTAGAAGTCGAAGAGGCAGAAGCCACAGAAAAAAATTGAGGAAAAAGTCGAAGAGGCAGAAGCCATAGAAAAATTCGAAAAAAAGTCGAAGAAGCAGAAGCCATAGAAAAAAATCGAAGAAAATGTCAAAGACGCTGAAGCCATAGAAAAAGTCGAAGAAGTAGAAGCCGAAGAAAAAGTCGAAGAGGCAGAAGCCATAGAAAAAGGCGAAGAAGCAGAAGTCGAAGAAAGAGTCGAAGATGCAGAAGTCATAGAAAAAAATCGAAGAAAATGTAGAAGAGGCAGAAGCCATAGAAAAAGTCAAAGAAGTATAATTCGAAGAAAAAGTCGAAGAAGCAGAAGCCATAGAAAAAGTCGAAGAAGTAGAAGTCGAAGAGGCAGAAGCCATAGAAAAAGTCGAAGAAGTAGAAGTCGAAGATGAAGAAGTTATAGAAAATTTTTTAAAAACAAAAAAGTCGAAGAGGCAGAGGCCATAGAAAAAGTTGAAGTAGTAGAAGTCAAAGAGGCAGAGGCCATAGAAAAAGTCGAAGAAGCAGAAGTCGAAGAAAGAGTCGAAGATGCAGAAGTCATAGAAAAATTCGAAAAGAAAAAGTCGAAGAGGCAGAAGCCATAGGAAAAAGTCGAAGAAGTAGAAGTCGTAGAAAAAGTCGAAGAGGCAGAAGCCATAGAAAAAAATCGAAGAAAATGTAGGAGGCAGAAGCCATAGAAAAAGTCGAAGAAGTAGAAGTCGAAGAAAAAGTCGAAGAAGCAGAAGCCATAGAAAAAGTCGAAGTAGAAGTCGAAGAGGCAGAAGCCATAGAAAAAGTCGAAGAAGTAGAAGTTGAAAAAAAAGTCGAAGATGAAGAAGTTATAGAAAAATTTGAAAAAAAAAAAGTCGAAGAGGCAGAAGCCATAGAAAAATTTTAAAAAAAGTCGAAGAAGCAGAAGCCATAGAAAAAGTCGAAGTAGAAGTCGAAGAGGCAGAAGCCATAGAAAAAGTGGAAGAAGTAGAAGTCGAAGAAAAAGTCGAAGAGGCAGAAGCCATAGAAAAAGTCGAAGAAGCAGAAGTTGAAGAAAAAGTCGAAGATGCAGAAGTCATAGAAAAATTCGAAAAGAAAAAGTCGAAGAAGTAGAAGTCGAAGAAAAAGTCGAGGAGGCAGAAGCCATAGAAAAAATTTGAAGAAAATGTAGAAGAGGCAGAAGCCATAGAAAAAGTCGAAGAAGTATAATTCGAAGAAAAAGTCGAAGAAGCAGAAGCCATAGAAAAAGTCGAAGAAGTAGAAGTCGAAGAGGCAGAAGCCATAGAAAAAGTCGAAGAAGTAGAAGTCGAAGAAAAAGTCGAAGATGAAGAAGTTATAGAAAAATTTGAGAAAAAAAAAGGCGAAGAGGCAGAAGCCATAGAAAAATTTTTAAAAAAGTCGAAGAAGCAGAAGCCATAGAAAAAGTCGAAGTAGAAGTCGAAAAGGCATAAGCCATAGAAAAAACTCGAAGTAGTAGAAGTCGAAGAGGCAGAAGCCACAGAAAAAAATTGAGGAAAAAGTCGGAGGCAGAAGCCATAGAAAAATTCGAAAAAAAGTCGAAGAAGCAGAAGCCATAGAAAAAAATCGAAGAAAATGTCAAAGACGCTGAAGCCATAGAAAAAGTAGAAGAAGTAGAAGCCGAAGAAAAAGTCGAAGAGGCAGAAGCCATAGAAAAAGTCGAAGAAGCAGAAGTCGAAGAAAGAGTCGAAGATGCAGAAGTCATAGAAAAAAATCGAAGAAAATGTAGAAGAGGCAGAAGCCATAGAAAAAGTCAAAGAAGTATAATTCGAAGAAAAAGTCGAAGAAGCAGAAGCCATAGAAAAAGTCGAAGAAGTAGAAGTCGAAGAGGCAGAAGCCATAGAAAAAGTCGAAGAAGTAGAAGTCGAAGATGAAGAAGTTATAGAAAATTTTTTAAAAACAAAAAAGTCGAAGAGGCAGAGGCCATAGAAAAAGTTGAAGTAGTAGAAGTCAAAGAGGCAGAGGCCATAGAAAAAGTCGAAGAAGCAGAAGTCGAAGAAAGAGTCGAAGATGCAGAAGTCATAGAAAAATTCGAAAAGAAAAAGTCGAAGAGGCAGAAGCCATAGGAAAAAGTCGAAGAAGTAGAAGTCGTAGAAAAAGTCGAAGAGGCAGAAGCCATAGAAAAAAATCGAAGAAAATGTAGGAGGCAGAAGCCATAGAAAAAGTCGAAGAAGTAGAAGTCGAAGAAAAAGTCGAAGAAGCAGAAGCCATAGAAAAAGTCGAAGTAGAAGTCGAAGAGGCAGAAGCCATAGAAAAAGTCGAAGAAGTAGAAGTTGAAAAAAAAGTCGAAGATGAAGAAGTTATAGAAAAATTTGAAAAAAAAAAAGTCGAAGAGGCAGAAGCCATAGAAAAATTTAAAAAAAAGTCGAAGAAGCAGAAGCCATAGAAAAAGTCGAAGTAGAAGTCGAAGAGGCAGAAGCCATAGAAAAAGTCAAAGAAGTAGAAGTCGAAGAAAAAGTCGAAGAGTCAGAAGCCACAGAAAAAAATTTAGGAAAAAGTCGAAGAGGCAGAAGCCATAGAAAAATTCGAAAAAAAGTCGAAGAAGCAGAAGCCAAAGAAAAAACTCGAAGTAGTAGAAGTCGAAAAGGCAGAAGCCATAGAAAAAAATCGAAGAAAATGTCGAAGAGGCAGAAGCCATAGAAAAAGTCGAAGAAGTAGAATTCGAAGAAAAAGTCGAGGAAGCAGAAGCCATAGAAAAAGTCGAAGAAGTAGAAGTCGAAGAGGCAGAAGCCATAGAAAAATTCGAAGAAGTAGAAGTCGAAGAAAAAGTCGAAGAGTCAGAAGCCACAGAAAAAAATTGAGGAAAAAGTCGAAGAGGCAGAAGCCATAGAAAAAGTCGAAGAACTAGAAGTCGAAGAAAAAGTCGAAGATGCAGAAGCCATAGAAAAATTCGAAAAAAAAGTCGAAGAGGCATGGGCCATAGAAAAAGTCGAAGACGAAGAAGTCGAAGAAAAAGTCGAAGGGGCAGAATCCATAGAAAAAAATCGAAGAAAATGTAGAAGAGGCAGAAGCCATAGAAAAAGTCGAAGAAGTAGAAGTCGAAGAAAATGTCGAATAGGCAGAAGCCATAGAAAAAAATCGAAGAAAATGTCGAAGAGGCAGAAGCCATAGAAAAAGTCGAAGAAGTATAATTCGAAGAAAAAGTCGAAGAAGCAGAAGCCATAGAAAAAGTCGAAGAAGTAGAAGTCGAAGAGGCAGAAGCCATAGAAAAATTCGAAGAAGTTGAAGTCGAAGAAAAAGTCGAAGAGTCAGAAGCCATAGAAAAAAATCGAAGAAAATGTCAAAGACGCAGAAGCCATAGAAAAAGTCGAGGAAGTAGAAGCCGAAGAAAAAGTCGAAGAGGCAGAAGCCATAGAAAAAGTCGAAGAAGCAGAAGTCGAAGAAAGAGTCGAAGATGCAGAAGTCATAGAAAAATTCGAAAAGAAAAAGTCGAAGAAGTAGAAGTCGAAGAAAAAGTCGAAGAGGCAGAAGCCATAGAAAAAAATCGAAGAAAATGTAGAAGAGGCAGAAGCCATAGAAAAAGTCAAAGAAGTATAATTCGAAGAAAAAGTCGAAGAAGCAGAAGCCATAGAAAAAGTCGAAGAAGTAGAAGTCGAAGAGGCAGAAGCCATAGAAAAAGTCGAAGAAGTAGAAGTCGAAGATGAAGAAGTTATAGAAAATTTTTTAAAAACAAAAAAGTCGAAGAGGCAGAGGCCATAGAAAAAGTTGAAGTAGTAGAAGTCAAAGAGGCAGAGGCCATAGAAAAAGTCGAAGAAGTAGAAGCCGAAGAATAATTCGAAGAGGCAGAAGCCATAGGAAAAAGTCGAAGAAGTAGAAGTCGTAGAAAAAGTCGAAGAGGCAGAAGCCATAGGAAAAAATCGAAGAAAATGTAGGAGGCAGAAGCCATAGAAAAAGTCGAAGAAGTAGAAGTCGAAGAAAAAGTCGAAGAAGCAGAAGCCATAGAAAAAGTCGAAGTAGAAGTCGAAGAGGCAGAAGCCATAGAAAAAGTCGAAGAAGTAGAAGTTGAAAAAAAAGTCGAAGATGAAGAAGTTATAGAAAAATTTGAAAAAAAAAAGTCGAAGAGGCAGAAGCCATAGAAAAATTTTAATAAAAGTCGAAGAAGCAGAAGCCATAGAAAAAGTCGAAGTAGAAGTCGAAGAGGCAGAAGCCATAGAAAAAGTCGAAGAAGTAGAAGTCGAAGAAAAAGTCGAAGAGGCAGAAGCCATAGAAAAAGTCGAAGAAGCAGAAGTTGAAGAAAAAGTCGAAGATGCAGAAGTCATAGAAAAATTCGAAAAGAAAAAGTCGAAGAAGTAGAAGTCGAAGAAAAAGTCGAGGAGGCAGAAGCCATAGAAAAAATTTGAAGAAAATGTAGAAGAGGCAGAAGCCATAGAAAAAGTCGAAGAAGTATAATTCGAAGAAAAAGTCGAAGAAGCAGAAGCCATAGAAAAAGTCGAAGAAGTATAATTCGAAGAAAAAGTCGAAGAAGCAGAAGCCATAGAAAAAGTCGAAGAAGTAGAAGTCGAAGAGGCAGAAGCCATAGAAAAAGTCGAAGAAGTAGAAGTCGAAGAAAAAGTCGAAGATGAAGAAGTTATAGAAAAATTTGAGAAAAAAAAAGGCGAAGAGGCAGAAGCCATAGAAAAATTTTAAAAAAAGTCGAAGAAGCAGAAGCCATAGAAAAAGTCGAAGTAGAAGTCGAAGAGGCAGAAGCCATAGAAAAAGTCAAAGAAGTAGAAGTCGAAGAAAAAGTCGAAGAGTCAGAAGCCACAGAAAAAAATTTAGGAAAAAGTCGAAGAGGCAGAAGCCATAGAAAAATTCGAAAAAAAGTCGAAGAAGCAGAAGCCAAAGAAAAAACTCGAAGTAGTAGAAGTCGAAAAGGCAGAAGCCATAGAAAAAAATCGAAGAAAATGTCGAAGAGGCAGAAGCCATAGAAAAAGTCGAAGAAGTAGAATTCGAAGAAAAAGTCGAGGAAGCAGAAGCCATAGAAAAAGTCGAAGAAGTAGAAGTCGAAGAGGCAGAAGCCATAGAAAAATTCGAAGAAGTAGAAGTCGAAGAAAAAGTCGAAGAGTCAGAAGCCACAGAAAAAAATTGAGGAAAAAGTCGAAGAGGCAGAAGCCATAGAAAAAGTCGAAGAACTAGAAGTCGAAGTCGGAGAAAAAGTCGAAGATGCAGAAGCCATAGAAAAATTCGAAAAAAAAGTCGAAGAGGCATGGGCCATAGAAAAAGTCGAAGACGAAGAAGTCGAAGAAAAAGTCGAAGGGGCAGAATCCATAGAAAAAAATCGAAGAAAATGTAGAAGAGGCAGAAGCCATAGAAAAAGTCGAAGAAGTAGAAGTCGAAGAAAATGTCGAATAGGCAGAAGCCATAGAAAAAAATCGAAGAAAATGTCGAAGAGGCAGAAGCCATAGAAAAAGTCGAAGAAGTATAATTCGAAGAAAAAGTCGAAGAAGCAGAAGCCATAGAAAAAGTCGAAGAAGTAGAAGTCGAAGAGGCAGAAGCCATAGAAAAATTCGAAGAAGTTGAAGTCGAAGAAAAAGTCGAAGAGTCAGAAGCCATAGAAAAAAATCGAAGAAAATGTCAAAGACGCAGAAGCCATAGAAAAAGTCGAAGAAGTAGAAGCCGAAGAAAAAGTCGAAGAGGCAGAAGCCATAGAAAAAGTCAAAGAAGCAGAAGTCGAAGAAAGAGTCGAAGATGCAGAAGTCATAGAAAAATTCGAAAAGAAAAAGTCGAAGAAGTAGAAGTCGAAGAAAAAGTCGAAGAGGCAGAAGCCATAGAAAAAAATCGAAGAAAATGTAGAAGAGGCAGAAGCCATAGAAAAAGTCAAAGAAGTATAATTCGAAGAAAAAGTCGAAGAAGCAGAAGCCATAGAAAAAGTCGAAGAAGTAGAAGTCGAAGAGGCAGAAGCCATAGAAAAAGTCGAAGAAGTAGAAGTCGAAGATGAAGAAGTTATAGAAAATTTTTTAAAAACAAAAAAGTCAAAGAGGCAGAGGCCATAGAAAAAGTTGAAGTAGTAGAAGTCAAAGAGGCAGAGGCCATAGAAAAAGTCGAAGAAGTAGAAGCCGAAGAAAAATTCGAAGAGGCAGAAGCCATAGGAAAAAGTCGAAGAAGTAGAAGTCGTAGAAAAAGTCGAAGAGGCAGAAGCCATAGAAAAAAATCGAAGAAAATGTGGGAGGCAGAAGCCATAGAAAAAGTCGAAGAAGTAGAAGTCGAAGAAAAAGTCGCAGAGGCAGAAGCCATTGAAAAAGTCGAAGAAGTAGAAGTCGAAGAAAAAGTCGAAGAGGCAGAAGCCATAGAAAAAGTCGAAGAAAAAGTTGAAGATGCAGAAGTCATAGAAAAATTCGAAAAGAAAAAGTCGAAGAAGTAGAAGTCGAAGAAAAAGTCGAAGAGGCAGAAGCCAAAGAAAAAAATCGAAGAAAATGTAGAAGAGGCAGAAGCCATAGAAAAAGTGGAAGAAGTAGAAGTCGAAGAAAAAGTCGAAGAGGCAGAAGCCATAGAAAAATTTGAAAAAAAGTCGAAAAGGCAGAAGCCATAGAAAAAACTCGAAGTAGTAGAAGTCGAAGAGGCAGAAGCCACAGAAAAAAATTGAGGAAAAAGTCGAAGAGGCAGAAGCCATAGAAAAATTCGAAAAAAAGTCGAAGAAGCAGAAGCCATAGAAAAAAATCGAAGAAAATGTCAAAGACGCTAAATGCCATAGAAAAAGTCGAAGAAGTAGAAGCCGAAGAAAAAGTCGAAGAGGCAGAAGCCATAGAAAAAGTCGAAGAAGCAGAAGTCGAAGAAAGAGTCGAAGATGCAGAAGTCATAGAAAAAAATCGAAGAAAATGTAGAAGAGGCAGAAGCCATAGAAAAAGTCAAAGAAGTATAATTCGAAGAAAAAGTCGAAGAAGCAGAAGCCATAGAAAAAGTCGAAGAAGTAGAAGTCGAAGATGAAGAAGTTATAGAAAATTTTTTAAAAACAAAAAAGTCGAAGAGGCAGAGGCCATAGAAAAAGTTGAAGTAGTAGAAGTCAAAGAGGCAGAGGCCATAGAAAAAGTCGAAGAAGCAGAAGTCGAAGAAAGAGTCGAAGATGCAGAAGTCATAGAAAAATTCGAAAAGAAAAAGTCGAAGAGGCAGAAGCCATAGGAAAAAGTCGAAGAAGTAGAAGTCGTAGAAAAAGTCGAAGAGGCAGAAGCCATAGAAAAAAATCGAAGAAAATGTAGGAGGCAGAAGCCATAGAAAAAGTCGAAGAAGTAGAAGTCGAAGAAAAAGTCGAAGAAGCAGAAGCCATAGAAAAAGTCGAAGTAGAAGTCGAAGAGGCAGAAGCCATAGAAAAAGTCGAAGAAGTAGAAGTTGAAAAAAAAGTCGAAGATGAAGAAGTTATAGAAAAATTTGAAAAAAAAAAAGTCGAAGAGGCAGAAGCCATAGAAAAATTTTAAAAAAAGTCGAAGAAGCAGAAGCCATAGAAAAAGTCGAAGTAGAAGTCGAAGAGGCAGAAGCCATAGAAAAAGTCGAAGAAGTAGAAGTCGAAGAAAAAGTCGAAGAGGCAGAAGCCATAGAAAAAGTCGAAGAAGCAGAAGTTGAAGAAAAAGTCGAAGATGCAGAAGTCATAGAAAAATTCGAAAAGAAAAAGTCGAAGAAGTAGAAGTCGAAGAAAAAGTCGAGGAGGCAGAAGCCATAGAAAAAATTTGAAGAAAATGTAGAAGAGGCAGAAGCCATAGAAAAAGTCGAAGAAGTATAATTCGAAGAAAAAGTCGAAGATGAAGAAGTTATAGAAAAATTTGAGAAAAAAAAGGCGAAGAGGCAGAAGCCATAGAAAAAGTCGAAGAAGTAGAAGTCGAAGAGGCAGAAGCCATAGAAAAAGTCGAAGAAGTAGAAGTCGAAGATGAAGAAGTTATAGAAAATTTTTTAAAAACAAAAAAGTCGAAGAGGCAGAGGCCATAGAAAAAGTTGAAGTAGTAGAAGTCAAAGAGGCAGAGGCCATAGAAAAAGTCGAAGAAGTAGAAGCCGAAGAAAAATTCGAAGAGGCAGAAGCCATAGGAAAAAGTCGAAGAAGTAGAAGTCGTAGAAAAAGTCGAAGAGGCAGAAGCCATAGAAAAAAATCGAAGAAAATGTGGGAGGCAGAAGCCATAGAAAAAGTCGAAGAAGTAGAAGTCGAAGAAAAAGTCGAAGAGGCAGAAGCCATTGAAAAAGTCGAAGAAGTAGAAGTCGAAGAAAAAGTCGAAGAGGCAGAAGCCATAGAAAAAGTCGAAGAAAAAGTTGAAGATGCAGAAGTCATAGAAAAATTCGAAAAGAAAAAGTCGAAGAAGTAGAAGTCGAAGAAAAAGTCGAAGAGGCAGAAGCCAAAGAAAAAAATCGAAGAAAATGTAGAAGAGGCAGAAGCCATAGAAAAAGTGGAAGAAGTAGAAGTCGAAGAAAAAGTCGAAGAGGCAGAAGCCATAGAAAAATTTGAAAAAAAGTCGAAAAGGCAGAAGCCATAGAAAAAAGTCGAAGTAGTAGAAGTCGAAGAGGCAGAAGCCACAGAAAAAAATTGAGGAAAAAGTCGAAGAGGCAGAAGCCATAGAAAAATTCGAAAAAAAGTCGAAGAAGCAGAAGCCATAGAAAAAAATCGAAGAAAATGTCAAAGACGCTGAAGCCATAGAAAAAGTCGAAGAAGTAGAAGCCGAAGAAAAAGTCGAAGAGGCAGAAGCCATAGAAAAAGTCGAAGAAGCAGAAGTCGAAGAAAGAGTCGAAGATGCAGAAGTCATAGAAAAAAATCGAAGAAAATGTAGAAGAGGCAGAAGCCATAGAAAAAGTCAAAGAAGTATAATTCGAAGAAAAAGTCGAAGAAGCAGAAGCCATAGAAAAAGTCGAAGAAGTAGAAGTCGAAGAGGCAGAAGCCATAGAAAAAGTCGAAGAAGTAGAAGTCGAAGATGAAGAAGTTATAGAAAATTTTTTAAAAACAAAAAAGTCGAAGAGGCAGAGGCCATAGAAAAAGTTGAAGTAGTAGAAGTCAAAGAGGCAGAGGCCATAGAAAAAGTCGAAGAAGTAGAAGTCCGAAGAAAAATTCGAAGAGGCAGAAGCCATAGGAAAAAGTCGAAGAAGTAGAAGTCGTAGAAAAAGTCGAAGAGGCAGAAGCCATAGAAAAAAATCGAAGAAAATGTAGGAGGCAGAAGCCATAGAAAAATTCGAAAAAAAGTCGAAGAAGTCGAAGCAAAGCAAAAAGTCGAAGTAGAGTCGAAGGCAGAAGCCATAGAAAAAAAGTTTCGAAGAGAAAATAAAAGTCGAAGAGGCAGAAGCCATAGAAAAATTTTAAAAAAAGTCGAAGAAGCAGAAGCCATAGAAAAAGTCGAAGTAGAAGTCGAAGAGGCAGAAGCCATAGAAAAAGTCGAAGAAGTAGAAGTCGAAGAAAAAGTCGAAGAGGCAGAAGCCATAGAAAAAGTCGAAGAAGCAGAAGTTGAAGAAAAAGTCGAAGATGCAGAAGTCATAGAAAAATTCGAAAAGAAAAAGTCGAAGAAGTAGAAGTCGAAGAAAAAGTCGAGGAGGCAGAAGCCATAGAAAAAATTTGAAGAAAATGTAGAAGAGGCAGAAGCCATAGAAAAAGTCGAAGAAGTATAATTCGAAGAAAAAGTCGAAGAAGCAGAAGCCATAGAAAAAGTCGAAGAAGTAGAAGTCGAAGAGGCAGAAGCCATAGAAAAAGTCGAAGAAGTAGAAGTCGAAGAAAAAGTCGAAGATGAAGAAGTTATAGAAAAATTTGAGAAAAAAAAAGGCGAAGAGGCAGAAGCCATAGAAAAATTTTAAAAAAAGTCGAAGAAGCAGAAGCCATAGAAAAAGTCGAAGTAGAAGTCGAAAAGGCAGAAGCCATAGAAAAAACTCGAAGTAGTAGAAGTCGAAGAGGCAGAAGCCACAGAAAAAAATTGAGGAAAAAGTCGGAGGCAGAAGCCATAGAAAAATTCGAAAAAAAGTCGAAGAAGCAGAAGCCATAGAAAAAAATCGAAGAAAATGTCAAAGACGCTGAAGCCATAGAAAAAGTAGAAGAAGTAGAAGCCGAAGAAAAAGTCGAAGAGGCAGAAGCCATAGAAAAAGTCGAAGAAGCAGAAGTCGAAGAAAGAGTCGAAGATGCAGAAGTCATAGAAAAAAATCGAAGAAAATGTAGAAGAGGCAGAAGCCATAGAAAAAGTCAAAGAAGTATAATTCGAAGAAAAAGTCGAAGAAGCAGAAGCCATAGAAAAAGTCGAAGAAGTAGAAGTCGAAGAGGCAGAAGCCATAGAAAAAGTCGAAGAAGTAGAAGTCGAAGATGAAGAAGTTATAGAAAATTTTTTAAAAACAAAAAAGTCGAAGAGGCAGAGGCCATAGAAAAAGTTGAAGTAGTAGAAGTCAAAGAGGCAGAGGCCATAGAAAAAGTCGAAGAAGCAGAAGTCGAAGAAAGAGTCGAAGATGCAGAAGTCATAGAAAAATTCGAAAAGAAAAAGTCGAAGAGGCAGAAGCCATAGGAAAAAGTCGAAGAAGTAGAAGTCGTAGAAAAAGTCGAAGAGGCAGAAGCCATAGAAAAAAATCGAAGAAAATGTAGGAGGCAGAAGCCATAGAAAAAGTCGAAGAAGTAGAAGTCGAAGAAAAAGTCGAAGAAGCAGAAGCCATAGAAAAAGTCGAAGTAGAAGTCGAAGAGGCAGAAGCCATAGAAAAAGTCGAAGAAGTAGAAGTTGAAAAAAAAGTCGAAGATGAAGAAGTTATAGAAAAATTTGAAAAAAAAAAAGTCGAAGAGGCAGAAGCCATAGAAAAATTTTAAAAAAAGTCGAAGAAGCAGAAGCCATAGAAAAAGTCGAAGTAGAAGTCGAAGAGGCAGAAGCCATAGAAAAAGTCAAAGAAGTAGAAGTCGAAGAAAAAGTCGAAGAGTCAGAAGCCACAGAAAAAAATTTAGGAAAAAGTCGAAGAGGCAGAAGCCATAGAAAAATTCGAAAAAAAGTCGAAGAAGCAGAAGCCAAAGAAAAAACTCGAAGTAGTAGAAGTCGAAAAGGCAGAAGCCATAGAAAAAAATCGAAGAAAATGTCGAAGAGGCAGAAGCCATAGAAAAAGTCGAAGAAGTAGAATTCGAAGAAAAAGTCGAGGAAGCAGAAGCCATAGAAAAAGTCGAAGAAGTAGAAGTCGAAGAGGCAGAAGCCATAGAAAAATTCGAAGAAGTAGAAGTCGAAGAAAAAGTCGAAGAGTCAGAAGCCACAGAAAAAAATTGAGGAAAAAGTCGAAGAGGCAGAAGCCATAGAAAAAGTCGAAGAACTAGAAGTCGAAGAAAAAGTCGAAGATGCAGAAGCCATAGAAAAATTCGAAAAAAAAGTCGAAGAGGCATGGGCCATAGAAAAAGTCGAAGACGAAGAAGTCGAAGAAAAAGTCGAAGGGGCAGAATCCATAGAAAAAAATCGAAGAAAATGTAGAAGAGGCAGAAGCCATAGAAAAAGTCGAAGAAGTAGAAGTCGAAGAAAATGTCGAATAGGCAGAAGCCATAGAAAAAAATCGAAGAAAATGTCGAAGAGGCAGAAGCCATAGAAAAAGTCGAAGAAGTATAATTCGAAGAAAAAGTCGAAGAAGCAGAAGCCATAGAAAAAGTCGAAGAAGTAGAAGTCGAAGAGGCAGAAGCCATAGAAAAATTCGAAGAAGTTGAAGTCGAAGAAAAAGTCGAAGAGTCAGAAGCCATAGAAAAAAATCGAAGAAAATGTCAAAGACGCAGAAGCCATAGAAAAAGTCGAGGAAGTAGAAGCCGAAGAAAAAGTCGAAGAGGCAGAAGCCATAGAAAAAGTCGAAGAAGCAGAAGTCGAAGAAAGAGTCGAAGATGCAGAAGTCATAGAAAAATTCGAAAAGAAAAAGTCGAAGAAGTAGAAGTCGAAGAAAAAGTCGAAGAGGCAGAAGCCATAGAAAAAAATCGAAGAAAATGTAGAAGAGGCAGAAGCCATAGAAAAAGTCAAAGAAGTATAATTCGAAGAAAAAGTCGAAGAAGCAGAAGCCATAGAAAAAGTCGAAGAAGTAGAAGTCGAAGAGGCAGAAGCCATAGAAAAAGTCGAAGAAGTAGAAGTCGAAGATGAAGAAGTTATAGAAAATTTTTTAAAAACAAAAAAGTCGAAGAGGCAGAGGCCATAGAAAAAGTTGAAGTAGTAGAAGTCAAAGAGGCAGAGGCCATAGAAAAAGTCGAAGAAGTAGAAGCCGAAGAATAATTCGAAGAGGCAGAAGCCATAGGAAAAAGTCGAAGAAGTAGAAGTCGTAGAAAAAGTCGAAGAGGCAGAAGCCATAGGAAAAAATCGAAGAAAATGTAGGAGGCAGAAGCCATAGAAAAAGTCGAAGAAGTAGAAGTCGAAGAAAAAGTCGAAGAAGCAGAAGCCATAGAAAAAGTCGAAGTAGAAGTCGAAGAGGCAGAAGCCATAGAAAAAGTCGAAGAAGTAGAAGTTGAAAAAAAAGTCGAAGATGCAGAAGTTATAGAAAAATTTGAAAAAAAAAAAGTCGAAGAGGCAGAAGCCATAGAAAAATTTTAATAAAAGTCGAAGAAGCAGAAGCCATAGAAAAAGTCGAAGTAGAAGTCGAAGAGGCAGAAGCCATAGAAAAAGTCGAAGAAGTAGAAGTCGAAGAAAAAGTCGAAGAGGCAGAAGCCATAGAAAAAGTCGAAGAAGCAGAAGTTGAAGAAAAAGTCGAAGATGCAGAAGTCATAGAAAAATTCGAAAAGAAAAAGTCGAAGAAGTAGAAGTCGAAGAAAAAGTCGAGGAGGCAGAAGCCATAGAAAAAATTTGAAGAAAATGTAGAAGAGGCAGAAGCCATAGAAAAAGTCGAAGAAGTATAATTCGAAGAAAAAGTCGAAGAAGCAGAAGCCATAGAAAAAGTCGAAGAAGTATAATTCGAAGAAAAAGTCGAAGAAGCAGAAGCCATAGAAAAAGTCGAAGAAGTAGAAGTCGAAGAGGCAGAAGCCATAGAAAAAGTCGAAGAAGTAGAAGTCGAAGAAAAAGTCGAAGATGAAGAAGTTATAGAAAAATTTGAGAAAAAAAAAGGCGAAGAGGCAGAAGCCATAGAAAAATTTTAAAAAAAGTCGAAGAAGCAGAAGCCATAGAAAAAGTCGAAGTAGAAGTCGAAGAGGCAGAAGCCATAGAAAAAGTCAAAGAAGTAGAAGTCGAAGAAAAAGTCGAAGAGTCAGAAGCCACAGAAAAAAATTTAGGAAAAAGTCGAAGAGGCAGAAGCCATAGAAAAATTCGAAAAAAAGTCGAAGAAGCAGAAGCCAAAGAAAAAACTCGAAGTAGTAGAAGTCGAAAAGGCAGAAGCCATAGAAAAAAATCGAAGAAAATGTCGAAGAGGCAGAAGCCATAGAAAAAGTCGAAGAAGTAGAATTCGAAGAAAAAGTCGAGGAAGCAGAAGCCATAGAAAAAGTCGAAGAAGTAGAAGTCGAAGAGGCAGAAGCCATAGAAAAATTCGAAGAAGTAGAAGTCGAAGAAAAAGTCGAAGAGTCAGAAGCCACAGAAAAAAATTGAGGAAAAAGTCGAAGAGGCAGAAGCCATAGAAAAAGTCGAAGAACTAGAAGTCGAAGTCGGAGAAAAAGTCGAAGATGCAGAAGCCATAGAAAAATTCGAAAAAAAAGTCGAAGAGGCATGGGCCATAGAAAAAGTCGAAGACGAAGAAGTCGAAGAAAAAGTCGAAGGGGCAGAATCCATAGAAAAAAATCGAAGAAAATGTAGAAGAGGCAGAAGCCATAGAAAAAGTCGAAGAAGTAGAAGTCGAAGAAAATGTCGAATAGGCAGAAGCCATAGAAAAAAATCGAAGAAAATGTCGAAGAGGCAGAAGCCATAGAAAAAGTCGAAGAAGTATAATTCGAAGAAAAAGTCGAAGAAGCAGAAGCCATAGAAAAAGTCGAAGAAGTAGAAGTCGAAGAGGCAGAAGCCATAGAAAAATTCGAAGAAGTTGAAGTCGAAGAAAAAGTCGAAGAGTCAGAAGCCATAGAAAAAAATCGAAGAAAATGTCAAAGACGCAGAAGCCATAGAAAAAGTCGAAGAAGTAGAAGCCGAAGAAAAAGTCGAAGAGGCAGAAGCCATAGAAAAAGTCAAAGAAGCAGAAGTCGAAGAAAGAGTCGAAGATGCAGAAGTCATAGAAAAATTCGAAAAGAAAAAGTCGAAGAAGTAGAAGTCGAAGAAAAAGTCGAAGAGGCAGAAGCCATAGAAAAAAATCGAAGAAAATGTAGAAGAGGCAGAAGCCATAGAAAAAGTCAAAGAAGTATAATTCGAAGAAAAAGTCGAAGAAGCAGAAGCCATAGAAAAAGTCGAAGAAGTAGAAGTCGAAGAGGCAGAAGCCATAGAAAAAGTCGAAGAAGTAGAAGTCGAAGATGAAGAAGTTATAGAAAATTTTTTAAAAACAAAAAAGTCAAAGAGGCAGAGGCCATAGAAAAAGTTGAAGTAGTAGAAGTCAAAGAGGCAGAGGCCATAGAAAAAGTCGAAGAAGTAGAAGCCGAAGAAAAATTCGAAGAGGCAGAAGCCATAGGAAAAAGTCGAAGAAGTAGAAGTCGTAGAAAAAGTCGAAGAGGCAGAAGCCATAGAAAAAAATCGAAGAAAATGTGGGAGGCAGAAGCCATAGAAAAAGTCGAAGAAGTAGAAGTCGAAGAAAAAGTCGCAGAGGCAGAAGCCATTGAAAAAGTCGAAGAAGTAGAAGTCGAAGAAAAAGTCGAAGAGGCAGAAGCCATAGAAAAAGTCGAAGAAAAAGTTGAAGATGCAGAAGTCATAGAAAAATTCGAAAAGAAAAAGTCGAAGAAGTAGAAGTCGAAGAAAAAGTCGAAGAGGCAGAAGCCAAAGAAAAAAATCGAAGAAAATGTAGAAGAGGCAGAAGCCATAGAAAAAGTGGAAGAAGTAGAAGTCGAAGAAAAGTCGAAGAGGCAGAAGCCATAGAAAAATTTGAAAAAAAGTCGAAAAGGCAGAAGCCATAGAAAAAACTCGAAGTAGTAGAAGTCGAAGAGGCAGAAGCCACAGAAAAAAATTGAGGAAAAAGTCGAAGAGGCAGAAGCCATAGAAAAATTCGAAAAAAAGTCGAAGAAGCAGAAGCCATAGAAAAAAATCGAAGAAAATGTCAAAGACGCTAAATGCCATAGAAAAAGTCGAAGAAGTAGAAGCCGAAGAAAAAGTCGAAGAGGCAGAAGCCATAGAAAAAGTCGAAGAAGCAGAAGTCGAAGAAAGAGTCGAAGATGCAGAAGTCATAGAAAAAAATCGAAGAAAATGTAGAAGAGGCAGAAGCCATAGAAAAAGTCAAAGAAGTATAATTCGAAGAAAAAGTCGAAGAAGCAGAAGCCATAGAAAAAGTCGAAGAAGTAGAAGTCGAAGATGAAGAAGTTATAGAAAATTTTTTAAAAACAAAAAAGTCGAAGAGGCAGAGGCCATAGAAAAAGTTGAAGTAGTAGAAGTCAAAGAGGCAGAGGCCATAGAAAAAGTCGAAGAAGCAGAAGTCGAAGAAAGAGTCGAAGATGCAGAAGTCATAGAAAAATTCGAAAAGAAAAAGTCGAAGAGGCAGAAGCCATAGGAAAAAGTCGAAGAAGTAGAAGTCGTAGAAAAAGTCGAAGAGGCAGAAGCCATAGAAAAAAATCGAAGAAAATGTAGGAGGCAGAAGCCATAGAAAAAGTCGAAGAAGTAGAAGTCGAAGAAAAAGTCGAAGAAGCAGAAGCCATAGAAAAAGTCGAAGTAGAAGTCGAAGAGGCAGAAGCCATAGAAAAAGTCGAAGAAGTAGAAGTTGAAAAAAAAGTCGAAGATGAAGAAGTTATAGAAAAATTTGAAAAAAAAAAGTCGAAGAGGCAGAAGCCATAGAAAAATTTTAAAAAAAGTCGAAGAAGCAGAAGCCATAGAAAAAGTCGAAGTAGAAGTCGAAGAGGCAGAAGCCATAGAAAAAGTCGAAGAAAAAGTCGAAGAAAAAGTCGAAGAGGCAGAAGCCATAGAAAAAGTCGAAGAAGCAGAAGTTGAAGAAAAAGTCGAAGATGCAGAAGTCATAGAAAAATTCGAAAAGAAAAAGTCGAAGAAGTAGAAGTCGAAGAAAAAGTCGAGGAGGCAGAAGCCATAGAAAAAATTTGAAGAAAATGTAGAAGAGGCAGAAGCCATAGAAAAAGTCGAAGAAGTATAATTCGAAGAAAAAGTCGAAGATGAAGAAGTTATAGAAAAATTTGAGAAAAAAAAGGCGAAGAGGCAGAAGCCATAGAAAAAGTCGAAGAAGTAGAAGTCGAAGAGGCAGAAGCCATAGAAAAAGTCGAAGAAGTAGAAGTCGAAGATGAAGAAGTTATAGAAAATTTTTTAAAAACAAAAAAGTCGAAGAGGCAGAGGCCATAGAAAAAGTTGAAGTAGTAGAAGTCAAAGAGGCAGAGGCCATAGAAAAAGTCGAAGAAGTAGAAGCCGAAGAAAAATTCGAAGAGGCAGAAGCCATAGGAAAAAGTCGAAGAAGTAGAAGTCGTAGAAAAAGTCGAAGAGGCAGAAGCCATAGAAAAAAATCGAAGAAAATGTGGGAGGCAGAAGCCATAGAAAAAGTCGAAGAAGTAGAAGTCGAAGAAAAAGTCGAAGAGGCAGAAGCCATTGAAAAAGTCGAAGAAGTAGAAGTCGAAGAAAAAGTCGAAGAGGCAGAAGCCATAGAAAAAGTCGAAGAAAAAGTTGAAGATGCAGAAGTCATAGAAAAATTCGAAAAGAAAAAGTCGAAGAAGTAGAAGTCGAAGAAAAAGTCGAAGAGGCAGAAGCCAAAGAAAAAAATCGAAGAAAATGTAGAAGAGGCAGAAGCCATAGAAAAAGTGGAAGAAGTAGAAGTCGAAGAAAAAGTCGAAGAGGCAGAAGCCATAGAAAAATTTGAAAAAAAGTCGAAAAGGCAGAAGCCATAGAAAAAAGTCGAAGTAGTAGAAGTCGAAGAGGCAGAAGCCACAGAAAAAAATTGAGGAAAAAGTCGAAGAGGCAGAAGCCATAGAAAAATTCGAAAAAAAGTCGAAGAAGCAGAAGCCATAGAAAAAAATCGAAGAAAATGTCAAAGACGCTGAAGCCATAGAAAAAGTCGAAGAAGTAGAAGCCGAAGAAAAAGTCGAAGAGGCAGAAGCCATAGAAAAAGTCGAAGAAGCAGAAGTCGAAGAAAGAGTCGAAGATGCAGAAGTCATAGAAAAAAATCGAAGAAAATGTAGAAGAGGCAGAAGCCATAGAAAAAGTCAAAGAAGTATAATTCGAAGAAAAAGTCGAAGAAGCAGAAGCCATAGAAAAAGTCGAAGAAGTAGAAGTCGAAGAGGCAGAAGCCATAGAAAAAGTCGAAGAAGTAGAAGTCGAAGATGAAGAAGTTATAGAAAATTTTTTAAAAACAAAAAAGTCGAAGAGGCAGAGGCCATAGAAAAAGTTGAAGTAGTAGAAGTCAAAGAGGCAGAGGCCATAGAAAAAGTCGAAGAAGTAGAAGCCGAAGAATAATTCGAAGAGGCAGAAGCCATAGGAAAAAGTCGAAGAAGTAGAAGTCGTAGAAAAAGTCGAAGAGGCAGAAGCCATAGAAAAAAATCGAAGAAAATGTAGGAGGCAGAAGCCATAGAAAAAGTCGAAGAAGTAGAAGTCGAAGAAAAAGTCGAAGAAGCAGAAGCCATAGAAAAAGTCGAAGTAGAAGTCGAAGAGGCAGAAGCCATAGAAAAAGTCGAAGAAGTAGAAGTTGAAAAAAAAGTCGAAGATGAAGAAGTTATAGAAAAATTTGAAAAAAAAAGTCGAAGAGGCAGAAGCCATAGAAAAATTTTAAAAAAAGTCGAAGAAGCAGAAGCCATAGAAAAAGTCGAAGTAGAAGTCGAAGAGGCAGAAGCCATAGAAAAAGTCGAAGAAGTAGAAGTCGAAGAAAAAGTCGAAGAGGCAGAAGCCATAGAAAAAGTCGAAGAAGCAGAAGTTGAAGAAAAAGTCGAAGATGCAGAAGTCATAGAAAAATTCGAAAAGAAAAAGTCGAAGAAGTAGAAGTCGAAGAAAAAGTCGAGGAGGCAGAAGCCATAGAAAAAATTTGAAGAAAATGTAGAAGAGGCAGAAGCCATAGAAAAAGTCGAAGAAGTATAATTCGAAGAAAAAGTCGAAGAAGCAGAAGCCATAGAAAAAGTCGAAGAAGTAGAAGTCGAAGAGGCAGAAGCCATAGAAAAAGTCGAAGAAGTAGAAGTTGAAGAAAAAGTCGAAGATGCAGAAGTCATAGAAAAATTCGAAAAGAAAAAGTCGAAGAAGTAGAAGTCGAAGAAAAAGTCGAGGAGGCAGAAGCCATAGAAAAAATTCGAAGAAAATGTAGAAGAGGCAGAAGCCATAGAAAAAGTCGAAGAAGTATAATTCGAAGAAAAAGTCGAAGAAGCAGAAGCCATAGAAAAAGTCGAAGAAGTAGAAGTCGAAGAGGCAGAAGCCATAGAAAAAGTCGAAGAAGTAGAAGTCGAAGAAAAAGTCGAAGATGAAGAAGTTATAGAAAAATTTGAGAAAAAAAAAGGCGAAGAGGCAGAAGCCATAGAAAAATTTAAAAAAAAGTCGAAGAAGCAGAAGCCATAGAAAAAGTCGAAGTAGAAGTCGAAGAGGCAGAAGCCATAGAAAAAGTCGAAGAAGTAGAAGTCGAAGAAAAAGTCGAAGAGTCAGAAGCCACAGAAAAAAATTTAGGAAAAAGTCGAAGAGGCAGAAGCCATAGAAAAATTCGAAAAAAAGTCGAAGAAGCAGAAGCCAAAGAAAAAACTCGAAGTAGTAGAAGTCGAAAAGGCAGAAGCCATAGAAAAAAATCGAAGAAAATGTCGAAGAGGCAGAAGCCATAGAAAAAGTCGAAGAAGTAGAATTCGAAGAAAAAGTCGAAGAAGCAGAAGCCATAGAAAAAGTCGAAGAAGTAGAAGTCGAAGAGGCAGAAGCCATAGAAAAATCGAAGAAGTAGAAGTCGAAGAAAAAGTCGAAGAGTCAGAAGCCACAGAAAAAAATTGAGGAAAAAGTCGAAGAGGCAGAAGCCATAGAAAAAGTCGAAGAACTAGAAGTCGAAGTCGAAGAAAAAGTCGAAGATGCAGAATCCATAGAAAAAAATCGAAGAAAATGTAGAAGAGGCAGAAGCCATAGAAAAAGTCGAAGAAGTAGAAGTCGAAGAAAAGTCGAAGAGGCAGAAGCCATAGAAAAAAATCGAAGAAAATGTCGAAGAGGCAGAAGCCATAGAAAAAGTCGAAGAAGTAGAAGTCGAAGAAAAAGTCGAAGAGGCAGAAGCCATAGAAAAAGTCGAAGAAGTAGAAGTCGAAGAAAAAGTCGAAGAAGCAGAAGCCATAGAAAAAGTCGAAGAAGTAGAAGTCGAAGAGGCAGAAGCCATAGAAAAATTCGAAGAAGTAGAAGTCGAAGAAAAAGTCGAAGAGTCAGAAGCCATAGAAAAAAATCGAAGAAAATGTCAAAGACGCAGAAGCCATAGAAAAAGTCGAAGAAGTAGAAGTCGAAGAAAAAGTCGAAGAGGCAGAAGCCATAGAAAAAGTCGAAGAAGCAGAAGTCGAAGAAAGAGTCGAAGATGCAGAAGTCATAGAAAAATTCGAAAAGAAAAGTCGAAGAAGTAGAAGTCGAAGAAAAAGTCGAAGAGGCAGAAGCCATAGAAAAAAATCGAAGAAAATGTAGAAGAGGCAGAAGCCATAGAAAAAGTCGAAGAAGTATAATTCGAAGAAAAAGTCGAAGAAGCAGAAGCCATAGAAAAAGTCGAAGAAGTAGAAGTCGAAGAGGCAGAAGCCATAGAAAAAGTCGAAGAAGTAGAAGCCGAAGAAAAATTCGAAGAGGCAGAAGCCATAGGAAAAAGTCGAAGAAGTAGAAGTCGTAGAAAAAGTCGAAGAGGCAGAAGCCATAGAAAAAATCGAAGAAAATGTCGAAGAGGCAGAAGCCATAGAAAAAGTCGAAGAAGTAGAAGTCGAAGAAAAAGTCGAAGAGGCAGAAGCCATAGAAAAAGTCGAAGAAGTAGAAGTCGAAGATGAAGAAGTTATAGAAAATTTTTTAAAAACAAAAAAGTCGAAGAGGCAGAAGCCATAGAAAAAGTTGAAGTAGTAGAAGTCAAAGAGGCAGAGCCATAGAAAAAGTCGAAGAAGTAGAAGTCGAAGAAAAAGTCGAAGAGGCAGAAGCCATAGAAAAAGTCGAAGAAGTAGAAGTCGAAGAAAAAGTCGAAGAGGCAGAAGCCATAGAAAAAAATCGAAGAAAATGTCGAAGAGGCAGAAGCCATAGAAAAAGTCGAAGAAGTAGAAGTCGAAGAAAAAGTCGAAGAGCAGAAGCCATAGAAAAAGTCGAAGAAGTAGAAGTCGAAGAAAAAGTCGAAGAGGCAGAAGCCATAGAAAAAGTCGAAGAAAAAGTCGAAGATGCAGAAGTCATAGAAAAATCGAAAGAAAAGTCGAAGAAGTAGAAGTCGAAGAAAAAGTCGAAGAGGCAGAAGCCATAGAAAAAAATCGAAGAAAATGTCGAAGAGGCAGAAGCCATAGAAAAAGTCGAAGAAGTAGAAGTCGAAGAAAAAGTCGAAGAGGCAGAAGCCATAGAAAAATTCGAAAAAAAGTCGAAGAGGCAGAAGCCATAGAAAAAACTCGAAGTAGTAGAAGTCGAAGGCAGAAGCCAAGAAAAAATGAGGAAAAGTCGAAGAGGCAGAAGCCATAGAAAAAGTCGAAGAAGTAGAATCGAAGAAAAGTCGAAGATGCAGAAGCCATAGAAAAATTCGAAAAGAAAAAGTCGAAGAAGTAGAAGTCGAAGAAAAAGTCGAAGAGGCAGAAGCCATAGAAAAAAATCGAAGAAAATGTAGAAGAGGCAGAAGCCATAGAAAAAGTCAAAGAAGTATAATTCGAAGAAAAAGTCGAAGAAGCAGAAGCCATAGAAAAAGTCGAAGAAGTAGAAGTCGAAGAGGCAGAAGCCATAGAAAAAGTCGAAGAAGTAGAAGTCGAAGATGAAGAAGTTATAGAAAATTTTTTAAAAACAAAAAAGTCGAAGAGGCAGAGGCCATAGAAAAAGTTGAAGTAGTAGAAGTCAAAGAGGCAGAGGCCATAGAAAAAGTCGAAGAAGTAGAAGCCGAAGAAAAATTCGAAGAGGCAGAAGCCATAGGAAAAAGTCGAAGAAGTAGAAGTCGTAGAAAAAGTCGAAGAGGCAGAAGCCATAGAAAAAAATCGAAGAAAATGTAGGAGGCAGAAGCCATAGAAAAAGTCGAAGAAGTAGAAGTCGAAGAAAAAGTCGAAGAGGCAGAAGCCATAGAAAAAGTCGAAGAAAAGTCGAAGAGGCAGAAGCCATAGAAAAAGTCGAAGAAGTAGAAGTCGAAGAAAAAGTCGAAGAGGCAGAAGCCATAGAAAAAGTCGAAGAGAGAATGAAGAAAAAGTCGAAGATGCAGAAGTCATAGAAAAATTCGAAAAGAAAAAGTCGAAGAAGTAGAAGTCGAAGAAAAAGTCGAAGAGGCAGAAGCCATAGAAAAAAATCGAAGAAAATGTAGAAGAGGCAGAAGCCATAGAAAAAGTGGAAGAAGTAGAAGTCGAAGAAAAAGTCGAAGAGGCAGAAGCCATAGAAAAATTTGAAAAAAAGTCGAAAAGGCAGAAGCCATAGAAAAACTCGAAGTAGTAGAAGTCGAAGAGGCAGAAGCCATAGAAAAAAATTGAAGGAAAAAGTCGAAGAGGCAGAAGCCATAGAAAAATTCGAAAAAAAGTCGAAGAAGCAGAAGCCATAGAAAAAAATCGAAGAAAATGTCAAAGACGCTGAAGCCATAGAAAAAGTCAAAGAAGTATAATTCGAAGAAAAAGTCGAAGAAGCAGAAGCCATAGAAAAAGTCGAAGAAGTAGAAGTCGAAGAGGCAGAAGCCATAGAAAAAGTCGAAGAAGTAGAAGTCGAAGATGAAGAAGTTATAGAAAATTTTTAAAAACAAAAAAGTCGAAGAGGCAGAGCCATAGAAAAAGTTGAAGAGTAGAAGTCAAAGAGGCAGAAGCCATAGAAAAAGTCGAAGAAGTAGAAGCCGAAGAAAATTCGAAGAGGCAGAAGCCATAGAAAAAGTCGAAGAAGTAGAAGTCGTAGAAAAAGTCGAAGAGGCAGAAGCCATAGAAAAAAATCGAAGAAAATGTAGGAGGCAGAAGCCATAGAAAAAGTCGAAGAAGTAGAAGTCGAAGAAAAAGTCGAAGAAGCAGAAGCCATAGAAAAAAGTCGAAGAAGAAGTCGAAGAGGCAGAAGCCATAGAAAAAGTCGAAGAAGTAGAAGTTGAAAAAAAGTCGAAGATGAAGAAGTATAGAAAAATTGAAAAAAAAAAGTCGAAGAGGCAGAAGCCATAGAAAAATTTTAAAAAAAGTCGAAGAAGCAGAAGCCATAGAAAAAGTCGAAGTAGAAGTCGAAGAGGCAGAAGCCATAGAAAAAGTCGAAGAAGTAGAAGTCGAAGAAAAAGTCGAAGAGGCAGAAGCCATAGAAAAAGTCGAAGAAGCAGAAGTTGAAGAAAAAGTCGAAGATGCAGAAGTCATAGAAAAATTCGAAAAGAAAAAGTCGAAGAAGTAGAAGTCGAAGAAAAAGTCGAAGAGGCAGAAGCCATAGAAAAAATTCGAAGAAAATGTAGAAGAGGCAGAAGCCATAGAAAAAGTCGAAGAAGTATAATTCGAAGAAAAAGTCGAAGAAGCAGAAGCCATAGAAAAAGTCGAAGAAGTAGAAGTCGAAGAGGCAGAAGCCATAGAAAAAGTCGAAGAAGTAGAAGTCGAAGAAAAAGTCGAAGATGAAGAAGTTATAGAAAAATTTGAAAAAAAAAAAGTCGAAGAGGCAGAAGCCATAGAAAAATTTTAAAAAAAGTCGAAGAGGCAGAAGCCATAGAAAAAGTCAAAGAAGTAGAAGTCGAAGAAAAAGTCGAAGAGTCAGAAGCCACAGAAAAAAATTAGAAAAAGTCGAAGAGGCAGAAGCCATAGAAAAAGTCGAAGAACTAGAAGTCGAAGTCGAAGAAATGTCGAAGAGGCAGAAGCCATAGAAAAATTCGAAAAAAAGTCGAAGAAGCAGAAGCCAAGAAAAACTCGAAGTAGTAGAAGTCGAAAAGGCAGAAGCCATAGAAAAAAATCGAAGAAAATGTCGAAGAGGCAGAAGCCATAGAAAAAGTCGAAGAAGTAGAATTCGAAGAAAAAGTCGAAGAAGCAGAAGCCATAGAAAAAGTCAAAGAAGTAGAAGTCGAAGAGGCAGAAGCCATAGAAAAATTCGAAGAAGTAGAAGTCGAAGAAAAAGTCGAAGAGTCAGAAGCCACAGAAAAAAATTGAGGAAAAAGTCGAAGAGGCAGAAGCCATAGAAAAAGTCGAAGAACTAGAAGTCGAAGTCGAAGAAAAAGTCGAAGATGCAGAAGCCATAGAAAAATTCGAAAAAAAAGTCGAAGAGGCATGGGCCATAGAAAAAGTCGAAGACGAAGAAGTCGAAGAAAAAGTCGAAGATGCAGAATCCATAGAAAAAAATCGAAGAAAATGTAGAAGAGGCAGAAGCCATAGAAAAAGTCGAAGAAGTAGAAGTCGAAGAAAATGTCGAATAGGCAGAAGCCATAGAAAAAAATCGAAGAAAATGTCGAAGAGGCAGAAGCCATAGAAAAAGTCGAAGAAGTATAATTCGAAGAAAAAGTCGAAGAAGCAGAAGCCATAGAAAAAGTCGAAGAAGTAGAAGTCGAAGAGGCAGAAGCCATAGAAAAATTCGAAGAAGTTGAAGTCGAAGAAAAAGTCGAAGAGTCAGAAGCCATAGAAAAATATCGAAGAAAATGTCAAAGACGCAGAAGCCATAGAAAAAGTCGAAGAAGTAGAAGCCGAAGAAAAAGTCGAAGAGGCAGAAGCCATAGAAAAAGTCGAAGAAGCAGAAGTCGAAGAAGGAGTCGAAGATGCAGAAGTCATAGAAAAATTCGAAAAGAAAAAGTCGAAGAAGTAGAAGTCGAAGAAAAAGTCGAAGAGGCAGAAGCCATAGAAAAAAATCGAAGAAAATGTAGAAGAGGCAGAAGCCATAGAAAAAGTCAAAGAAGTATAATTCGAAGAAAAAGTCGAAGAAGCAGAAGCCATAGAAAAAGTCGAAGAAGTAGAAGTCGAAGAGGCAGAAGCCATAGAAAAAGTCGAAGAAGTAGAAGTCGAAGATGAAGAAGTTATAGAAAATTTTTTAAAAACAAAAAAGTCGAAGAGGCAGAGGCCATAGAAAAAGTTGAAGTAGTAGAAGTCAAAGAGGCAGAGGCCATAGAAAAAGTCGAAGAAGTAGAAGCCGAAGAAAAATTCGAAGAGGCAGAAGCCATAGGAAAAAGTCGAAGAAGTAGAAGTCGTAGAAAAAGTCGAAGAGGCAGAAGCCATAGAAAAAAATCGAAGAAAATGTGGGAGGCAGAAGCCATAGAAAAAGTCGAAGAAGTAGAAGTCGAAGAAAAAGTCGAAGAGGCAGAAGCCATAGAAAAAAATCGAAGAAAATGTCAAAGAGGCAGAAGCCATAGAAAAATGTAAAAAAAAGTTGAAGAAGCAGAAGCCATAGAAAAAGTCGAAGTAGAAGTCGAAGAGGCAGAAGCCATTGAAAAAGTCGAAGAAGTAGAAGTCGAAGAAAAAGTCGAAGAGGCAGAAGCCATAGAAAAAATCGAAGAAAAAGTCGAAGATGCAGAAGTCATAGAAAAATTTGAAAAGAAAAAGTCGAAGAAGTAGAAGTCGAAGAAAAAGTCGAAGAGGCAGAAGCCAAAGAAAAAAATCGAAGAAAATGTAGAAGAGGCAGAAGCCATAGAAAAAGTGGAAGAAGTAGAAGTCGAAGAAAAAGTCGAAGAGGCAGAAGCCATAGAAAAATTTGAAAAAGAGTCGAAAAGGCAGAAGCCATAGAAAAAACTCGAAGTAGTAGAAGTCGAAGAGGCAGAAGCCACAGAAAAAAATTGAGGAAAAAGTCGAAGACGCTGAAGCCATAGAAAAAGTCGAAGAAGTAGAAGCCGAAGAAAAAGTCGAAGAGGCAGAAGCCATAGAAAAAGTCAAAGAAGTATAATTCGAAGAAAAAGTCGAAGAAGCAGAAGCCATAGAAAAAAATCGAAGAAAATGTAGAAGAGGCAGAAGCCATAGAAAAAGTCAAAGAAGTATAATTCGAAGAAAAAGTCGAAGAAGCAGAAGCCATAGAAAAAGTCGAAGAAGTAGAAGTCGAAGAGGCAGAAGCCATAGAAAAAGTCGAAGAAGTAGAAGTCGAAGATGAAGAAGTTATAGAAAATTTTTTAATAACAAAAAAGTCGAAGAGGCAGAGGCGATAGAAAAAGTTGAAGTAGTAGAAGTCAAAGAGGCAGAGGCCATAGAAAAAGTCGAAGAAGTAGAAGTCGTAGAAAAAGTCGAAGAGGCAGAAGCCATAGAAAAAAATTGAAGAAAATGTAGGAGGCAGAAGCAATAGAAAAAGTCGAAGAAGTAGAAGTCGAAGAAAAAGTCGAAGAGGCAGAAGCCATAGAAAAAGTCGGATAAGTAGAAGCCATAGAAAAAGTCGAAGTAGAAGTCGAAGAGGCAGAAGCGTTGGAAAAAGTCGAAGAAGTAGAAGTCGAAGAAAAAGTCGAAGAGGCAGAAGCCATAGAAAAAGTCGAAGAAGCAGAAGTTGAAGAAAAAGTCGAAGATGCAGAAGTCATAGAAAAATTCGAAAAGAAAAAGTCGAAGAAGTAGAAGTCGAAGAAAAAGTCGAAGAGGCAGAAGCCATAGAAAAAATTCCAAGAAAATGTAGAAGAGGCAAAAGCCATAGAAAAAGTCGAAGAAGTATAATTCGAAGAAAAAGTCGAAGAAGCAGAAGCCATAGAAAAAGTCGAAGAAGTAGAAGTCGAAGAGGCAGAAGCCATAGAAAAAGTCGAAGAAGTAGAAGTCGAAGAAAAAGTCGAAGATGAAGAAGTTATAGAAAAATTTGAAAAAAAAAAAAGTCGAAGAGGCAGAAGCCATAGAAAAATTTTTTAAAAAAGTCGAAGAAGCAGAAGCCATAGAAAAAGTCGAAGTAGAAGTCGAAGAGGCAGAAGCCATAGAAAAATCGAAGAAGTAGAAGTCGAAGAAAAAGTCGAAGAGTCAGAAGCCAAGAAAAAATTGAAGAAAAAGTCGAAGAGGCAGAAGCCATAGAAAAAGTCGAAGAAGCTAGAAGTCAAGTCGAAGAAAAAGTCGAAGATGCAGAAGCCATAGAAAAATTCGAAAAAAGTCGAAGAGGCAGGCCATAGAAAAAGTCGAAGAGTAGAAGTCGAAGAAAAAGTCGAAGAGGCAGAAGCCATAGAAAAAATCGAAGAAAGTGAAGAGGCAGAAGCCATAGAAAAGTCGAAGAAGTAGAAGTCGAAGAAAAGTCGAAGGCAGAAGCCATAGAAAAATCGAAGAAATGTCGAAGAGGCAGAAGCCATAGAAAAGTCGAAGTATAAGAAAAAGTCGAAGAAGCAGAAGCCATAGAAAAAGTCGAAGAAGTAGAAGTCGAAGAGGCAGAAGCCATAGAAAAATTCGAAGAAGTTGAAGTCGAAGAAAAAGTCGAAGAGTCAGAAGCCATAGAAAAATATCGAAGAAAATGTCAAAGACGCAGAAGCCATAGAAAAAGTCGAAGAAGTAGAAGCCGAAGAAAAAGTCGAAGAGGCAGAAGCCATAGAAAAAGTCGAAGAAGCAGAAGTCGAAGAAGGAGTCGAAGATGCAGAAGTCATAGAAAAATTCGAAAAGAAAAAGTCGAAGAAGTAGAAGTCGAAGAAAAAGTCGAAGAGGCAGAAGCCATAGAAAAAAATCGAAGAAAATGTAGAAGAGGCAGAAGCCATAGAAAAAGTCAAAGAAGTATAATTCGAAGAAAAAGTCGAAGAAGCAGAAGCCATAGAAAAAGTCGAAGAAGTAGAAGTCGAAGAGGCAGAAGCCATAGAAAAAGTCGAAGAAGTAGAAGTCGAAGATGAAGAAGTTATAGAAAATTTTTTAAAAACAAAAAAGTCGAAGAGGCAGAGGCCATAGAAAAAGTTGAAGTAGTAGAAGTCAAAGAGGCAGAGGCCATAGAAAAAGTCGAAGAAGTAGAAGCCGAAGAAAAATTCGAAGAGGCAGAAGCCATAGGAAAAAGTCGAAGAAGTAGAAGTCGTAGAAAAAGTCGAAGAGGCAGAAGCCATAGAAAAAAATCGAAGAAAATGTGGGAGGCAGAAGCCATAGAAAAAGTCGAAGAAGTAGAAGTCGAAGAAAAAGTCGAAGAGGCAGAAGCCATAGAAAAAAATCGAAGAAAATGTCAAAGAGGCAGAAGCCATAGAAAAATGTAAAAAAAAGTTGAAGAAGCAGAAGCCATAGAAAAAGTCGAAGTAGAAGTCGAAGAGGCAGAAGCCATTGAAAAAGTCGAAGAAGTAGAAGTCGAAGAAAAAGTCGAAGAGGCAGAAGCCATAGAAAAAATCGAAGAAAAAGTCGAAGATGCAGAAGTCATAGAAAAATTTGAAAAGAAAAAGTCGAAGAAGTAGAAGTCGAAGAAAAAGTCGAAGAGGCAGAAGCCAAAGAAAAAAATCGAAGAAAATGTAGAAGAGGCAGAAGCCATAGAAAAAGTGGAAGAAGTAGAAGTCGAAGAAAAAGTCGAAGAGGCAGAAGCCATAGAAAAATTTGAAAAAGAGTCGAAAAGGCAGAAGCCATAGAAAAAACTCGAAGTAGTAGAAGTCGAAGAGGCAGAAGCCACAGAAAAAAATTGAGGAAAAAGTCGAAGAGGCAGAAGCCATAGAAAAAGTCGAAGAAGTAGAAGCCGAAGAAAAAGTCGAAGAGGCAGAAGCCATAGAAAAAGTCAAAGAAGTATAATTCGAAGAAAAAGTCGAAGAAGCAGAAGCCATAGAAAAAAATCGAAGAAAATGTAGAAGAGGCAGAAGCCATAGAAAAAGTCAAAGAAGTATAATTCGAAGAAAAAGTCGAAGAAGCAGAAGCCATAGAAAAAGTCGAAGAAGTAGAAGTCGAAGAGGCAGAAGCCATAGAAAAAGTCGAAGAAGTAGAAGTCGAAGATGAAGAAGTTATAGAAAATTTTTTAATAACAAAAAAGTCGAAGAGGCAGAGGCGATAGAAAAAGTTGAAGTAGTAGAAGTCAAAGAGGCAGAGGCCATAGAAAAAGTCGAAGAAGTAGAAGTCGTAGAAAAAGTCGAAGAGGCAGAAGCCATAGAAAAAAATTGAAGAAAATGTAGGAGGCAGAAGCAATAGAAAAAGTCGAAGAAGTAGAAGTCGAAGAAAAAGTCGAAGAGGCAGAAGCCATAGAAAAAGTCGGAGAAGTAGAAGCCATAGAAAAAGTCGAAGTAGAAGTCGAAGAGGCAGAAGCGTTGGAAAAAGTCGAAGAAGTAGAAGTCGAAGAAAAAGTCGAAGAGGCAGAAGCCATAGAAAAAGTCGAAGAAGCAGAAGTTGAAGAAAAAGTCGAAGATGCAGAAGTCATAGAAAAATTCGAAAAGAAAAAGTCGAAGAAGTAGAAGTCGAAGAAAAAGTCGAAGAGGCAGAAGCCATAGAAAAAATTCCAAGAAAATGTAGAAGAGGCAAAAGCCATAGAAAAAGTCGAAGAAGTATAATTCGAAGAAAAAGTCGAAGAAGCAGAAGCCATAGAAAAAGTCGAAGAAGTAGAAGTCGAAGAGGCAGAAGCCATAGAAAAAGTCGAAGAAGTAGAAGTCGAAGAAAAAGTCGAAGATGAAGAAGTTATAGAAAAATTTGAAAAAAAAAAAAGTCGAAGAGGCAGAAGCCATAGAAAAATTTTTAAAAAAGTCGAAGAAGCAGAAGCCATAGAAAAAGTCGAAGTAGAAGTCGAAGAGGCAGAAGCCATAGAAAAAGTCGAAGAAGTAGAAGTTGAAGAAAAAGTCGAAGAGGCAGAAGCCATAGAAAAAGTCGAAGAAGCAGAAGTCGAAGAAAAAGTCGAAGATGCAGAAGTCATAGAAAAATTAGAAAAGAAAAAGTCGAAGAGGCAGAAGCCATAGAAAAAAATCGAAGAAAATGTAGAAGAGGCAGAAGCCATAGAAAAAGTCGGAGAAGTAGAAGTCGAAGAAAAAGTCGAAGAAGCAGAAGCCATAGAAAAAGTCGAAGAAGTAGAAGTCGAAGAGGCAGAAGCCATAGAAAAATTCGAAGAAGTTGAAGTCGAAGAAAAAGTCGAAGAGTCAGAAGCCATAGAAAAATATCGAAGAAAATGTCAAAGACGCAGAAGCCATAGAAAAAGTCGAAGAAGTAGAAGCCGAAGAAAAAGTCGAAGAGGCAGAAGCCATAGAAAAAGTCGAAGAAGCAGAAGTCGAAGAAGGAGTCGAAGATGCAGAAGTCATAGAAAAATTCGAAAAGAAAAAGTCGAAGAAGTAGAAGTCGAAGAAAAAGTCGAAGAGGCAGAAGCCATAGAAAAAAATCGAAGAAAATGTAGAAGAGGCAGAAGCCATAGAAAAAGTCAAAGAAGTATAATTCGAAGAAAAAGTCGAAGAAGCAGAAGCCATAGAAAAAGTCGAAGAAGTAGAAGTCGAAGAGGCAGAAGCCATAGAAAAAGTCGAAGAAGTAGAAGTCGAAGATGAAGAAGTTATAGAAAATTTTTTAAAAACAAAAAAGTCGAAGAGGCAGAGGCCATAGAAAAAGTTGAAGTAGTAGAAGTCAAAGAGGCAGAGGCCATAGAAAAAGTCGAAGAAGTAGAAGCCGAAGAAAAATTCGAAGAGGCAGAAGCCATAGGAAAAAGTCGAAGAAGTAGAAGTCGTAGAAAAAGTCGAAGAGGCAGAAGCCATAGAAAAAAATCGAAGAAAATGTGGGAGGCAGAAGCCATAGAAAAAGTCGAAGAAGTAGAAGTCGAAGAAAAAGTCGAAGAGGCAGAAGCCATAGAAAAAAATCGAAGAAAATGTCAAAGAGGCAGAAGCCATAGAAAAATGTAAAAAAAAGTTGAAGAAGCAGAAGCCATAGAAAAAGTCGAAGTAGAAGTCGAAGAGGCAGAAGCCATTGAAAAAGTCGAAGAAGTAGAAGTCGAAGAAAAAGTCGAAGAGGCAGAAGCCATAGAAAAAATCGAAGAAAAAGTCGAAGATGCAGAAGTCATAGAAAAATTTGAAAAGAAAAAGTCGAAGAAGTAGAAGTCGAAGAAAAAGTCGAAGAGGCAGAAGCCAAAGAAAAAAATCGAAGAAAATGTAGAAGAGGCAGAAGCCATAGAAAAAGTGGAAGAAGTAGAAGTCGAAGAAAAAGTCGAAGAGGCAGAAGCCATAGAAAAATTTGAAAAAGAGTCGAAAAGGCAGAAGCCATAGAAAAAACTCGAAGTAGTAGAAGTCGAAGAGGCAGAAGCCACAGAAAAAAATTGAGGAAAAAGTCGAAGAGGCAGAAGCCATAGAAAAATTCGAAAAAAAGTCGAAGAAGCAGAAGCCATAGAAAAAAATCGAAGAAAATGTCAAAGACGCTGAAGCCATAGAAAAAGTCGAAGAAGTAGAAGCCGAAGAAAAAGTCGAAGAGGCAGAAGCCATAGAAAAAGTCAAAGAAGTATAATTCGAAGAAAAAGTCGAAGAAGCAGAAGCCATAGAAAAAAATCGAAGAAAATGTAGAAGAGGCAGAAGCCATAGAAAAAGTCAAAGAAGTATAATTCGAAGAAAAAGTCGAAGAAGCAGAAGCCATAGAAAAAGTCGAAGAAGTAGAAGTCGAAGAGGCAGAAGCCATAGAAAAAGTCGAAGAAGTAGAAGTCGAAGATGAAGAAGTTATAGAAAATTTTTTAATAACAAAAAAGTCGAAGAGGCAGAGGCGATAGAAAAAGTTGAAGTAGTAGAAGTCAAAGAGGCAGAGGCCATAGAAAAAGTCGAAGAAGTAGAAGTCGTAGAAAAAGTCGAAGAGGCAGAAGCCATAGAAAAAAATTGAAGAAAATGTAGGAGGCAGAAGCAATAGAAAAAGTCGAAGAAGTAGAAGTCGAAGAAAAAGTCGAAGAGGCAGAAGCCATAGAAAAAGTCGGAGAAGTAGAAGCCATAGAAAAAGTCGAAGTAGAAGTCGAAGAGGCAGAAGCGTTGGAAAAAGTCGAAGAAGTAGAAGTCGAAGAAAAAGTCGAAGATGAAGAAGTTATAGAAAAATTTGAAAAAAAAAAAAGTCGAAGAGGCAGAAGCCATAGAAAAATTTAAAAAAGTCGAAGAAGCAGAAGCCATAGAAAAAGTCGAAGTAGAAGTCGAAGAGGCAGAAGCCATAGAAAAAGTCGAAGAAGTAGAAGTGAAGAAAAGTCGAAGAGGCAGAAGCCATAGAAAAAGTCGAAGAAGTAGAAGTCGAAGAAAAAGTCGAAGATGCAGAAGTCATAGAAAAATTCGAAAAGAAAAAAGTCGAAGAGGCAGAAGCCATAGAAAAAATTCGAAGAAAATGTAGAAGAGGCAGAAGCCATAGAAAAAGTCGAGAAGTAGAAGTCGAAGAAAAAGTCGAAGAAGCAGAAGCCATAGAAAAAGTCGAAGAAGTAGAAGTCGAAGAGGCAGAAGCCATAGAAAAAGTCGAAGAAGTAGAAGTCGAAGAAAAAGTCGAAGAGGCAGAAGCCATAGAAAAATTGAAGAAAAAGTCGAAGAGGCAGAAGCCATAGAAAAAGTCGAAGAAGTAGAAGTCGAAGAGGCAGAAGCCATAGAAAAAGTCGAAGAAGTAGAAGTCGTAGAAAAAGTCGAAGAGGCAGAAGCCATAGAAAAAAATCGAAGAAAATGTGAGAGGCAGAAGCCATAGAAAAAGTCGAAGAAGTAGAAGTCGAAGAAAAAGTCGAAGAGGCAGAAGCCATAGAAAAAAATCGAAGAAAATGTCAAAGAGGCAGAAGCCATAGAAAAATGTAAAAAAAAGTTGAAGAAGCAGAAGCCATAGAAAAAGTCGAAGTAGAAGTCGAAGAGGCAGAAGCCATTGAAAAAGTCGAAGAAGTAGAAGTCGAAGAAAAAGTCGAAGAGGCAGAAGCCATAGAAAAAATCGAAGAAAAAGTCGAAGATGCAGAAGTCATAGAAAAATTTGAAAGAAAAAGTCGAAGAAGTAGAAGTCGAAGAAAAAGTCGAAGAGGCAGAAGCCATAGAAAAAAATCGAAGAAAATGTAGAAGAGGCAGAAGCCATAGAAAAAGTGGAAGAAGTAGAAGTCGAAGAAAAAGTCGAAGAGGCAGAAGCCATAGAAAAATTTGAAAAAGAGTCGAAAAGGCAGAAGCCATAGAAAAAACTCGAAGTAGTAGAAGTCGAAGAGGCAGAAGCCACAGAAAAAAATTGAGGAAAAAGTCGAAGAGGCAGAAGCCATAGAAAAATTCGAAAAAAAGTCGAAGAAGCAGAAGCCATAGAAAAAAATCGAAGAAAATGTCAAAGACGCTGAAGCCATAGAAAAAGTCGAAGAAGTAGAAGCCGAAGAAAAAGTCGAAGAGGCAGAAGCCATAGAAAAAGTCAAAGAAGTATAATTCGAAGAAAAAGTCGAAGAAGCAGAAGCCATAGAAAAAAATCGAAGAAAATGTAGAAGAGGCAGAAGCCATAGAAAAAGTCAAGAAGTATAATTCGAAGAAAAAGTCGAAGAAGCAGAAGCCATAGAAAAAGTCGAAGAAGTAGAAGTCGAAGAGGCAGAAGCCATAGAAAAAGTCGAAGAAGTAGAAGTCGAAGTGAAGAGTTATAGAAAATTTTTTAATAACAAAAAAGTCGAAGAGGCAGAGGCGATAGAAAAAGTTGAAGTAGTAGAAGTCAAAGAGGCAGAGGCCATAGAAAAAGTCGAAGAAGTAGAAGTCGTAGAAAAAGTCGAAGAGGCAGAAGCCATAGAAAAAAATTGAAGAAAATGTAGGAGGCAGAAGCAATAGAAAAAGTCGAAGAAGTAGAAGTCGAAGAAAAAGTCGAAGAGGCAGAAGCCATAGAAAAAGTCGGAGAAGTAGAAGCCATAGAAAAAGTCGAAGTAGAAGTCGAAGAGGCAGAAGCGTTGGAAAAAGTCGAAGAAGTAGAAGTCGAAGAAAAAGTCGAAGAGGCAGAAGCCATAGAAAAAGTCGAAGAAGCAGAAGTTGAAGAAAAAGTCGAAGATGCAGAAGTCATAGAAAAATTCGAAAAGAAAAAGTCGAAGAAGTAGAAGTCGAAGAAAAAGTCGAAGAGGCAGAAGCCATAGAAAAAATTCGAAGAAAATGTAGAAGAGGCAAAAGCCATAGAAAAAGTCGAAGAAGTATAATTCGAAGAAAAAGTCGAAGAGGCAGAAGCCATAGAAAAAGTCGAAGAAGTAGAAGTCGAAGAAAAAGTCGAAGATGAAGAAGTTATAGAAAAATTTGAAAAAAAAAAAAGTCGAAGAGGCAGAAGCCATAGAAAAATTTTAAAAAAGTCGAAGAAGCAGAAGCCATAGAAAAAGTCGAAGTAGAAGTCGAAGAGGCAGAAGCCATAGAAAAAGTCGAAGAAGTAGAAGTTGAAGAAAAAGTCGAAGAGGCAGAAGCCATAGAAAAAGTCGAAGAAGCAGAAGTCGAAGAAAAAGTCGAAGATGCAGAAGTCATAGAAAAATTAGAAAAGAAAAAGTCGAAGAGGCAGAAGCCATAGAAAAAAATCGAAGAAAATGTAGAAGAGGCAGAAGCCATAGAAAAAGTCGGAGAAGTAGAAGTCGAAGAAAAATTCGAAGAGGCAGAAGCCATAGAAAAAAATCGAAGGAAATGTCGAAGAGGCAGAAGCCATAGAAAAATTCGAAAAAAAGTCGAAGAAGCAGAAGCCATAGAAAAAGTCGAAGTAGAAGTCGAAAGGCAGAAGCCATAGAAAAAATCGAAGAAAATGTCGAAGAGGCAGAAGCCATAGAAAAAGTCGAAGAAGTAGAATTCGAAGAAAAAGTCGAAGAAGCAGAAGCCATAGAAAAAGTCGAAGAAGTAGAAGTCGAAGAGGCAGAAGCCATAGAAAAATTCGAAAGAAGTAGAAGTCGAAGAAGTAGAAGTCGAAGAGGCAGAAGCCACAGAAAAAAATCGAAGAAAAAGTCGAAGAGGCAGAAGCCATAGAAAAAGTCGAAGAAGTACAAGTCGAAGAGTCGAAGAGCAGAAGCCATAGAAAAAAATCGAAGAAAATGTCGAAGAGGCAGAAGCCATAGAAAAAGTCGAAGAAGTATAATTCGAAGAAAAAGTCGAAGAAGCAGAAGCCATAGAAAAAGTCGAAGAAGTATAATTCGAAGAAAAAGTCGAAGAGGCAGAAGCCATAGAAAAAGTAGAAGAAGTAGAAGTCGAAGAAAAAGTCGAAGAGCAGAAGCCATAGAAAAAATTCGAAGAAAATGTCGAAGACGCAGAAGCCATAGAAAAAGTCGAAGACGTAGAAGCCATAGAAAAAAATCGAAGAAAAGTCGAAGAGGCAGAAGCCATAGAAAAAAGTTGAAGTAGTAGAAGTCGAAGAGGCAGAAGCCATAGAAAAAGTCGAGAAGTAGAAGTCGAAGAAAAAGTCGAAGAGGCAGAAGCCATAGGAAAAAGTCGAAGAAGTAGAAGTCGATAGAAAAAGTCGAAGAGGCAGAAGCCATAGAAAAAAATCGAAGAAAATGTAGAGAGGCAGAAGCCATAGAAAAAGTCGAAGAAGTAGAAGTCGAAGAAAAAGTCGAAGAGGCAGAAGCCATAGAAAAATTCGAAAAAAAGTCGAAGAGGCAGAAGCCATAGAAAAAGTCGAAGTAGAAGTCGAAGAGGCAGAAGCGATAGAAAAAGTCGAAGAAGTAGAAGTCGAAGAAAAAGTCGAAGAGGCAGAAGCCATAGAAAAAAGTCGAAGAAGCAGAAGTTGAAGAAAAAGTCGAAGATGCAGAAGTCATAGAAAAATTCGAAAAGAAAAAGTCGAAGAAGTAGAAGTCGAAGAAAAAGTCGAAGAGGCAGAAGCCATAGAAAAAGTCGAAGAAGTATAATTCGAAGAAAAAGTCGAAGAAGCAGAAGCCATAGAAAAAGTCGAAGAAAATGTCGAAGAGGCAGAAGCCATAGAAAAAGTCGAAGAAGTATAAGTCGAAGAAAAAGTCGAAGAAGCAGAAGCCATAGAAAAAGTCGAAGAAGTAGAAGTCGAAGAGGCAGAAGCCATAGAAAAAGTCGAAGAAGTAGAAGTCGAAGATGAAGAAGTTATAGAAAATTTTTTAAAACAAAAAAGTCGAAGAGGCAGAGGCCATAGAAAAAGTTGAAGTAGTAGAAGTCAAAGAGGCAGAGGCCATAGAAAAAGTCGAAGAAGTAGAAGTCGAAGAAAAAGTCGAAGAGGCAGAAGCCATAGAAAAAAATCGAAGAAAATGTAGGAGGCAGAAGCATAGAAAAAGTCGAAGAAGTAGAAGTCGAAGAAAAAGTCGAAGAGGCAGAAGCCATAGAAAAAGTCGGAGAAGTAGAAGCATAGAAAAAGTCGAAGTAAAGTCGAAGAGGCAGAAGCCATAGAAAAAGTCGAAGAAGTAGAAGTCGAAGAAAAAGTCGAAGATGCAGAAGTCATAGAAAAATTGAAAAAAGAAAAAGTCGAAGAGGCAGAAGCCATAGAAAAATTTTAAAAAAGTCGAAGAAGCAGAAGCCATAGAAAAAGTCGAAGTAGAAGTCGAAGAGGCAGAAGCCATAGAAAAAGTCGAAGAAGTAGAAGTCGAAGAAAAAGTCGAAGAGGCAGAAGCCATAGAAAAAGTCGAAGAAGCAGAAGTCGAAGAAAAAGTCGAAGATGCAGAAGTCATAGAAAAATTAGAAAAGAAAAAGTCGAAGAGGCAGAAGCCATAGAAAAAAATCGAAGAAAATGTAGAAGAGGCAGAAGCCATAGAAAAAGTCGAGAAGTAGAAGTCGAAGAAAAAGTCGAAGAAGCAGAAGCCATAGAAAAAGTCGAAGAAGTAGAAGTCGAAGAGGCAGAAGCCATAGAAAAATTCGAAGAAGTTGAAGTCGAAGAAAAAGTCGAAGAGGCAGAAGCCATAGAAAAATATCGAAGAAAATGTCAAAGAGGCAGAAGCCATAGAAAAAGTCGAAGAAGTAGAAGCCGAAGAAAAATTCGAAGAGGCAGAAGCCATAGGAAAAAGTCGAAGAAGTAGAAGTCGTAGAAAAAGTCGAAGAGGCAGAAGCCATAGAAAAAAATCGAAGAAAATGTGGGAGGCAGAAGCCATAGAAAAAGTCGAAGAAGTAGAAGTCGAAGAAAAAGTCGAAGAGGCAGAAGCCATAGAAAAAAATCGAAGAAAATGTCAAAGAGGCAGAAGCCATAGAAAAATGTAAAAAAAAGTTGAAGAAGCAGAAGCCATAGAAAAAGTCGAAGTAGAAGTCGAAGAGGCAGAAGCCATTGAAAAAGTCGAAGAAGTAGAAGTCGAAGAAAAAGTCGAAGAGGCAGAAGCCATAGAAAAAATCGAAGAAAAAGTCGAAGATGCAGAAGTCATAGAAAAATTTGAAAAGAAAAAGTCGAAGAAGTAGAAGTCGAAGAAAAAGTCGAAGAGGCAGAAGCCAAAGAAAAAAATCGAAGAAAATGTAGAAGAGGCAGAAGCCATAGAAAAAGTGGAAGAAGTAGAAGTCGAAGAAAAAGTCGAAGAGGCAGAAGCCATAGAAAAATTTGAAAAAGAGTCGAAAAGGCAGAAGCCATAGAAAAAACTCGAAGTAGTAGAAGTCGAAGAGGCAGAAGCCACAGAAAAAAATTGAGGAAAAAGTCGAAGAGGCAGAAGCCATAGAAAAATTCGAAAAAAAGTCGAAGAAGCAGAAGCCATAGAAAAAAATCGAAGAAAATGTCAAAGACGCTGAAGCCATAGAAAAAGTCGAAGAAGTAGAAGCCGAAGAAAAAGTCGAAGAGGCAGAAGCCATAGAAAAAGTCAAAGAAGTATAATTCGAAGAAAAAGTCGAAGAAGCAGAAGCCATAGAAAAAAATCGAAGAAAATGTAGAAGAGGCAGAAGCCATAGAAAAAGTCAAAGAAGTATAATTCGAAGAAAAAGTCGAAGAAGCAGAAGCCATAGAAAAAGTCGAAGAAGTAGAAGTCGAAGAGGCAGAAGCCATAGAAAAAGTCGAAGAAGTAGAAGTCGAAGATGAAGAAGTTATAGAAAATTTTTTAATAACAAAAAAGTCGAAGAGGCAGAGGCGATAGAAAAAGTTGAAGTAGTAGAAGTCAAAGAGGCAGAGGCCATAGAAAAAGTCGAAGAAGTAGAAGTCGTAGAAAAAGTCGAAGAGGCAGAAGCCATAGAAAAAAATTGAAGAAAATGTAGGAGGCAGAAGCAATAGAAAAAGTCGAAGAAGTAGAAGTCGAAGAAAAAGTCGAAGAGGCAGAAGCCATAGAAAAAGTCGGAGAAGTAGAAGCCATAGAAAAAGTCGAAGTAGAAGTCGAAGAGGCAGAAGCGTTGGAAAAAGTCGAAGAAGTAGAAGTCGAAGAAAAAGTCGAAGAGGCAGAAGCCATAGAAAAAGTCGAAGAAGCAGAAGTTGAAGAAAAAGTCGAAGATGCAGAAGTCATAGAAAAATTCGAAAAGAAAAAGTCGAAGAAGTAGAAGTCGAAGAAAAAGTCGAAGAGGCAGAAGCCATAGAAAAAATTCCAAGAAAATGTAGAAGAGGCAAAAGCCATAGAAAAAGTCGAAGAAGTATAATTCGAAGAAAAAGTCGAAGAGGCAGAAGCCATAGAAAAAGTCGAAGAAGTAGAAGTCGAAGAAAAAGTCGAAGATGAAGAAGTTATAGAAAAATTTGAAAAAAAAAAAAGTCGAAGAGGCAGAAGCCATAGAAAAATTTTTAAAAAAGTCGAAGAAGCAGAAGCCATAGAAAAAGTCGAAGTAGAAGTCGAAGAGGCAGAAGCCATAGAAAAAGTCGAAGAAGTAGAAGTTGAAGAAAAAGTCGAAGAGGCAGAAGCCATAGAAAAAGTCGAAGAAGCAGAAGTCGAAGAAAAAGTCGAAGATGCAGAAGTCATAGAAAAATTAGAAAAGAAAAAGTCGAAGAGGCAGAAGCCATAGAAAAAAATCGAAGAAAATGTAGAAGAGGCAGAAGCCATAGAAAAAGTCGGAGAAGTAGAAGTCGAAGAAAAATTCGAAGAGGCAGAAGCCATAGAAAAAAATCGAAGGAAATGTCGAAGAGGCAGAAGCCATAGAAAAATTCGAAAAAAAGTCGAAGAAGCAGAAGCCATAGAAAAAAATCGAAGTAGTAGAAGTCGAAAAGGCAGAAGCCATAGAAAAAAATCGAAGAAAATGTCGAAGAGGCAGAAGCCATAGAAAAAGTCGAAGAAGTAGAATTCGAAGAAAAAGTCGAAGAAGCAGAAGCCATAGAAAAAGTCGAAAAGAAAAAGTCGAAGAGCAGAAGCCATAGAAAATCGAAGAAGTAGAAGTCGAAGAAAAAGTCGAAGAGTCAGAAGCCACAGAAAAAAATTGAGGAAAAAGTCGAAGAGGCAGAAGCCATAGAAAAAGTCGAAGAACTACAAGTCGAAGTCGAAGATGCAGAAGCCATAGAAAAAAATCGAAGAAAATGTCGAAGAGGCAGAAGCCATAGAAAAAGTCGAAGAAGTATAATTCGAAGAAAAAGTCGAAGAAGCAGAAGCCATAGAAAAAGTCGAAGAAGTATAATTCGAAGAAAAAGTCGAAGAGGCAGAAGCCATAGAAAAATTAGAAGAAGTAGAAGTCGAAGAAAAAGTCGAAGAGTCAGAAGCCATAGAAAAAAATCGAAGAAAATGTCAAAGACGCAGAAGCCATAGAAAAAGTCGAAGACGTAGAAGCCATAGAAAAAAATCGAAGAAAAAGTCGAAGAGGCAGAGGCCATAGAAAAAGTTGAAGTAGTAGAAGTCAAAGAGGCAGAGGCCATAGAAAAAGTCGGAGAAGTAGAAGCCGAAGAAAAATTCGAAGAGGCAGAAGCCATAGGAAAAAGTCGAAGAAGTAGAAGTCGTAGAAAAAGTCGAAGAGGCAGAAGCCATAGAAAAAAATCGAAGAAAATGTAGGAGGCAGAAGCCATAGAAAAAGTCGAAGAAGTAGAAGTCGAAGAAAAAGTCGAAGAGGCAGAAGCCATAGAAAAATTCGAAAAAAAGTCGAAGAAGCAGAAGCCATAGAAAAAGTCGAAGTAGAAGTCGAAGAGGCAGAAGCGATAGAAAAAGTCGAAGAAGTAGAAGTCGAAGAAAAAGTCGAAGAGGCAGAAGCCATAGAAAAAGTCGAAGAAGCAGAAGTTGAAGAAAAAGTCGAAGATGCAGAAGTCATAGAAAAATTCGAAAAGAAAAAGTCGAAGAAGTAGAAGTCGAAGAAAAAGTCGAAGAGGCAGAAGCCATAGAAAAAGTCGAAGAAGTATAATTCGAAGAAAAAGTCGAAGAAGCAGAAGCCATAGAAAAAGTAGAAGAAGTAGAAGTCGAAGAGGCAGAAGCCATAGAAAAAGTGGAAGAAGTAGAAGTCGAAGAAAAAGTCGAAGATAAAGAAGTTATAGAAAAATTTGAAAAAAAAAAAAGTCGAAGTGGCAGAAGCCATAGAAAAATTTAAAAAAAAGTCGAAAAAGCAGAAGCCATAGAAAAAGTTGAAGAAGTAGAAGTTGAAGAAAAAGTCGAAGATGCAGAAGTCATAGAAAAATTAGAAAACAAAAAGTCGAAGAGGCAGAAGCCATAGAAAAAAATCGAAGAAAATGTAGAAGAGGCAGAAGCCATAGAAAAAGTCGGAGAAGTAGAAGTCGACGAAAAATTCGAAGAGGCAGAAGCCATAGAAAAAAATCAAAGAAAATGTCAAAGAGGCAGAAGCCATAGAAAAATTAAAAAAAAAGTCGAAGAAGCAGAAGCCATAGAAAAAGTCGAAGTAGAAGTCGAAGAGGCAGAAGCCATTGAAAAAGTCGAAGAAGTAGAAGTCGAAGAAAAAGTCGAAGAGGCAGAAGCCATAGAAAAAGTAGAAGAAGCAGAAGTCGAAGAAAAAGTCGAAGATGCAGAAGTCATAGAAAAATTCGAAAAGAAAAAGTCGAAGAAGTAGAAGTCGAAGAGGCAGAAGCCAAAGAAAAAAATCGAAGAAAATGTAGAAGAGGCAGAAGCCATAGAAAAAGTGGAAGAAGTAGAAGTCGAAGAAAAAGTCGAAGAGGCAGAAGCCATCGAAAAAAATCGAAGAAAATGTAGAAGAGGCAAAAGCCATAGAAAAAGTCGAAGAAGTAGAAGTCGAAGAAAAAGTCGAAGAGGCAGAAGCCATAGAAACAGTGGAAGAAAAAGTCGAAGAGACAGAAGCTATAGAAAAAAATCGAAGTAAAAGTCGAACAGGCAGAAGCCATAGAAAAAGTAGAAGAAGTAGAAGTCGAAAAAAAAGTCGAAGAAGCAGAAGCCATAGAAAAATTCGAAAAAAAGTCGAAGAAGCAGAAGTCATAGAAAAAACTCGAAGTAGTTGAAGTCGAAAAGGCAGAAGCCATAGAAAAAACTCGAAGTAGTAGAAGTCGAAGAGGCAGAAGCCACAGAAAAAAATTGAGGAAAAAGTCGAAGAGGCAGAAGCCATAGAAAAAGTCGAAGAACTAGAAGTCGAAGTCGAAGAAAAAGTCGAAGATGCAGAAGTTATAGAAAAATTCGAAAAAAAAGTCGAAGAGGCATGGTCCATAGAAAAAGTCGAAGACGAAGAAGTCGAAGAAAAAGTCGAAGGGGCAGAATCCATAGAAAAAGTCGAAGAAAAAGTCGAAGAGGCAGAAGCCATAGAAAAAAATCGAAGAAAATGTAGGAGGCAGAAGCCATAGAAAAAGTCGAAGAAGTAGAAGTCGAAGAAAAAGTCGAAGAGGCAGAAACCATAGAAAAAAATCGAAGAAAATGTCAAAGAGGCAGAAGCCATAGAAAAATTAAAAAAAAAGTCGAAGAAGCAGAAGCCATAGAAAAAGTCGAAGATGCAGAAGTCATAGAAAAATTCGAAAAGAAAAAGTCGAAGAAGTAGAAGTCGAAGAAAAAGTCGAAGATGCAGAAGTCATAGAAAAATTCGAAAAGAAAAAGTCGAAGAAGTAGAAGTCGAAGAAAAAGTCAAAGAGGCAGAAGCCATAGAAAAAATTCAAAGAAAATGTAGAAGAGGCAGAAGCCATAGAAAAAGTCGAAGAAGTAGAAGTCGAAGATGAAGAAGTTATAGAAAATTTTTTAAAAGCAAAAAAGTCGAAGAGGCAGAGGCCATAGAAAAAGTTGAAGTAGTAGAAGTCAAAGAGGCAGAGGCCATAGAAAAAGTCGAAGAAGTAGAAGCCGAAGAAAAATTCGAAGAGGCAGAAGCCATAGGAAAAAGTCGAAGAAGCAGAAGTCGAAGAAAAAGTCGAAGAGGCAGAAGCCATAGAAAAAAATCGAAGAAAATGTCAAAGAGGCAGAAGCCACAGAAAAAGTCGAAGAAGTAGAAGTCGAAGAAAAAGTCGAAGAAAATGTCAAAGAGGCAGAAGCCATAGAAAAAGTCGAAGAAGTAGAAGTCGAAGAAAAAGTCGAAAGGGCAGAAGCCATCGAAAAAAAACGAAGAAAAAGTCGAAGAGGCAGAAGCCATAGAAAAAGTCAGAGAAGCAGAAGTCGAAGAAAAAGTCGGAGATGCAGAAGTCATAGATAAATTCGAAAAGAAAAAGTCGAAGAAGTAGAAGTCGAACAAAAAGTCGAAGAGGCAGAAGCCATAGAAAAAAATCGAAGAAAATGTCGAAGAGGCAGAAGCCATAGAAAAATTCGAAAAAAATTTGAAGAAGCAGAAGCCATAGAAAAAACTCGAAGTAGTAGAAGTCGAAAAGGCAGAAGCCATAGAAAAAACTCGAAGTAGTAGAAGTCGAAGAGGCAGAAGCCATAGAAAAAAATTGAGGAAAAATTCGAAGAGGCAGAAGCCATAAAAAAAGTGGAAGAACTAGAAGTCGAAGAAAAAGTCGAAGATGCAGAAGTTATAGAAAAATTCGAAAAAAAAGTCGAAGAGGCATGGGCCATAGAAAAAGTCGAAGACGAAGAAGTCGAAGAAAAAGTCGAAGAGGCAGAATCCATAGAAAAAGTCAAAGAAAAATTCGAAGAGGCAGAAGCCATAGAAAAACATCGAAGAAAATGTAGAAGAGGCAGAAGCCATAGAAAAAGTCGAAGAAGTAGAAGTCGAAGAAAATGTCGAAGAGGCAGAAGCCATAGAAAAAAATCGAAGAAAATGTCGAAGAGGCAGGAGCCATAGAAAAAGTCGAAGAAGTAGAATTCGAAGAAAAAGTCGAAGAAGCAGAAGCCATAGAAAAAGTCGAAGAAGTAGAAGTCTAAGAGGCAGAAGCCATAGAAAAAGTCGAAGAAATAGAAGTCGAAAAAAAAGTCGAAGAAGAAGAAGTTATAGATAAATTTGAAAAAAAAAAACTCGAAGAGGCAGAGGCCATAGAAAAAGTTGAAGTAGTAGAAGTCGAAGAAAAAGTCGAAGAGGCAGAAGCCATAGGAAAAAGTCGAAGAAGTAGAAGTCGAAGAGGCAGAAGCCATAGAAAAAAATCGAAGTAAAAGTCGAAGAGGCAGAAGCCATAGAAACAGTCGAAGAAAAAGTCGAAGAGACAGAAGCCATAGAAAAAGTCGAAGAAGGAGAAGTCGAAGAGACAGAAGCCATGGAAAAAGTCGAAGAAGTAGAAGTCGAAGAGGCAGAAGCCATAGAAGCAGTCGAAGAAAAAGTCGAAGAAGCAGAAGCCATAGGAAAAAGTCAAAGAAGTAGAAGTCGAAGATGTAGAAATCATAGAAAAAGTCGAAGAAGCAGAAGTCGAAGACGCAGAAGCCATAGGAAAAAGTTGAAAAGGCAGAAGCAATAGAAAAATTTGAAAAAAAAGTCGAAGAGGCAGAAGCCATAGAAAAAGTCTAAGTAGAAGTCGAAGAGGCAGAAGCCATAGAAAAAGTCGAAGAAGTAGAAGTCGAAGAAAAAGTCGAAGAGGCAGAAGCCATAGAAAAAAATCGAAGAAAATGTCGAAGAGGCAGACGCCATAGAAAAAGTCGAAGAAGTAGAAGTCGAAGAGGCAGAAGCCATAGAAACAGTCGAAGAAGTAGAAGTCGAAGAGACAGAAGCCATGGAAAAAGTCGAAGAAGTAGAAGTCGAAGAGGCAGAAGCCATAGAAGCAGTCGAAGAAAAAGTCGAAGAAGCAGAAGCCATAGAAAAAGTCAAAGAAGTAGAAGTCGAAGATGTAGAAATCATAGAAAAAGTCGAAGAAGCAGAAGTCGAAGACGCAGAAGCCATAGGAAAAAGTTGAAAAGGCAGAAGCAATAGAAAAATTTGAAAAAAAAGTCGAAGAGGCAGAAGCCATAGAAAAAGTCTAAGTAGAAGTCGAAGAGGCAGAAGCCATAGAAAAAGTCGAAGAAGTAGAAGTCGAAGAAAAAGTCGAAGAGGCAGAAGCCATAGAAAAAAATCGAAGAAAATGTCGAAGAGGCAGACGCCATAGAAAAAGTCGAAGAAGTAGAAGTCGAAGAGGCAGAAGCCATAGAAACAGTCGAAGAAAAAGTCAAAGAGACAGAAGCCATAGAAAAAGTCTAAGAAGAAGTCGAAGAGGCAGAAGCCAAAAAAAAGGTCGAAGAACTAGAAGTCGAAGTCGAAGAAAAAGTCGAAGATGCAGAAGTTATAGAAAAATTCGAAAAAAAAGTCGAAGAGGCAGAGGCCATAGAAAAAGTCGAAGACGAAGAAGTCGAAGAAAAAGTCGAAGGAGCAGAAGCCATAGAAAAAGTCGAAGAAGTAGAAGCCACAGAAAAAAATCGAAGTAAAAGTCGAAGAGGCAGAAGCAATAGAAAAAGTCGAAAAAAAGTCGAAGAAGCAGAAGCCATAGAAAAAGTCAAAGAAGTAGAAGTCGAAGAAAAGTCGAAGAGGCAGAAGCCATAGAAAAATTCGAAAAAAAGTCGAAGAAGCACAAGCCATAGAAAAAGTCTAAGTAGAAGCCGAAGAGGCAGAAGCCATAGAAAAAGTCGAAGAAGTAGAAGTCGAAGAAAAAGTCGAAGAGGCAGAAGCCATAGAAAAAAATCGAAGAAAATGTCGAAGTGGTAGAAGCCATAGAAAAAGTCGAAGAAGTAGAAGTCGAAGAAAAAGTCTAAGAGGCTGAAGGCAGAGAAAAAAATCAAACTAAAAGTCGAACCGGCAGAAGCCATAGAAAAAGTCGAAGAAGTAGAAGTCGAAGAAAAAGTAGAAGCGGCAGAAGCCATAGAAAAAAATCGAAGAAAATGTCGAAGAGGCAGAAGCCATAGAAAAATTCGAAAAAAAGTCGAAGAAGTAGAAGTCGAAGAGGCAGAAGCCATAGAAGCAGTCGAAGAAAAAGTTGAAGAAGCAGAAGCCATAGGAAAAAGTCAAAGAAGTAGAAGTCGAATTAAAGTCGAAGATGTAGAAGTCATAGAAAAAGTCGAAGAAGCAGAAGTCGAAGAGGCAGAAGCCATAGGAAAAAGCTGAAAAGGCAGAAGCCATAGAAAAATTTGAAAAAAAAGTCGAAGAGGCAGAAGCCATAGAAAAAGTCGACGAAGTAGAAGTCGAAGAAAAAGTCGAAGAGGCAGAAGCCATAGAAAAAGTCGAAGAAGCAGAAGTCGAAGAAAAAGTCGAAGATGCAGAAGTCATAGAAAAATTCGAAAAGAAAAAGTCGAAGAAGTAGAAGTCAAAGAAAAAGTCAAAGGGGCAGCATCCATAGAAAAAGTCGAAGAAAAATTCGCAGAAGAAGCAAAAAGAGGCAGAAGCCATAGAAAAAAATCAAAGAAAATGTAGAAGAGACAGAAGCCAAAGGAAAATGTCGAAGAAGTAGAAGTCGAAGAAAAAGTTGAAGAGGCAGAAGCCATGGAAAAAAATCGAAGTAAAAGTTGAAAAGACAGAAGCCAAAGGAAAATGTCGAAGAAGTAGAAGGTGAAGAAAAAGTCGAAGAAGTAGAAGTCGAAGTCGAAGAAAAAGTCGAAGAGGCAGAAGCCATAGAAAAATTTGAAAAGAAAAAGTCGAAGAAGTAGAAGTCGAAGAAAAAGTTGAAGAGGCAGAAGCCATGGAAAAAAATCGAAGTAAAAGTTGAAAAGACAGAAGCCAAAGGAAAATGTCGAAGAAGTAGAAGGTGAAGAAAAAGTCGAAGAAGTAGAAGTCGAAGTCGAAGAAAAAGTCGAAGAGGCAGAAGCCATAGAAAAATTTGAAAAGAAAAAGTCGAAGAAGTAGAAGTCGAAGAAAAAGTTGAAGAGGCAGAAGCCATGGAAAAAAATCGAAGTAAAAGTTGAAAAGACAGAAGCCAAAGGAAAATGTCGAAGAAGTAGAAGGTGAAGAAAAAGTCGAAGAAGTAGAAGTCGAAGTCGAAGAAAAAGTCGAAGAGGCAGAAGCCATAGAAAAAAATCAAAGAAAAAGTCGAACCGGCAGAAGCCATAGAAAAAGTCGAAGAAGCAGAAATCGAAGAAAAAGTCGAAGAGGCAGAAGTCATAGAAAAAGTCGAACAAGTAGAAGTCAAACAAACAGAAGCCATAGAAAAAAATCGAAGTAAAAGACCAAGAGGCAGAAGCCATAGAAAAAGTCGAAGAAGTAGAAGTTGAAGAGGCAGAAGCCATAGAAAAAGTCTAAGTAGAAGTCGAAGAGGCAGAAGCCATAGAAAAATATCGAAGTAAATTCGAACAGGCAGAAGCCATAGAAAAAGTCGTAGAAGTAGAAGTCGAAGAAAATGTCGAAGAGGCAGAAGCCATAGAAACAGTCGAAGAAAAAGTCGAAGAGACAGAAGCCATGGAAAAAGTCGAAGAAGTAGAATTCGCAGAAAAAGTCGAAGAGGCAGAAGCCATAGAGAAAAATAAAAAAAAAAGTCAAACAGGCAGAAGCCATAGAAAAAGTCGAAGAAGTAGAAGTTGAAGAAAAAGTCGAAGATGCAGAAGCCATAGAAAAACTCGAAGAAGTAGAAGTCGAAAAGGCAGATGCCATAGAAAAAAATCAAAGAAAATGTTGAACCGGCAGAAGCCATAGAAAAAGTCGAAGAAGAAGAAGTCGAAGAAAAAGTAGAAGCGGCAGAAGCCATAGAAAAAAATCGAAGAAAATGTCGAAGAGGCAGAAGCCATAGAAAAATTCGAAAAAAAGTCAAAGAAGTAGAAGTCGAAGAGGCAGAAGCCATAGAAGCAGTCGAAGAAAAAGTCGAAGAAGCAGAAGCCATAGGAAAAAGTCAAAGCAGTAGAAGTCGAACTAAAGTCGAAGATGTAGAAGTCATAGAAAAAGTCGAAGAAGCAGAAGTCAAAGAGGCACAAGCCATAGGAAAAGTCTAAGAAAAAGTCGAAGAGGCAGAAGCCACAGAAAAAAATCAAAGAAAATGTAGAAGAGACAGAAGGCATAGAAAAATTCGAAAAAAAGTCGAAGAAGCAGAAGCCATAGAAAAAGTCGAAGAAGCAGAAGTCAAAGAAAAAGTCGGAGATGCAGAAGTCATAGAAAAATTCGAAAAGAAAAAGTCGAAGAAGTAGAAGTCGAAGAAAAAGTCAAAGGGGCAGAATCCATAGAAAAAGTCGAAGAAAAAGTTGAAGAGGCAGAAGCCACAGAAAAAAATCAAAGAAAATGTAGAAGAGACAGGAGGCATAGAAAAATTCGAAAAAAAGTCGAAGAAGCAGAAGCCATAGAAAAAGTCGAAGTAGAAGTCGAAGAGGCAGAAGCTATAGAAAAAGTCGAAGAAGTAGAAGTCGAAGAAAAAGTCGAAGAGGCAGAAGCCATAGAAAAAAATCGAAGTAAAAGTCGAACCGGCAGAAGCCATAGAAAAAGTCGAAGAAGTAGAAGTCGAAGAAAAAGTAGAAGCGGCAGAAGCCATAGAAAAAAATCGAAGAAAAATTTGAAGAGGCAGAAGCCATAGAAAAACTCAAAGAAGTAGAAGTCGAAAAGGCAGAATCCATAGAAAAAACTCGAAGAACTAGAAGTCGAAATCGAAGAAAAAGTCGAAGATGCAGAAGTTATAGAAAAATTCGAAAAAAAAGTCGAAGAGGCAGAGGCCACAGAAAAAGTCAAAGACGAAGAAGTCGAAGAAAAAGTCGAAGGAGCAGAAGCCATATAAAAAGTCGAAGAAGTAGAAGTCGAAGAAAAAGTCGAAGAGGCAGAAGACAGAGAAAAAGTCTAAGTAGAAGTCGAAGAGGCAGAAGCCATAGAAAAAGTCTAAGAAAGAGAAGTCGAAGAGACAGAAGCCATGGAAAAAGTCGAAGAAGTAGAAATCGAAGAAAAATTCGAAGAGGCAGAAGCCATAGAAAAAGTCGAACAAGTAGAAGTCAAACAAGTAGAAGCCATAGAAAAAAATCGAAGTAAAAGACCAAGAGGCAGAAGCCATAGAAAAAGTCGAAGAAGTAGAAGTTGAAGAAAAAGTCGAAGATGCAGAAGCCATAGAAAAACTCGAAGAAGTAGAAGTCAAAAAGACAGATGCCATAGAAAAAAATCAAAGAAAACGTCGAACCGGCAGAAGCCATAGAAAAAGTCGAAGAAGCAGAAGTCGAAGAAAAAGTAGAAGCGGCAGAAGCTATAGAAAAAAATCGAAGAAAATGTCGAAGAGGCAGAAGCCATAGAAAAATTCGAAAAAAAGTCGAAGAAGCAGAAGCCATAGAAAAAGTCGAAGTAGAATTCGAAGAAAAAGTCGAAGATGGCAGAAGTCATAGAAAAATTCAAAGAAAAAGAAAAAAAGTCGAAGAGGCAGAGCCATAGAAAAATTCGAAGAAGTAGAAGTCAAAGAGGCAGAAGCCATAGAAAAAAATCGAAGTAAAAGTCGAAGAGGCAGAAGCCATAGAAAAAGTCGAAGAAAAAGTCGAAGAGACAGAAGCCATAGAAAAAGTCGAAGAAGTAGAAGTCGAAGAGGCAGAAGCCATAGAAAAAATCGAAAAAAAAGTCGAAGAGGCAGAAGCCATAGAAAAAGTCGAAGAAGTAGAAGTCGAAGAAAAAGTTGAAGAGGCAGAAGCCATAGAAAAAAATCAAAGAAAAAGTCGAAGAGGCAGAAGTCATAGAAAAATTTGAAAAGAAAAAGTCGAAGAAGTAGAAGTCGAAGAAAAAGTCGAAGATGCAGAAGTCATAGAAAAATTCGAAAAGAAAAAGTCGAAGAAGTAGAAGTCGAAGAAGAGAAGTCGAAAAGGCAGATGCCATAGAAAAAATCGAAGAAAATGTCGAAGAGGCAGAAGCCATAGAAAGTCAAGATTAGAAGTCGAAGAAAAAGTCGAAGATGCAGAAGTCATAGAAAAATTCGAAAGAAAAAGTCGAAGAGGCAGAAGCCATAGAAAAAGTCGAAGAAGTAGAAGTCGAAGAAAAAGTCGAAGATGCAGAAGCCATAGAAAAACTCGAAGAAGTAGAAGTCGAAAAAGGCAGAAGCATACAAAAAACTCGAAGAAGTAGAAGTCGAAGAGGCAGAAGCCATAGAAAAAATCGAAGAAAAAGTCGAAGAGGCAGAAGCCATAGAAAAAGTCGAAGAAGTAGAAGTCGAAGAAAAAGTTCGAAGAGGCAGAAGCCATAGAAAAAGTCGAAGAAGTAGAAGTCGAAGAAAAAGTGAAGAGGCAGAAGCCATAGAAAAAAATCGAAGAAAAAGTCGAAGAGGCAGAAGCCATAGAAAAAGTCGAAGAAAGTCGAAGATAGAAGTCGAAGAAAAAGTCGAAGAGGCAGAAGCCATAGAAAAAATCGAAGAAAAAGTCAGAAGAGACAGAAGCCATAGAAAAAATCAGAAAAAAGTCGAAGAGGCAGAAGCCATAGAAAAAGTCTGAAGGAGAAGTCGAAGAGGCAGAAGCCATAGAAAAAGTCAAAGAAGTAGAAGTCGAAGAAAAAGTCGAAGAGGCAGAAGCCATAGAAAAAAATCGAAGAAAAAGTCGAAGAGGCAGAAGCCATAGAAAAAGTCGAAGAAGTAGAAGTCGAAGAAAAAGTAGAAGCGGCAGAAGCCATAGAAAAAATTCGAAGAAAAATTCGAACCGGCAGAAGCCATAGAAAAAACTCGGAGAACTAGAAGTCGAAAAGGCAGAAGCCATAGAAAAAACTCGGAGAACTAGAAGTCGAAATCGAAGAAAAAGTCGAAGACGAAGAAGTCGAAGAAAAAGTCGAAGGAGCAGAAGCCATAGAAAAAGTCGAAGAAGTAGAAGTCGAAGAAAAAGTCGAAGAGGCAGAAGGCATAGAAAAAAATCGAAGTAAAAGTCGAAGAGGCAGAAGCAATAGAAAAAGTCGAAATAAAGTCGAAGAAGCAGAAGCCATGGAAAAAGTCGAAGAAGTAGAAATCGAAGAAAAAGTCGAAGAGGCAGAAGCCATAGAAAAAGTCAAACAAGCAGAAGTCAAACAAGCAGAAGCCATAGAAAAAAATCGAAGTAAAAGACCAAGAGGCAGAAGCCATAGAAAAAGTCGAAGAAGTAGAAGTTGAAGAAAAAGTCGAAGATGCAGAAGCCATAGAAAAACCCGAAGAAGTAGAAGTCGAAGAAAAAATAGAAGCGGCAGAAGCCATAGAAAAAAATCAAAGAAAACGTTGAACCGGCAGAAGCCATAGAAAAAGTCGAAGAAGCAGAAGTCGAAGAAAAAATAGAAGCGGCAGAAGCCATAGAAAAAAATCGAAGAAAATGTCGAAGAGGCAGAAGCCATAGAAAAATTCGAAAAAAAGTCGAAGAAGCAGAAGCCATAGAAAAAGTCGAAGTAGAATTCGAAGAAAAATTCAAAGATGGAGAAGTCATTGAAAAATGAGAAAAAAAAAAAAAAAAAAGTCGAAGAGGCAGACGCCATAGAAAAAGTCGAAGAAGTAGAAGTCAAAGAGGCAGAAGCCATAGAAAAAAATTGAAGTAAAAGTCGAAGAGGCAGAAGCCATAGAAACAGTCGAAGAAAAAGTCGAAGAGACAGAAGCCATAGAAAAAGTCTAAGAAGCAGAAGTCGAAGAGACATAAGCCATAGAAAAAGACTAAGAAGGAGAAGTCGGAGGCAGAAGCCATAGAAAAAGTCGAAGAAGTAGAAGTTAAAGAAAAAGTCGAAAAGGCAGAAGTCATAGAAAAATTCGAAAAAAAAAAAGTCGAAGAAGTAGAAGTCGAAGAAAAAGTCGAAGAGGCAGAAGCCATAGAAAAAAATCGAAGAAAAAGTCGAAGAGGTAGAAGCCATAGAAAAAGTCGAAGAAGTAGAAGCCATAGAAAAAGTCGAAGAAGTAGAAGTTGCAGAAAAAGTCGAAGATGAAGAAGCCATAGAAAAACTCGAAGAAGTAGAAGTCGAAAAGGCAGAAGTCATACAAAAAACTCGAAGAAGTAGAAGTCGAAGAGGCAGAAGGCATAGAAAAAAATCGAAGAAAAAGTCGAAGAGGCAGAAGCCATAGAAAAAGTCGAAGAAGTAGAAGTCGAAGAAAAAGTTTAAGAGACAGAAGCCATGGAAAAATTCGAAAAAAAAGTCGAAGAAGTAGAATTCGAAGAAAAAGTCGAAGATGCAGAAGTCATAGAAAAGGTCGAAAAAAAAAAAAGTCGAAGAGGCAGACGCCATAGAAAAAGTCGAAGAAGTAGAAGTCGAAGAAGCAGAAGCCATAGAAACAGTCGAAGAAAAAGTCGGAGACAGAAGCCATGGAAATAGTCTAAGAAGTAGAATTCGAAGAGGCAGAAGCCATAGAAAAAGTCGAACAAATAGGTCAAACAAGCAGAAGCCATAGAAAAAAATCAAAGTAAAAGACCAAGAGGCAGAAGCCATAGAAAAAGTCGAAGAAGTAGAAGTTGAAGAAAAAGTCGAAGATGCAGAAGCTATAGAAAAACTTGAAGAAGTAGAAGTGGGAAAAGGCAGATGCCATAGAAAAAAATCAAAGAAAAAGTCGAACCAGCAGAAGCCATAGAAAAAGTCAAAGAAGTAGAAGTCGAGGAAAAAGTAGAAGCGGCAGAAGCCATAGAGAAAATCGAAGAAAAAGTCGAAGAGGCAGAAGCCATAGAAAAATTCGAAAAAAAGTCGAAAAAGCAGAAGCCATAGAAAATTCGAAGAAGTAGAATTCGAAAAAAAAGTCGAAGATGCAGAAGTCATAGAAAAATGAAAAAAAAAAAAAAAAGTCGAAGAGGCAGACGCCATAGAAAAAGTTGAAGAAGTAGAAGTCGAAGAGGCAGAAGCCATAGAAAAAAATCGGAGAAAAAGTCAAAGAGGCAGAAGCCACAGAAAAAGTCGAAGAAGTAGAAGTCATAGAAAAAAATCAAAGAAAAGGTGGAAGAGGCAAAGGTCATAGAAATATTTGAAAAGAAAAAGTCGAAGAAGTAGAAGTCGAAGAAAAAGTCGAAGATGCAGAAGCCATAGAAAAAAATCGAAGAAAATGTAGACGAGGCAGAAGTCGAAGAAAAAGTCGAAGAAGTAGAAGTCGAAGAAAAAGTCGAAGAGGCAGAAGCCATAGAAAAAAATCGAAGAAAATGTAGACGAGGCAGAAGTCGAAGAAAAAGTCGAAGAAGTAGAAGTCGAAGAAAAAGTCGAAGAGGCAGAAGCCATAGAAAAAGTCGAAGAGGTAGAAGTCGAAGAAAAAGTTGAAGAGGCAGAAGCCACAGAAAAAAATCAAAGAAAAAGTGGAAGAGGCAGAAGTCATAGAAAAATTCGAAAAGAAAAAGTCGAGGAAGTAGAAGTCGAAGAAAAAGTCAAAGAGGCAAAAGCCATAGAAAAACTCGAAGAAGAAGAAGTCGACAAGGCAGAAGTCATAGAAAAAACTCGAAGAAGTAGAAGTCGAAGAGGCAGAAGCCATAGAAAAAAATCGAAGAAAATGGAGAAGAGGCAGAAGCCATAGAAAAAGTCGAAGAAGTAGAAGTCGAAGAAAAAGTCAAAGATGCAGAAGCCATAGAAAAAGTCGAAGAAGTAGAAGTCGAAGAGGCAGAAGCCATAGAAAAAAATTGAAGTAAAATTCGAAGAGGCAGAAGCCATAGAAAAAGTCGAAGACGAAGTAGTCGAAGAAAAAGTCGAAGGAGCAGAAGCCATAGAAAAAGTCGAAGAAGTAGAAGCCATAGAAAAAGTCGAAGAAGTAGAAGTCGAAGAAAAAGTTGAAGAGGCAAAAGCCATAGAAAAACTCGAAGAAGAAGAAGTCGACAAGGCAGAAGTCATAGAAAAAGTCGAAGAAGCAGAAGTCGAAGAGGCAGAAGCCATAGAAAAAAATCGAAGAAAATGTAGAAGAGGCAGAAGCCATAGAAACAGTCGAAGAAAAAGTCAAAGAGACAGAAGCCATAGAAAAAGTCTAAGAAGGAGAAGTCGAAGAGACAGAAGCCATGGAAAAAGTCGAAGAAGTAGAAGCCATAGAAAAAGTCGAAGAAGTAGAGGTCGAAGAGGCAGAAGTCATAGAAAAAAATCGAAGTAAAAGTCGAAGAGGCAGAAGCCATAGAAACAGTCGAAGAAAAAGTCAAAGAGATAGAAGCCATAGAAAAAGTCTAAGAAGGAGAAGTCGAAGAGACAGAAGCCATGGAAAAAGTCGAAGAAGTAGAAGTCGAAGAAAAAGTCGAAGAGGCAGAAGCCATAGAAAAAGTCTAAGAAGGAGAAGTCGAAGAGGCAGAAGCCATAGAAAAAGTCAAACAAGTAAAAGTCGAACCGGCAGAAGCCATAGAAAAAGTTGAAGAAGTAGAAGTCGAAGAAAAAGGAGAAGCGGCAGAAGCCATAGAAAAAAATCGAAGAAAAACTCGAAGAGGCAGAAACCATATAAAAACTCAAAGAAGTAGAAGTCGAAAAGGCAGAAGCCATAGAAAAAACTCGGAATAGTAGAAGTCGAAGAGGCAGAAGCCACAGAAAAAAATTGAGGAAAAAGTCAAAGAGGCAGAAGGCATAGAAAAAGTCGAAGAACTAGAAGTCGAAGTCGAAGAAAAAGTCGAAGATGCAGAAGTTATAGAAAAATTCGGAAAAAAAGTCGAAGAGGCAGAGGCCATAGAAAAAGTCGAAGACGAAGAAGTCGAAGAAAAAGTCGAAGGAGCAGAAGCCATAGAAAAATCGAAGAAGTAGAAGCCATAGAAAAAAATCGAAGTAAAAGTCGAAGAGGCAGAAGCAATAGAAAAAGTCGATAAAAAGTCGAAGAAGCAGAAGCCATAGAAAAAGTCAAAGAAGTAGAAGTCGAAGAAAAAGTCAAAGAGGCAGAAGCCATAGAAAAAAATCGAAGAAAATGTCGAAGTGGTAGAAGCCATAGAAAAATTTTAAAAAAAGTCGAAGAGGCAGAAGCCATAGAAAAATCTAAGTAGAAGCCGAAGAGGCAGAAGCCATAGAAAAAGTCGAAGAAGTAGAAGTCGAAGAAAAAGTAAAAAGAGGCAGAAGCCAGAGAAAAAAATCGAAGTAAAAGTCGAACCGGCAGAAGCCATAGAAACAGTCGAAGAGACAGAAGCCATGGAAAAAGTCTAAGAATTAGAAGTCGAAGAAAAAGTCAAAGAGGCAGAAGCCACAGAAAAAAATTGAAGAAAATGTCGAAGAGGCAGAAGCCATAGAAAAATTCGAAAAAAAGTCGAAGAAGTAGAATTCGAAGAAAAAGTCGAAGATGCAGAAGTCATAGAAAAGGTCGAAAAAAAAAAAAAAGTCGAAGAGGCAGACGCCATAGAAAAAGTCGAAGAAGTAGAAGTCGAAGAGGCAGAAGCCATAGAAAAAAATCGAAGTAAAAGTCGAAGAAGCAGAAGCCATAGAAAAAACTCGAAGTAGTAGAAGTCGAAAAGGCAGAAGCCAATAGAAAAAACTTGAAGTAGTAGAAGTCGGAGAGGCAGAAGCCACAGAAAAAAATTGGGGAAAAAGTCGAAGAGGCAGAAGCCATAGAAAAAGTCGAAGAACTAGAAGTCGAAGTTGAAGAAAAAGTCGAAGATGCAGAAGTTATAGAAAAATTAAAAAAAAAAGTCGAAGAGGCATGGGCCATATAAAGTCGAAGACAAAGAAGTCGAAGAAAAAGTCGAAGGGGCAGAAGCCATAGAAAAAAATCGAAGAAAATGTAGAAGAGGCAGAAGCCATAGAAAAAGTCGAAGAAGTAGAAGTCACAGAAAAAGTCGAAGAAGCAGAAGCCACAGAAAAAATCGAAGAAGTAGAAGTCGAAGAAAAAGTCGAAGAGGCAGAATCCATAGAAAAAAGTCGAAGAGGCAGAAGCCATAGGAAAAAGTCGAAGAAGTAGAAGTCGAAGAAAAAGTCGAAGAGGCAGAAGCCATAGAAAAAAATCGAAAAAAAAAGTCAAAGAGGCAGAAGCCATAGAAAAAGTCGAAGCAGTATAATTCAAAGAAAAAGTCGAAGAAGCAGAAGCCATAGAAAAAGTCGAAGAAGCAGAAGTCGAAGAGGCAGAAGCCATAGAAAAAGTCGAAGAAGTAGAAGTCGAAGAAAAAGTCGAAGATGAAGAAGTTATAGAAAAATTGGAAAAAAAAAATCGAAGAGGCAGAGGCAATAGAAAAAGTTGAAGTAGTAGATGTCGAAGAGACAGAGGCCATAAAAAAAGTCGAAGAAGTAGAAGTCGAAGAAAAAGTCGAAGAGGCAGAAGCCACAGAAAAAATCGAAGAAGTAGAAGTCGAAGAAAAAGTCGAAGAGGCAGAAGCCATAGGAAAAAGTCGAAGTAGAAGTCGAAGAAAAAGTCGAAGAGGCAGAAGCCATAGAAAAAGTCAAAGAAGCAGAAGTCGAAGAAAAAGTCAGAGATGCAGAAGTCATAGAAAAATTAGAAAAGAAAAAGTCGAAGAAGTAGAAGTCCAAGAAAAAGTCGAAGAGGCAGAATCCATAGAAAAAGTCGAAGAAAAAGTTGAAGAGGCAGAAGCCATAGAAAAAAAATCGAAGTAAATGTCGAAGAGGCAGAAGACATACAAAAATTCGAAAAAAAGTCGAAGAAGCAGAAGCTATAGAAAAAGTCGAAGTAGAAGTCGAAGAGGCAGAAGCCATGGAAAAAGTCTAAGAAGTAGAAATCGAAGAAAAAGTCGAAGAGGCAGAAGCCATAGAAAAAGTCGAACAAGAAGAATTCAAACAAGCAGAAGCCATAGAAAAAAATCGAAGAAAGTGTCGAAGTGGTAGAAGCCATAGAAAAATTCGAAAAAAAGATGAAGAAGCAGAAGCCATAGAAAAAGTCTAAGTAGAAGTCAAAGAGGCAGAAGCCATAGAAAAAGTCGAAGAAGTAGAAGTCGAAGAAAAAGTAGAAGCGGCAGAAGCCATAGAAAAAAAATCGAAGGAAATGTCGAAGAGGCAGAAGCCAAAGAAAAATTCGAAAAAAAGTCGAAGATGTAGAAGTCATAGAAAAAGTCGAAGAAGCAGAAGTCGAAGACGCAGAAGCCATAGAAAAATTTGAAAAAAAAGTCGAAGATCCAGAAGCCATAGAAAAAGTCGAAGAAGCAGAAACCGAAGAAAAAGTCAAAAGGGCAGAAGCCATAGAAAAAAATCGGAGAAAAAGTCGAAGAGGCAGAAGCCATAGAAAAAGTCGAAGAAGCAGAAGTCGAAGAAAAAGTCGAAGATGCAGAAGTCATAGAAAAATTCGAAAAGAAAAAGTCGAAGAAGTAGAAGTCCAAGAAAAAGTCGAAGAGGCAGAATCCATAGAAAAAGTCGAAGAAAAAGTTGAAGAGGCAGAAGCCATAGAAAAAAAATCGAAGTAAATGTCGAAGAGGCAGAAGACATAGAAAAATTCGAAAAAAAGTCGAAGAAGCAGAAGCTATAGAAAAAGTCGAAGTAGAAGTCGAAGAGGCAGAAGCCATGGAAAAAGTCTAAGAAGTAGAAATCGAAGAAAAAGTCGAAGAGGCAGAAGCCATAGAAAAAGTCGAACAAGAAGAAGTCAAACAAGCAGAAGCCATAGAAAAAAATCGAAGAAAGTGTCGAAGTGGTAGAAGCCATAGAAAAATTCGAAAAAAAGATGAAGAAGCAGAAGCCATAGAAAAAGTCTAAGTAGAAGTCAAAGAGGCAGAAGCCATAGAAAAAGTCGAAGAAGTAGAAGTCGAAGAAAAAGTAGAAGCGGCAGAAGCCATAGAAAAAAAATCGAAGGAAATGTCGAAGAGGCAGAAGCCAAAGAAAAATTCGAAAAAAAGTCGAAGATGTAGAAGTCATAGAAAAAGTCGAAGAAGCAGAAGTCGAAGACGCAGAAGCCATAGGAAAAAGTTGAAAAGGCAGAAGCCATAGAAAAATTTGAAAAAAAAGTCGAAGATCCAGAAGCCATAGAAAAAGTCGAAGAAGCAGAAACCGAAGAAAAAGTCAAAAGGGCAGAAGCCATAGAAAAAAATCGAAGAAAAAGTCGAAGAGGCAGAAGCCATAGAAAAAGTCGAAGAAGCAGAAGTCGAAGAAAAAGTCGAAGATGCAGAAGTCATAGAAAAATTCGAAAAGAAAAAGTCGAAGAAGTAGAAGTCGAAGAAAAAGTTGAAGAAGTAGAAGTCGAAAAGGCAGAAGTCACACAAAAAACTTGAAGAAGTAGAAGTCGAAGAGGCAGAAGCCATAGAAAAAGTCGAAGAAGTAGAAGTCGAAGAAAAAGTTGAAGAGGCAGAAGCCATAGAAAAAGTCGAAGAGGTAGAAGTGGAAAAAAAAGTCGAAGAGGCAGAAGCCGTAGAAAAAGTCGAAGAAGTAGAAGTCGAAGAAAAAGTTGAAGAGGCAAAAGCCATAGAAAAAAATCAAAGAAAAAGTGGAAGAGGCAGAAGTCATAGAAAAATTTGAAAAGAAAAAGTCGAAGAAGTAGAAGTCGAAGAAAAAGTAGAAGAGGCAAAAGCCATAGAAAAACTCGAAGAAGAAGTCGACAAGGCAGAAGTCATAGAAAAAACTCGAAGAAGTAGAAGTCGAAGAGGCAGAAGCCATAGAAAAAAATCGAAGAAAATGTAGAAGAGGCAGAAGCCATAGAAAAAGTCGAAGAGGCAGAAGCCATAGAAAAAAATCGAAGAAAATGTCGAAGTGGTAGAAGCCATAGAAAAATTTGAAAAAAAGTCGAAGAGGCAGAAGCCATAGAAAAAGTCGAAGAAGTAGAATTCGAAGAAAAAGTCGAAGAGGCAGAAGCCATAGAAAAAAATCGAAGAAAATGTTGAAGAGGCAGAAGCCATAGAAAAAAATCGAAGAAAATGTAGAAGAGGCAGAAGCCATAGAAAAAAATCGAAAAAAAGTTGAAGAAGCAGAAGCCATAGGAAAAAGTCAAAGAAGTAGAAGTCGCAGACGCAGAAGCCATAGGAAAAAGCCTAAGAAGTAGAAGTCGAAGAAAAAGTCGAAGATGTAGAAGTCATAGAAAAAGTCGAAGAAGCAGAAGTCGAAGACGCAGAAGCCATAGGAAAAAGTTGAAAAGGCAGAAGCCATAGAAAAATTTGAAAAAAAAGTCGAAGATCCAGAAGCCATAGAAAAAGTCGAAGAAGCAGAAGCCGAAGAAAAAGTCAAAAGGGCAGAAGCCATAGAAAAAAATCGAAGAAAAAGTCGAAGAGGCAGAAGCCATAGAAAAAGTCGAAGAAGCAGAAGTCGAAGAAAAAGTCGAAGATGCAGAAGTCATAGAAAAATTCGAAAAGAAAAAGTCGAAGAAGTAGAAGTCGAAGAAAAAGTTGAAGAAGTAGAAGTCGAAAAAGGCAGAAGTCACACAAAAAACTTGAAGTAGAAGTCGAAGAGGCAGAAGCCATAGAAAAAGTCGAAGAAGTAGAAGTCGAAGAAAAAGTTGAAGAGGCAGAAGCCATAGAAAAAGTCGAAGAGGTAGAAGTCGAAGAAAAAGTTGAAGAGGCAAAAGCCATAGAAAAAAATCAAAGAAAAAGTGGAAGAGGCAGAAGTCATAGAAAAATTTGAAAAGAAAAAGTCGAAGAAGTAGAAGTCGAAGAAAAAGTAGAAGAGGCAAAAGCCATAGAAAAACTCGAAGAAGAAGTCGACAAGGCAGAAGTCATAGAAAAAACTCGAAGAAGTAGAAGTCGAAGAGGCAGAAGCCATAGAAAAAAATCGAAGAAAATGTAGAAGAGGCAGAAGCCATAGAAAAAGTCGAAGAGGCAGCAGCCATAGAAAAAAATCGAAGAAAATGTCGAAGTGGTAGAAGCCATAGAAAAATTTGAAAAAAAGTCGAAGAGGCAGAAGCCATAGAAAAAGTCGAAGAAGTAGAAGTCGAAGAAAAAGTCGAAGAGGCAGAAGCCATAGAAAAAAATCGAAGAAAATGTTGAAGAGGCAGAAGCCATAGAAAAAAATCGAAGAAAATGTAGAAGAGGCAGAAGCCATAGAAAAAAATCGAAAAAAAGTTGAAGAAGCAGAAGCCATAGGAAAAAGTCAAAGAAGTAGAAGTCGCAGACGCAGAAGCCATAGGAAAAAGCCTAAGAAGTAGAAGTCGAAGAAAAAGTCGAAGAAGCAGAAGTCGAAGACGCAGAAGCCATAGGAAAAAGTTGAAAAGGCAGAAGCCATAGAAAAATTTGAAAAAAAAGTCGAAGATCCAGAAGCCATAGAAAAAGTCGAAGAAGCAGAAGCCGAAGAAAAAGTCAAAAGGGCAGAAGCCATAGAAAAAAATCGAAGAAAAAGTCGAAGAGGCAGAAGCCATAGAAAAAGTCGAAGAAGCAGAAGTCGAAGAAAAAGTCGAAGATGCAGAAGTCATAGAAAAATTCGAAAAGAAAAAGTCGAAGAAGTAGAAGTCGAAGAAAAAGTTGAAGAAGTAGAAGTCGAAAAGGCAGAAGTCACACAAAAAACTTGAAGTAGAAGTCGAAGAGGCAGAAGCCATAGAAAAAGTCGAAGAGGTAGAAGTCGAAGAAAAAGTTGAAGAGGCAAAAGCCATAGAAAAAAATCAAAGAAAAAGTGGAAGAGGCAGAAGTCATAGAAAAATTCGAAAAGAAAAAGTCGAAGAAGTAGAAGTCGAAGAAAAAGTCGAAGAGGCAAAAGCCATAGAAAAACTAGAAGAAGAAGAAGTCGACAAGGCAGAAGTCATAGAAAAAACTCGAAGAAGTAGAAGTCGAAGAGGCAGAAGCCATAGAAAAAGATCGAAGAAAAAGTAGAAGAGGCAGAAGCCATAGAAAAAGTCGAAGAAGTAGAAGTCGAAGAAAAAGTCGAAGAGGCAGAAGCCATAGAAAAAAATAGAAGAAAAAGTCGAAGAAGCAGAAGTCGAAGACGCAGAAGCCATAGGAAAAACTTAAAAAGGCAGAAGCCATAGAAAAATTTGAAAAAAAAGTCGAAGATCCAGAAGCCATAGAAAAAGTCGAAGAAGCAGAAGCCAAAGAAAAAGTCAAACGGGCAGAAGCCATAGAAAAAAATCGAAGAAAATGTCGAAGAGGCAGAAGCCATAGAAAAATTCGAAAAAAAGTCGAAGAAGCAGAAGCCATAGAAAAAACTCGAAGTAGTAGAAGTCGAAAAGGCAGAAGCCATAGAAAAAACTCGAAGTAGTAGAAGTCGAAGAGGCAGAAGCCACAGAAAAAAATTGGGGAAAAAGTCGAAGAGGCAGAAGCCATAGAAAAAGTCGAAAAACTAGAAGTCGAAGAAAAAGTCGAAGATGCAGAAGTTATAGAAAAATTAAAAAAAAAAGTCGAAGAGGCATGGGCCAAATAAAGTCGAAGACAAAGAAGTTGAAGAAAAAGTCGAAGGGGCAGATTCCATAGAAAAAGTCGAAGAAAAAGTCGAAGAGGCAGAAGCCATTGAAAAAAATCGAAGAAAATGTAGAAGAGGCAGAAGCCATAGAAAAAGTCAAAGAAGCAGAAGTCGAAGAAAAAGTCGGAGATGCAGAAGTCATAGAAAAATTCGAAAAGAAAAAGTCGAAGAAGTAGAAGTCGAAGAAAAAATCGAAGAGGCAGAATCCATAGAAAAAGTCGAAGAAAAAGTCGAAGAGGCAGAAGCCATAGAAAAAAAATCGAAGAAAATGTAGAAGAGGCAGAAGCCATAGAAAAAGTCGAAGAAGTAGAAGTCGAAAAAAAAGTCGAAGAGGCAGAAGCCGTAGAAAAAAATCGAAGTAAATGTCGAAGAGGCAGAAGACATAGAAAAATTCGAAAAAAAGTCGAAGAAGCAGAAGCTATAGAAAAAGTCGAAGTAGAAGTCGAAGAGGCAGAAGCCATGGAAAAAGTCTAAGAAGTAGAAATTGAAGAAAAAGTCGAAGAGGCAGAAGCCATAGAAAAAGTCGGACAAGTAGAAGTCAAACAAGCAGAAGTCATAGAAAAAAATCGAAGTAAAAGACCAAGAGGCAGAAGCCATAGAAAAAGTCGAAGAAGTAGAAGTTGAAGAAAAAGTCGAAGAGGCAGAAGCCATAGAAAAAGTCGAAGAAGTAGAAGTCGAAGAAAAAGTTGAAGAGGCAAAAGCCATAGAAAAAAATCGAAGAAAATGTAGAAGAGGCAGAAGCCATAGAAAAAGTCGAAGAAGTAGAAGTCGAAGAAAAAGTCGAAGAGGCAGAAGCCATAGAAAAAAATCGAAGAAAGTGTTGAAGTGGTAGAAGCCATAGAAAAATTCGAAAAAAAGATGAAGAAGCAGAAGCCATAGAAAAAGTCTAAGTAGCAGTCGAAGCGGCAGAAGCCATAGAAAAAAATCGAAGGAAATGTCGAAGAGGCAGAAGCCAAAGAAAAATTTGAAAAAAAGTCGAAGAAGCAGAAGCCATAAGAAAAAGTCAAAGAAGTAGAAGTCGCAGACGCAGAAGCCATAGGAAAAAGCCTAAGAAGTAGAAGTCGAAGAAAAAGTCGAAGATGTAGAAGTCATAGAAAAAGTCGAAGAAGCAGAAGTGGAATACGCAGAAGCCACAGGAAAAAGTTGAAAAGGCAGAGGCCATAGAAAAAGTTGAAGTAGTAGAAGTCGAAGAGGCAGAGGCCATAGAAAAAGTCGAAGAAGTAGAAGTCGAAGAAAAAGTCGAAGAGGCAAAAGCCATAGAAAAACTCGAAGAAGAAGAAGTCGACAAGGCAGAAGTCATAGAAAAAAATCGAAGAAGTAGAAGTCGAAGAGGCAGAAGCCATAGAAAAAAATCGAAGAAAATGTAGAAGAGGCAGAAGTCGAAGACGCAGAAGCCATAGGAAAAAGTTGAAAAGGCAGAAGCCATAGAAAAATTTGAAAAAAAAAGTCATAGAAAAAGCCATAGAAGCCATAGAAAAAGTCGAAGAAGTAGAAGCCGAAGAAAAAGTCAAAAGGGCAGAAGCCATAGAAAAAAATCGAAGAAAAAGTCGAAGAGGCAGAAGCCATAGAAAAAGTCGAAGAAGCAGAAGTCGAAGAAAAAGTCGAAGATGCAGAAGTCATAGAAAAATTCGAAAAGAAAAAGTTGAAGAAGTAGAAGTCAAAGAAAAAGTTGAAGAGGCAGAAGCCATAGAAAAAGTCGAAGAAGTAGAAGTCGAAAAGGCAGAAGCCATAGAAAAAACTGGAAGAAAGTCGAAGGCAGAAGCATAGAAAAATCGAAGAAAAAGTCGAAGAGCAGAAGCCATAGAAAAGTAGAAAGAAGTCGAAGAGGCAGAAGCATAGAAAAAAATTGAAGAAAAAGTCGAAGAGGCAGAAGCCATAGAAAAAGTCAAAGAAGCAGAAGTCGAAGAAAAAGTCGGAGATGCAGAAGTCATAGAAAAATTCGAAAAGAAAAAGTCGAAGAAGTAGAAGTCGAAGAAAATGTAGAAGAGGCAGAAGCCATAGAAAAAGTCGAAGAAGTAGAAGTCGAAGAAAAAGTCGAAGAGGCAGAAGCCATAGAAAAAAATCGAAGAAAAAGTCGAAGAGGCAGAAGCCATAGAAAAAGTCGAAGAAGCAGAAGTCGAAGAAAAAGTCGAAGAGGCAGAAGCCATAGAAAAAAATCGAAGAAAAAGTCGAAGAGGCAGAAGCCATAGAAAAAGTCGAAGAAGCAGAAGTCGAAGAAAAAGTCGAAGAGGCAGAAGCCATAGAAAAAGTCGAAGAAGCAGAAGTCGAAGAAAAAGTCGAAGAGGCAGAAGCCATAGAAAAAGTCAAAGAAGCAGAAGTCGAAGAAAAAGTCGAAGAGGCAGAATCCATAGAAAAAGTCGAAGAAAAAGTCGAAGAGGCAGAAGCCATAGAAAAAAATCGAAGAAAATGTAGAAGAGGCAGAAGCCATAGAAAAAGTCGAAGAAAAAGTCGAAGAGGCAGAAGCCATAGAAAAAAAACGAAGAAAATGTAGAAGAGGCAGAAGCCATAGAAAAAGTCGAAGAAGTAGAAGGTGAAGAAAAAGTCGAAGAGGCAGAAGCCATAGAAAAAGTCGAAGAAGCAGAAGTCGAAGAAAAAGTCGAATATGCAGAAGTCATAGAAAAATTCGAAAAGAAAAAGTTGAAGAAGTAGAAGTCAAAGAAAAAGTCGAAGAGGCAGAATCCATAGAAAAAGTCAAAGAAAAAGTCGAAGAGGCAGAAGCCATAGAAAAAAATCGAAGAAAATGTAGAAGAGGCAGAAGCCATAGAAAAAGTCGAAGAAAAAGTCGAAGAGGCAGAAGCCATAGAAAAAGTCGAAGAAGTAGAAGCCGAAGAAAAAGTCAAAAGGGCAGAAGCCATAGAAAAAAATCGAAGAAAAATTCGAAGAGGCAGAAGCCATAGAAAAAGTCGAAGAAGCAGAAGTCGAAGAAAAAGTCGAAGATGCAGAAGTCGTAGAAAAATTCGAAAAGAAAAAGTTGAAGAAGTAGAAGTCAAAGAAAAAGTTGAGGAGGCAGAAGCCATAGAAAAAGTTGAAGAAGTAGAAGGTGAAGAAAAAGTCGAAGAGGCAGAAGCCATAGAAAAAAATCGAAGAAAATGTCGAAGAGGCAGAAGCCATAGAAAAATTCGAAGAAAAAGTCGAACAGGCAGAAGCCATAGAAAAAAATCGAAGAAAATGTAGAAGAGGCAGAAGCCATAGAAAAAGTCGAAGAAGTAGAAGCCGAAGAAAAAGTCGAAGAGGCAGAAGCCATAGAAAAAAATCGAAGAAAATGTCGAAGAGGCAGAAGCCATAGAAAAATTCGAAAAAAAGTCGAAGAAGCAGAAGCCATAGAAAAAACTCGAAGCAGTAGAAGTCGAAAAGGCAGAAGCCATAGAAAAAACTCGAAGTAGTAGAAGTCGAAGAGGCAGAAGCCACAGAAAAAAATTGGGGAAAAAGTCGAAGAGGCAGAAGCCATAGAAAAAGTCGAAGAACTAGATGTCGAAGTCGAAGAAAAAGTCGAAGATGCAGAAGTTATAGAAAAATTTAAAAAAAAAGTCGAAGAGGCATGGGCCATATAAAGTCGAAGACAAAGAAGTTGAAGAAAAAGTCGAAGGGGCAGAATCTATAGAAAAAGTCGAAGAAAAAGTCGAAGAGGCAGAAGCCATGGAAAAAAAATCGAAGAAAATGTAGAAGAGGCAGAAGCCATAGAAAAAGTCAAAGAAGCAGAAGTCGAAGAAAAAGTCGGAGATGCAGAAGTCATAGAAAAATTCGAAAAGAAAAAGTCGAAGAAGCAGAAGTCGAAGAAAAAGTCGAAGAGGCAGAATCCATAGAAAAAGTCGAAGAAGTAGAAGTCGAAAAGGGAGAAGTCATACAAAAAACTTGAAGAAAAAGTCGAAGAGGCAGAAGCCATAGAAAAAGTCAAAGAAGCAGAAGTCGAAGAAAAAGTCGGAGATGCAGAGGCCATAGAAAAAGTCGAAGACGAAGAAGTCGAAGAAAAAGTCGAAGGGGCAGAAGCCATAAAAAAAGTTGAAGGAGTAGAAGTCGAAGAAAAAGTCGAAGAGGCAGAAGCCATAGAAAAAAATCGAAGTAAACGTCGAACAGGCAGAAGCCATAGAAAAAGTCGAAGAAGTAGAAGTCGAAGAAAAAGTCGAAGAGGCAGAAGCCATAGAAAAAAATCGAAGAAAATGTCGAAGAGGCAGAAGCCATAGAAAAATTCGAAAAAAAGTCGAAGAAGCAGAAGCCATAGAAAAAGTCTAAGTAGAAGTCGAAGAGGCAGAAGCCATAGATAAAACTCGAAAAAGTAGAAGTCAGAGGCAGGAGCCATAGAAAAAGTCAAAGAAGTAGCAGTCGAAGAAAAAGTCGAAGAGGCAGAAGGCATAGAAAAAGTCGAAGAAGTAGAAGTCGAAGTCGAAGAAAAAGTTGAAGAGGCAGAAGCCATCGAAACAGTCGAAGAAGCAGAAGTCGAAGAAAAAGTCGAAGAAGCAGAAGTCGAAGAAAAAGTAGAAGATGCAGAAGTCATAGAAAAATTCGAAAAGAAAAAGTCGAAGAAGTAGAAGTCGAAGAAAAAGTCGAAGAGGCAGAATCCATAGGAAAAAGTCAAAGAAAAAGTGGAAGAGGCAGAAGCCATAGAAAAAAATCGAAGAAAATGTAGAAGAGGCAGAAGCCATAGAAAAAGTCAAAGAAGTAGAAGTCGCAGAAAAAGTCGAAGAGGCAGAAGCCAGAGAAAAAAATCGAAGAAAATGTCGAAGAGGCAGAAGCCATAGAAAAATTCGAAAAAAAGTCGAAGAAGCAGAAGCCATAGAAAAATTCAAAGTAGAAGTCGAAGAGGCAGAAGCCATAGAAAAAGTCGAAGAAGTAGAAGTCGAAGAAAAAGTCGAAGAGGCAGAAGCATATAAAAACTCAAAGAAGTAGAAGTCGAAGAGGCAGAAGCCACAGAAAAAAATTGAGGAAAAAGTCGAAGAGGCAGAAGCCATAGAAAAAGTCGAAGTCGAAGTCGAAGAAAAAGTTGAAGAGGCAGAAGCCATCGAAACAGTCGAAGAAGCAGAAGTCGAAGAAAAAGTCGAAGAAGCAGAAGTCGAAGAAAAAGTAGAAGATGCAGAAGTCATAGAAAAATTCGAAAAGAAAAAGTCGAAGAAGTAGAAGTCGAAGAAAAAGTCGAAGAGGCAGAATCCATAGGAAAAAGTCAAAGAAAAAGTGGAAGAGGCAGAAGCCATAGAAAAAAATCGAAGAAAATGTAGAAGAGGCAGAAGCCATAGAAAAAGTCAAAGAAGTAGAAGTCGCAGAAAAAGTCGAAGAGGCAGAAGCCAGAGAAAAAAATCGAAGAAAATGTCGAAGAGGCAGAAGCCATAGAAAAATTCGAAAAAAAGTCGAAGAAGCAGAAGCCATAGAAAAATTCAAAGTAGAAGTCGAAGAGGCAGAAGCCATAGAAAAAGTCGAAGAAGTAGAAGTCGAAGAAAAAGTCGAAGAGGCAGAAGGCATATAAAAACTCAAAGAAGTAGAAGTCGAAGAGGCAGAAGCCACAGAAAAAAATTGAGGAAAAAGTCGAAGAGGCAGAAGCCATAGAAAAAGTCGAAGAACTAGAAGTCGAAAAGGCAGAAGTCATACAAAAAACTCGAAGAAGTAGAAGTCGAAGAGGCAGAAGGCATAGAAAAAAATCGAAGAAAAAGTCGAAGAGGCAGAAGCCATAGAAAAAGTCGAAGAAATAGAAGTCGAAGAGGCAGAAGGCATAGAAAAAAATTGAAGAAAAAGTCGAAGAGGCAGAAGCCATAGAAAAAGTCGAAGAAGCAGAAGTCGAAGATGCAGAATTCATAGAAAAATTCAAAAAGAAAAAGTCGAAGAAGTAGAAGTCGAAGAAAAAGTCGAAGAGGCAGAAGCCATCGAAAAAAATCGAAGAAAATGTAGAAGAAGCAGAAGCCATAGAAAAAGTCGAAGAAGTAGAAGTCGAAGAAAAAGTCGAAGAGGCAGAAGCCATAGAAAAAAATTGAAGAAAATGTCGAAGAGGCAGAAGCCATAGAAAAATTAGAAAAAATGTCGAAGAAGCAGAAGCCGTAGAAAAAACTCGAAGTAGTAGAAGTCGAAAAGGCAGAAGCCATAGAAAAAACTCGAAGTAGTAGAAGTCGAAGAGGCAGAAGCCACAGAAAAAAATTGGGGAAAAAGTCGAAGAGGCAGAAGCCATAGAAGAAGTCGAAGAACTAGAAGTCGAAGTCGAAGAAAAAGTCGGAGATGCAGAAGTTATAGAAAAATTTAAAAAAAAAGTCGAAGAGGCATGGGCCATATAAAGTCGAAGACAAAGAAGTTGAAGAAAAAGTCGAAGGGGCAGAATCCATAGAAAAAGTCGAAGAAAAAGTCGAAGAGCCAGAAGCCATAGAAAAAAATCGAAGAAAATGTAGAAGAGGCAGAAGCCATAGAAAAAGTCGAAGAAGTAGAAGTCGAAGAAAAAGTCGAAGAGGCAGAAGCCATAGAAAAAAATCGAAGAAAGTGTCGAAGTGGTAGAAGCCATAGAAAAATTCGAAAAAAAGATGAAGAAGCAGAAGCCATAGAAAAAGTCTAAGTAGCAGTCGAAGAGGCAGAAGCCATAGAAAAAGTCGAAGAAGTAGAAGTCGAAGAAAAAGTAGAAGCGGCAGAAGCCATAGAAAAAAATCGAAGGAAATGTCGAAGAGGCAGAAGCCAAAGAAAAATTCGAAAAAAAGTCGGAGAAGGAGAAGCCATAAGAAAAAGTCAAAGAAGTAGAAGTCGAAGAAAAAGTCGAAGATGTAGAAGTCATAGAAAAAGTCGAAGAAGCAGAAGTCGAAGACGCAGAAGCCATAGGAAAAAGTTGAAAAGGCAGAGCCCATTGAAAAAGATGAAGTAGTAGAAGTCGAAGAGGCAGAGGCCATAGAAAAAGTCGAAGAAGTAGAAGTCGAAGAAAAAGTCGAAGAGGCAAAAGCCATAGAAAAACTCGAAGAAGAAGAAGTCGACAAGGCAGAAGTCATAGAAAAAACTCGAAGAAGTAGAAGTCGAAGAGGCAGAAGCCATAGAAAAAAATCGAAGAAAATGTAGAAGAGGCAGAAGCCATAGAAAAAGTCGAAGTAGAAGTCGAAGAAAAAGTCGAAGAGGCAGAAGCCATAGAAAAAAATCGAAGAAAAAGTCGAAGAAGCAGAAGTCGAAGACGCAGAAGCCATAGGAAAAAGTTGAAAAGGCAGAAGCCATAGAAAAATTTGAAAAAAAAGTCGAAGATCCAGAAGCCATAGAAAAAGTCGAAGAAGTAGAAGCCGAAGAAAAAGTCAAAAGGGCAGAAGCCATAGAAAAAAATCGAAGAAAAAGTCGAAGAGGCAGAAGCCATAGAAAAAGTCGAAGAAGCAGAAGTCGAAGAAAAAGTCGAAGATGCAGAAGTCATAGAAAAATTCGAAAAGAAAAAGATGAAGAAGTAGAAGTCAAAGAAAAAGTTGAAGAGGCAGAAGCCATAGAAAAAGTCGAAGAAGTAGAAGTCGAAAAGGCAGAAGTCATAGAAAAAACTCGAAGAAGTAGAAGTCGAAGAGGCAGAAGGCATAGAAAAAATCGAAGAAAAAGTCGAAGAGGCAGAAGCCATAGAAAAAGTAGAAGAAGTAGAAGTCGAAGAGGCAGAAGCCATAGAAAAAGACAAAGAAGCAGAAGTCGAAGAAAAAGTCGGAGATGCAGAAGTCATAGAAAAATTCGAAAAGAAAAAGTCGAAGAAGTAGAAGTCGAAGAAACAGTCGAAGAGGCAGAATCCATAGAAAAAGTCGAAGAAAAAGTCGAAGAGGCAGAAGCCATAGAAAAAAATCGAAGAAAATGTAGAAGAGGCAGAAGCCATAGAAAAAGTCGAAGAAAAAGTCGAAGAGGCAGAAGCCATAGAAAAAAAACGAAGAAAATGTAGAAGAGGCAGAAGCCATAGAAAAAGTCGAAGAAGTAGAAGGTGAAGAAAAAGTCGAAGAGGCAGAAGCCATAGAAAAAGTCGAAGAAGCAGAAGTCGAAGAAAAAGTCGAAGATGCAGAAGTCATAGAAAAATTCGAAAAGAAAAAGTTGAAGAAGTAGAAGTCAAAGAAAAAGTTGAAGAGGCAGAAGCCATAGAAAAAGTCAAAGAAGCAGAAGTCGAAGAAAAAGTCGGAGATGCAGAAGTCATAGAAAAATTCGAAAAGAAAAAGTCGAAGAAGTAGAAGTCGAAGAAAAAGTCGAAGAGGCAGAATCCATAGAAAAAGTCAAAGAAAAAGTCGAAGAGGCAGAAGCCATAGAAAAAAATCGAAGAAAATGTAGAAGAGGCAGAAGCCATAGAAAAAGTCGAAGAAAAAGTCGCAGAAAAAGTCGAAGAGGCAGAAGCCATAGAAAAAAATCGAAGAAAATGTAGAAGAGGCAGAAGCCATAGAAAAAGTCGAAGAAGTAGAAGCCGAAGAAAAAGTCAAAAGGGCAGAAGCCATAGAAAAAAATCGAAGAAAAAGTCGAAGAGGCAGAAGCCATAGAAAAAGTCGAAGAAGCACAAGTCGAAGAAAAAGTCGAAGATGCAGAAGTCATAGAAAAATTCGAAAAGAAAAAGTTGAAGAAGTAGAAGTCAAAGAAAAAGTTGAGGAGGCAGAAGCCATAGAAAAAGTCGAAGAAGTAGAAGTCGAAAAGGCAGAAGTCATACAAAAAACTCGAAGAAAAAGTCGAAGAGGCAGAAGCCATAGAAAAAGTCAAAGAAGCAGAAGTCGAAGAAAAAGTCGGAGATGCAGAAGTCATAGAAAAATTTGAAAAAAAAAGTCGAAGAAGTAGAAGTCGAAGAAAAAGTCGAAGAGGCAGAATCCATAGAAAAAGTCAAAGAAAAAGTCGAAGAGGCAGAAGCCATAGAAAAAAATCGAAGAAAATGTAGAAGAGGCAGAAGCCATAGAAAAAGTCGAAGAAGTAGAAGGTGAAGAAAAAGTCGAAGAGGCAGAAGCCATAGAAAAAAATCGAAGAAAATGTCGAAGAGGCAGAAGCCATAGAAAAATTCGAAAAAAAAGTCGAAGAAGCAGAAGTCACACAAAAAGTCGAAGTAGAAGTCAAAGAGGCAGAAGCCATAGAAAAAGTCGAAGAAGTAGAAGTCGAAGAAAAAGTCGAAGAGGCAGAAGCCATAGAAAAAGTCGAAGAAGCAGAAGTCGAAGAAAAAGTCGAAGATGCAGAATTCATAGAAAAATTCGAAAGGAATAAGTCGAAGAAGTAGAAGTTGAAGAAAAAGTCGAAGAGGCAGAAGCCATAGAAAAAAATCGAAGAAAATGTAGAAGAGGCAGAAGCCATAGAAAAAGTCGAAGAAGTAGAAGCCGAAGAAAAAGTCAAAAGGGCAGAAGCCATAGAAAAAAATCGAAGAAAAAGTCGAAGAGGCAGAAGCCATAGAAAAAGTCGAAGAAGCAGAAGTCGAAGAAAAAGTCGAAGATGCAGAAGTCATAGAAAAATTCGAAAAGAAAAAGTTGAAGAAGTAGAAGTCAAAGAAAAAGTTGAGGAGGCAGAAGCCATAGAAAAAGTCGAAGAAGTAGAAGTCGAAAAGGCAGAAGTCATACAAAAAACTCGAAGAAAAAGTCGAAGAGGCAGAAGCCATAGAAAAAGTCAAAGAAGCAGAAGTCGAAGAAAAAGTCGGAGATGCAGAAGTCATAGAAAAATTTGAAAAAAAAAGTCGAAGAAGTAGAAGTCGAAGAAAAAGTCGAAGAGGCAGAATCCATAGAAAAAGTCAAAGAAAAAGTCGAAGAGGCAGAAGCCATAGAAAAAAATCGAAGAAAATGTAGAAGAGGCAGAAGCCATAGAAAAAGTCGAAGAAGTAGAAGGTGAAGAAAAAGTCGAAGAGGCAGAAGCCATAGAAAAAAATCGAAGAAAATGTCGAAGAGGCAGAAGCCATAGAAAAATTCGAAAAAAAAGTCGAAGAAGCAGAAGTCACACAAAAAGTCGAAGTAGAAGTCAAAGAGGCAGAAGCCATAGAAAAAGTCGAAGAAGTAGAAGTCGAAGAAAAAGTCGAAGAGGCAGAAGCCATAGAAAAAGTCGAAGAAGCAGAAGTCGAAGAAAAAGTCGAAGATGCAGAATTCATAGAAAAATTCGAAAGGAATAAGTCGAAGAAGTAGAAGTTGAAGAAAAAGTCGAAGAGGCAGAAGCCATAGAAAAAAATCGAAGAAAATGTCGAAGAGGCAGAAGCCATAGAAAAATTCGAAAAAAAGTCGAAGAAGCAGAAGCCATAGAAAAAACTCGAAGCAGTAGAAGTCGAAAAGGTAGAAGCCATAGAAAAAACTCGAAGTAGTAGAAGTCGAAGAGGCAGAAGCCACAGAAAAAAATTGGGGAAAAAGTCGAAGAGTCAGAAGCCATAGAAAAAGTCGAAGAACTAGAAGTCGAAGTCGAAGAAAAAGTCGAAGATGCAGAAGTTATAGAAAAATTTAAAAAAAAAGTCGAAGAGGCATGGGCCATATAAAGTCGAAGACAAAGAAGTTGAAGAAAAAGTCGAAGAGGCAGAATCCATAAAAAAAGTCAAAGAAAAAGTCGAAGAGGTAGAAGCCATAGAAAAAAATCGAAGAAATTGTAGAAGAGGCAGAAGCCATAGAAAAAGTCGAAGAAAAAGTCGAAGAAAAAGTCGAAGAGGCAGAAGCCATAGAAAAAAATCGAAGAAAATGTAGAAGAGGCAGAAGCCATAGAAAAAGTCGAAGAAGTAGAAGCCGAAGAAAAAGTCAAAAGGGCAGAAGCCATAGAAAAAAATCGAAGAAAAAGTCGAAGAGGCAGAAGCCATAGAAAAAGTCGAAGAAGCAGAAGTCGAAGAAAAAGTCGAAGATGCAGAAGTCATAGAAAAATTCGAAAAGAAAAAGTTGAAGAAGTAGAAGTCAAAGAAAAAGTTGAGGAGGCAGAAGCCATAGAAAAAGTCGAAGAAGTAGAAGTCGAAAAGGCAGAAGTCATACAAAAAACTCGAAGAAAAAGTCGAAGAGGCAGAAGCCATAGAAAAAGTCAAAGAAGCAGAAGTCGAAGAAAAAGTCGGAGATGCAGAAGTCATAGAAAAATTTGAAAAGAAAAAGTCGAAGAAGTAGAAGTCGAAGAAAAAGTCGAAGAGGCAGAAGCCATAGAAAAAAATCAAAGAAAATGTCGAAGAGGCAGAAGCCATAGAAAAATTCGAAAAAAAGTCGAAGAAGCAGAAGTCATACAAAAAGTTGAAGTAGAAGTCAAAGAGGCAGAAGCCATAGAAAAAGTCGAAGAAGTAGAAGTCGAAGAAAAAGTCGAAGAGGCAGAAGCCATAGAAAAAGTCGAAGAAGCAGAAGTCGAAGAAAAAGTCGAAGATGCAGAATCCATAGAAAAAGTCGAAGAAATAGAAGTCGAAAAGGGAGAAGTCATACAAAAAACTTGAAGAAAAAGTCGAAGAGGCAGAAGCCATAGAAAAAGTCAAAGAAGCAGAAGTCGAAGAAAAAGTCGGAGATGCAGAGGCCATAGAAAAAGTCGAAGACGAAGAAGTCGAAGAAAAAGTCGAAGGGGCAGAAGCCATAAAAAAAGTTGAAGGAGTAGAAGTCGAAGAAAAAGTCGAAGAGGCAGAAGCCATAGAAAAAAGTCGAAGTAAACGTCGAACAGGCAGAAGCCATAGAAAAAGTCGAAGAAGTAGAAGTCGAAGAAAAAGTCGAAGAGGCAGAAGCCATAGAAAAAAATCGAAGAAAATGTCGAAGAGGCAGAAGCCATAGAAAAATTAGAAAAAAAGTCGAAGAAGCAGAAGCCATAGAAAAAGTCTAAGTAGAAGTTGAAGAGGCAGAAGCCATAGATAAAACTCGAAAAAGTAGAAGTCGAAGAGGCAGAAGCCATAGAAAAAGTCGAAGAAGTAGCAGTCGAAGAAAAATTCGAAGAGGCAGAAGGTATAGAAAAAGTCGAAGAAGTAGAAGTCGAAGTCGAAGAAAAAGTCGAAGAGGCAGAAGCCATCGAAACAGTCGAAGAAGCAGAAGTCGAAGAAAAAGTCGAAGAAGCAGAAGTCGAAGAAAAAGTAGAAGATGCAGAAGTCATAGAAAAATTCGAAAAGAAAAAGTCGAAGAAGTAGAAGTCGAAGAAAAAGTCGAAGAGGCAGAATCTATAGGAAAAAGTCGAAGAAAAAGTGGAAGAGGCAGAAGCCATAGAAAAATTCGAAGTAGAAGTCGAAGAGGCAGAAGCCATAGAAAAAGTCGAAGTAGAAGTCGAAGAGGCAGAAGCCATAGAAAAAGTCGAAGAAGTAGAAGTCGAAGAAAAAGTCGAAGAGGCAGAAGGCATATAAAAACTCAAAGAAGTAGAAGTCGAAGAGGCAGAAGCCACAGAAAAAAAATTGAGGAAAAAGTCGAAGAGGCAGAAGCCATAGAAAAAGTCGAAGAACTAGAAGTCGAAGTCGAAGAAAAATTCGAAGATGCAGAGGCCATAGAAAAAGTCGAAGACGAAGAAGTCGAAGAAAAAGTCGAAGGGGCAGAAGCCATAAAAAAAGTTGAAGGAGTAGAAGTCGAAGAAAAAGTCGAAGAGGCAGAAGCCATAGAAAAAAATCGAAGTAAACGGCGAACAGGCAGAAGCCATAGAAAAATTCGAAAAAAAGTCGAAGAAGCAGAAGCCATAGAAAAAGTCTAAGTAGAAGTCGAAGAGGCAGAAGCCCTAGATAAAACTCGAAAAAGTAGAAGTCGAAGAGGCAGAAGCCATAGAAAAAGTCGAAGAAGTAGCAGTCGAAGAAAAAGTCGAAGAGGCAGAAGCCATAGAAAAAGTCGAAGAAGTAGAAGTCGAAAAAAAAGTCGAAGATGCAGAAGTCATAGAAAAATTCGAAGAAGTAGAAGTCGAAGAAAAAGTGGAAGAGGCAGAGCCATAGAAAAAGTCTAAGTAGAAGACGAAGAGGCAGAAGCCATAGGAAAAAGTTGAAGAGGCAGAAGCCATAGAAAAAGTCGAAAAAAAAGTCGAAGAGGCAGAAGCCATAGAAAAAGTCGAAGAATTAGAAGTCGAAGAAAAAGTCGAAGGGGCAGAAGCCATAGAAAAAATCGAAGAAAAAGTCAAAGAGACAGAAGCCAAAGGAAAATGTTGAAAAAGTAGAAGGTGAAGAAAAAGTCGAAGATGCAGAATTCATAGAAAAATTAGAAAAAAAAAGTCGAAGAAGTAGAAGTCAAAAAGACAGAAGCCATAGAAAAAACTCGAAGTAGTAGAAGTCGTAGAGGCAGAAGCCATAGAAAAAAATCTAAGAAAAAGTCAAAGAGGCAGAAGCCATAGAAAAAAATCTAAGAAAAAGTCGAAGAGGCAGAAGTTATAGGAAAAAGTCGCAGAGGCAGAAGCCATAGAATAAAAACGAAGAAGTAGAAGTCGAAAAAAAAGTCGAAGAGGCAGAAGTCATAGGAGAAACTGGAAGAAGTAGAAGTCGAAGAAAAAGTTGAAGATGCAGAAATCATAGAAAAATTCGAAAAGAAAAAGTCGAAAAAAAAGTTGAAGAGGCAGAGCCATAGAAAAAGTCTAAGTAGAAGTCGTAGAGGCAGAAGCCATAGAAAAAAATCTAAGTAAAAGTCTATCAGGCAGAAGCCATAGAAACAGTCGAAGAAAAAATCGAAGAGGCAGAAGCCATATAAAAAGTCGGAGAAGTAGAAGTCGAAGAGGCAGAAGCCATAGAAAAAAATCTAAGTAAAAGTCGAAGAGGCAGAAGCCATAGAAACAGTCGAAGAAAAAGTCGAAGAGGCAGAAGCCATAGAAAAAAAATCGAAAAAAAAGTCAAAGAGGCAGAAGCCATAGAAAAAGTCGAAGAAGTAGAAGTCGAAGAAAAAGTTGAAGAGGCAGAAGCCATAGAAAAAAATCAAAGTAAAAGTGGAAGAGGCAGAAGTCATAGAAATATTTGAAAAGAAAAAGTCGAAGTAGAAGTCGAAGAAAAAGTCGAAGATGCAGAAGTTATAGAAAAATTCGAAAAGAAAAAGTCGAAGAAGTAGAAGTCGAAGAAAAAGTCAAAGAGGCAGAAGCCATAGAAAAAAATCGAAGAAAATGTAGAAGAGGCAGAAGCCATAGAAAAAGTCGAAGAAGTAGAAGTCGAAGAAAAAGTCGAAGAGGCAGAAGCCATAGAAAAAAATCGGAGAAAATGTCGAAGTGGTAGAAGCCATAGAAAAATTCGAAAAAAAGACGAAGAAGCAGAAGCCATAGAAAAAGTCTAAGTAGAAGTCGAAGAGGCAGAAGGCATAGAAAAAGTCGAAGAAGTAGAAGTCGAAGAAAAAGTCGAAGAGGCAGAAGCCAGAGAAAAAAATCGAAGTAAAAGTCGAACCGGCAGAAGCCACAGAAAAAGTCAAAGAAGTAGAAGTCGAAGAGGCAGAAGCCATAGAAGCAGTCGAAGAAAAAGTCGAAGAAGCAGAAGTCGAAGAGGCAGAAGCTATAGGAAAAAGTTGAAAAGGCAGAAGCCATAGAAAAATTTGAAAAAAAAGTCGAAGAAGCAGAAGCCATAGAAAAAGTCGAAGAAGTAGAAGTCGAAGAAAAAGTCGAAAGGGCAGAAGCCATAGAAAAAAATCGAAGAAAAAGTCGAAGAGGCAGAAGCCATAGAAAAAATTAAAGAAGCAGAAGTCCAAGAAAAAGTCCAAGATGCAGAAGTCATAGAAAAATTTGAAAAGAAAAAGTCGAAGAAGTAGAAGTCGAAGAAAAAGCCGAAGAAAAAGTCGAAGAGGCAGAAGCCATAGAAAAAGTCGAAGAAAAAGTCAAACAGGCAGAAGCCATGGAAAGAGTCTAAGTAGAAGTCGAAGAAAAAGTTGAAGAGGCAGAAGCCATAGAAAAAAATCAAAGAAAAAGTCGAAGAGGCAGAAGCCATAGAAAAAGTCGATGAAGTAGAAGTCGAAGAAAAAGTTGAAGATGCAGAAGCCATAGATGAACTCGAAGAAGTAGAAGTCGAAGAGGCAGAAGCCATAGAAAAAACTCGAAAAAGTAGAAGTCGAAGATGCAGAAACCATAGAAAAATCGAAGAAGTAGAAGTCAAAGAAAAAGTCGAAGAGGCAGAAGCCATAGAAAAAGTTGAAGAAGTAGAAGTCGAAGTCGAAGAAAAAGTGGAAGATGCAGAAGTTATAGAAAAATTAGAAAAAAAAAGTCGAAGAAGTAGAAGTCAAAAAGGCAGAAGCCATAGAAAAAACTCGAAGTAGTAGAAGTCGTAGAGGCAGAAGCCATAGAAAAAAATCAAAGAAAAAGTCGAAGAGGCAGAAGTTATAGGAAAAAGTCGCAGAGGCAGAAGCCATAGAATAAAAACGAAGAAGTAGAAGTCGAAAAAAAAGTCGAAGAGGCAGAAGTCATAGGAAAAACTGGAAGAAGTAGAAGTCGAAGAAAAAGTTGAAGATGCAGAAATCATAGCAAAATTCGAAAAGAAAAAGTCGAAAAAAAAGTTGAAGAGGCAGAGCCATAGAAAAAGTCTAAGTAGATGTCTTAGAGGCAGAAGCCATAAAAAAAAATCTAAGTAAAAGTCTAACAGGCAGAAGCCATAGAAACAGTCGAAGAAAAAGTCGAAGAGGCAGAAGCCATAGAAAAAGTCGGAGAAGTAGAAGTCGAAGAGGCAGAAGCCATAGAAAAAAATCTAAGTAAAAGTCGAAGAGGCAGAAGCCATAGAAACAGTCGAAGAAAAAGTCGAAGAGGCAGAAGCCATAGAAAAAAATAGAAAAAAAAGTCAAAGAGGCAGAAGCCATAGAAAAAGTCGAAGAAAAAGTTGAAGAGACAGAAGCCATAGAAAAAAATCTAAGTAAAAGTGGAAGAGGCAGAAGTCATAGAAATATTTGAAAAGAAAAAGTCGAAGTAGAAGTCGAAGAAAAAGTCGAAGATGCAGAAGTCATAGAAAAATTCGAAAAGAAAAAGTCGAAGAAGTAGAAGTCGAAGAGGCAGAAGCTATAGGAAAAAGTTGAAAAGGCAGAAGCCATAGAAAAATTTGAAAAAAAAGTCGAAGAGGCAGAAGCCATAGAAATAGTCGAAGAAGTAGAAGTCGAAGAAAAAGTCGAAAGGGCAGAAGCCATAGAAACAGTCGAAGAAAAAGTTGAAGAGGCAGAAGCCATAGAAAAAAATCAAAGAAAAAGTGGAAGAGGCAGAAGTCATAGAAATATTTGAAAAGAAAAAGTCGAAGTAGAAGTCGAAGAAAAAGTCGAAGATGCAGAAGTCATAGAAAAAAATCGAAGTAAAAGTCGAACTGGCAGAAGGCACAGAAAAAGTCAAAGAAGTAGAAGTCGAAAAGGCAGAAGCCATAGAAGCAGTCGAAGATAAAGACGAAGAAGCAGAAGCCATAGGAAAAAGTCAAAGAAGAAGAAGTCGAAGAAAAAGTCGAAGATGTAGAAGTCATAGAAAAAGTCGAAGAAGCAGAAGTCGAAGAGGCAGAAGCTATAGGAAAAAGTTGAAAAGGCAGAAGCCATAGAAAAAAATCGAAGGAAAAGTCGAAGAGGCAGAAGCCATAGAAAAAATCAAAGAAGCAGAAGTCCAAGAAAAAGTCCAAGATGCAGAAGTCATAGAAAAATTCGAAAAGAAAAAGTCGAAGAAGTAGAAGTCGAAGAAAAAGTCGAAGAGGCAGAAGCCACTTCTGCCTCTTCAACTTTTTCTTAGACTACTACTTCTTCGAATTTTTCTATGGCTTCTGCCTCTTCGACTTTTTCTTCTATTTTTTTCTATGGCTTCTGCATCTTCGACTTTTTCTTCGACTTTTACTTCTTCGACTTTTTCTATGGCTTCTACTTCTTTGACTTTTTCTTTTCAAATTTTTCTGTGACTTCCGCATCTTCGACTTTTTCTTCGACTTTCTTTGATTTTTTTCTATGGCATCTGCCTTTTCGACTTCTAGTTCTTCGACTTTTTCTATGGCTTCTGCCTCTTTGAATTTTTCTTAAATTTTTTTCTATGGCTTCTGACTCTTCGACTGCTACTTCTTCGACTTTTTTCATGCATTCTGCCTCTTCGACTTTTTCTTCGACTTCTACTTCTTTGACTTTTTCTATGGCCTCTGCCTCTTCGACTTTTATTACTTCGACTTTTTCTATAGCCTCTGCCTCTTTGACTTTTTTTTTCGAATTTTTCTATAACTTCTGCATCTTCCACTTTTTCTTCGACTTCGACTTCTACTTCTTCAACTTTTTCTATGGCTTCTGCCTCTTCGACTTTTTCTTTGACTTCTACTTCTTCGACTTTTTCTATGGCTTCCGCATCTTCGACTTCTACTTTTTCGAGTTTTTTCTATGGCTTCTGCCTCTTCGACTTTTTCTTCGACTTCAGAAGCCATAGAAAAACTGAAAGAAGTAGAAGTCGAAGAGGCAGAAACCATAGAAAAAAATTGAGGAAAAAGTCGAAGAGGCAGAAGCCATAGAAAAAGTCGAAGAACTAGAAGTCGAAGTCGAAGAAATAGTCGAAGATGCAGAAGTTATAGAAAAATTCGAAAAAAAAAGTCGAAGAGGCAGAGGCCATAGAAACAGTCGAATAAGTAGAAGTCGAAGAAAAAGTCGAACAGGCAGAAGCCATAGAAAAAAATCAAAGAAAAAGTCGAAGAAGTAGAAGTCGAAGAAAAAGTAGAAGAGGCAGAAGCCATAGAAAAATTCGAAAAAAAGTTGAAAAAGCAGAAGCCATAGAAAAAGTCAAAGAAGTAGAAGTCGAAGAAAAAGTCGAAGAGGCAGAAGCCACAGAAAAAGTCTAAGAACTAGAAATCGAAGTCGAAGAAAAAGTCGAAGATGCAGAAGTTATAGAAAAATTCGAAAAAAAAGTCGTAGAGGCAGAGGCCATAGAAAAATTTGAAGACGAAGAAAAAGTCGAAGGGGCAGAAGCCATAGAAAAAGTCGAAGAGGCAGAAGCCATAGAAAAATTTGAAAAAAAACTCGAAGAAGTAGAATTTGCAGAAAAAGTCGAAGAAGTAGAAGTCAAAGAGGCAGAAGCCATAGAAGCAGTCGAAGAAAAAGTCGAAGAAGCAGAAGTCGAAGAAAAAGTCGAAGAGGCAGAAGTCATGGAAAAATTCGAAGACGTAGAAGTCAAAGAAAAAGTCGAAGAGGCAGAAGTCATAGGAAAAAGTCGAAGAAGTAGAAGTCGAAGAGGCAGAAGCCATGGATATAGTCTAAGAAGTAGAAGTCGAAGAAAAAGTCGAAGAGGCAGAAGCCATGGAAAAAGTTGAAGAAGTAGAAGTCGAAGAAAAAGTCGAACAGGCAGAAGCCATAGAAAAATTTGAAAAAAAACTCGAAGAAGTAGAATTCGCAGAAAAAGTCGAAGAAGTAGAAGTCGAAGAGGCAGAAGCCATAGAAGCAGTCGAAGAAAAAGTCGAAGAAGCAGAGGTCGAAGAAAAAGTCGAAGAGGCAGAAGTCATGGAAAAAGTCGAAGACGTAGAAGTCAAAGAAAAAGTCGAAGAGGCAGAAGCCATAGGAAAAAGTTGAAAAGGCAGAAGCCATAGAAAAATTTCGAAGTAACAGTCGAACAGGCAGAAGGCAAAGAAAAAGTCGAAGAAGTAGAAGTCGAAGTCAAAGAAAAAGTCGAAGAGGCAGAAGTCATAGGAAAAAGTCGAAGAAGTAGAAGTCGAAGAGGCAGAAGCCATGGATATAGTCTAAGAAGTAGAAGTCGAAGAAAAAGTCGAAGAGGCAGAAGCCATAGAAAAAAATCGAAGAAAATGTCAAAGTGGTAGAAGCCATAGAAAAATTCGAAAAAAAGTCGAAGAAGCACAAGCCATAGAAAAAGTCTAAGTAACAGTCGAACAGGCAGAAGGCAAAGAAAAAGTCGAAGAAGTAGAAGTCGAAGTCGAGGAAAAAGTCGAAGAGGCAGAAGCCGTAGAAAAAAATCAAAGAAACAGTCGAAGAGGCAGAAGCCATAGAAGCAGTCGAAGAAAAAGTCGAAGACGCAGAAGCCATAGGAAAAAGTCAAAGGAGCAGAAGTCGAACAAAAGTCGAAGATTTAGAAGTCATAGAAAAAGTCGAAGAAGCAGAAGTCGAAGAGGCAGAAGCCATATGAAAAAGTTGAAAAGGCAGAAGCCATAGAAAAATTTGAAAAAAAAGTGGAAGAAGCAGAAGCCATAGAAAAAGTCGAAGAAGTAGAAGTCGAAGAAAAAGTCGAAGAGGCAGAAGCCATAGAAAAAGTCGAAGAAGCAGAAGTCGAAGAAAAAGTCGAAGATGCAGTAGTCATAGAAAAATTCGAAAAGAAAAAGTCGAAGAGGCAGAAGCCATAGAAAAAAATCGAAGAAAATGTAGAAGAGACAGAAGGCATTGAAAAACTCGAAAAAAAGTCGAAGAAGCAGAAGCCATAGAAAAAGTCTAAGGAGAAGTCGAAGAGGCAGAAGCCATTGAAAAAGTCGAAGTAAAAGTCGAAGAGGCAGAAGCAATAGAAAAAGTCGAAAAAAAGTCGAAGAGGCAGAAGCCATAGAAAAAGTCAAACAAGTAGAAGTCGAAGAAAAAGTCAAAGAGGCAGAAGTCATAGGAAAAAGTCGAACCGGCAGAAGCCATAGAAAAAGTCAAAGAAGTAGAAGTCGAAGAAAAAGTAGAAGCGGCAGAAGCCATAGAAAAAAATCGAAGTAAAAGTCAAAGAGACAGAAGCCAAAGGAAAATGTCGAAGAAGTAGAAGGTGAAGAAAAAGACAAAGATGCAGAAGTCATACAAAAAGTCGAAGAAGTAGAAGTCGAAGAAAAAGTCGAAGAGGCAGAAGCCATGGAAAAAGTTGAAGAAGTAGAAGTCGAAGAAAAAGTCGAACAGGCAGAAGCCATAGAAAAATTTGAAAAAAAACTCGAAGAAGTAGAATTCGCAGAAAAAGTCGAAGAAGTAGAAGTCGAAGAGGCAGAAGCCATAGAAGCAGTTGAAGAAAGAGTCGAAGAAGCAGAAGTCGAAGAAAAGTCGAAGAGGCAGAAGTCATGGAAAAAGTCGAAGACGTAGAAGTCAAAGAAAAAGTCGAAGAGGCAGAAGCCATAGGAAAAAGTTGAAAAGGCAGAAGCCATAGAAAAATTTCGAAGTAACAGTCGAACAGGCAGAAGGCAAAGAAAAAGTCGAAGAAGTAGAAGTCGAAGTCAAAGAAAAAGTCGAAGAGGCAGAAGTCATAGGAAAAAGTCGAAGAAGTAGAAGTCGAAGAGGCAGAAGCCATGGATATAGTCTAAGAAGTAGAAGTCGAAGAAAAAGTCGAAGAGGCAGAAGCCATAGAAAAAAATCGAAGAAAATGTCAAAGTGGTAGAAGCCATAGAAAAATTCGAAAAAAAGTCGAAGAAGCACAAGCCATAGAAAAAGTCTAAGTAAAAGTCGAAGAAAAAGTCAAAGAGGCAGAAGCCATAGAAAAAGTCGAAGAAGTAGAAGTCGAAGAGGCAGAAGCCATAGAAAAAGTCGAAGAAGTAGAAGTCGAAGAAAAAGTCAAAGAGGCAGAAGCCATAGAAAAAAATCGAAGAAAATGTAGAAGAGGCAGAATCCATAGAAATGGTCAAAGATTTAGAAGTCGAAGAAAAAGTCGAAGAGGCAGAAGCCATAGAAAACGTCGAAGAAGCAGAAGTCGAAGAAAAAGTCGAAGATGCAGTAGTCATAGAAAAATTCGAAAAGAAAAAGTCGAAGAGGCAGAAGCCATAGAAAAAAATCGAAGAAAATGTAGAAGAGACAGAAGGCATAGAAAAACTCGAAAAAAAGTCGAAGAAGCAGAAGCCATAGAAAAAGTCTAAGGAGAAGTCGAAGAGGCAGAAGCCATTGAAAAAGTCGAAGTAAAAGTCGAAGAGGCAGAAGCAATAGAAAAAGTCAAAGAAGTAGAAATCGAAGAAAAAGTCAAAGAGGCAGAAGTCATAGGAAAAAGTCGAAGAAGAAGAAGCCATAGAAAAAGTCTAAGTAAAAGTCGAACCGGCAGAAGCCATAGAAAAAGTCAAAGAAGTAGAAGTTGAAGAAAAAGTAGAAGCGGCAGAAGCCATAGAAAAAAATCGAAGAAAAACTCAAAGAGGCAGAAGCCATATAAAAACTCAAAGAGGTAGAAGTCGAAAAGGCAGAAGCCATAGAAAAAAATCGAATTAGTAGAAGTCGAAGAATTAGAAGTTATAGAAAAATTTGAAAAAAAATTAGAAGAGGCAGAAGCCATAGAAAAAGTCGAAGAAGTAGTAGTCGAAGAAAAAGTCGAAGAGGCAGAAGCCATAGAAAAAAATCGAAGAAAATGTCAAAGTGGTAGAAGCCATAGAAAAATTCGAAAAAAAGTCGAAGAAGCACAAGCCATAGAAAAAGTCTAAGTAAAAGTCGAACCGGCAGAAGCCATAGAAAAAGTCGAAGAAGTAGAAGTCGAAGTCGAGGAAAAAGTCGAAGAGGCAGAAGCCGTAGAAAAAAATCAAAGAAACAGTCGAAGAGGCAGAAGCCATAGAAGCAGTCGAAGAAAAAGTCGAAGATGCAGTAGTCATAGAAAAATTCGAAAAGAAAAAGTCGAAGAGGCAGAAGCCATAGAAAAAAATCGAAGAAAATGTAGAAGAGACAGAAGGCACAGAAAAACTCGAAAAAAAGTCGAAGAAGCAGAAGCCATAGAAAAAGTCTAAGGAGAAGTCGAAGAGGCAGAAGCCATTGAAAAAGTCGAAGTAAAAGTCGAAGAGGCAGAAGCAATAGAAAAAGTCGAAAAAAAGTCGAAGAGGCAGAAGCCATAGAAAAAGTCAAAGTAGAAATCGAAGAAAAAGTCAAAGAGGCAGAAGTCATAGGAAAAAGTCGAAGAAGAAGAAGCCATAGAAAAAGTCTAAGTAAAAGTCGAACCGGCAGAAGCCATAGAAAAAGTCAAAGAAGTAGAAGTCGAAGAAAAAGTAGAAGCGGCAGAAGCCATAGAAAAAAATCGAAGAAAAACTCAAAGAGGCAGAAGCCATATAAAAACTCAAAGAGGTAGAAGTCGAAAAGGCAGAAGCCATAGAAAAAAATCGAATTAGTAGAAGTCGAAGAATTAGAAGTTATACAAAAATTTGAAAAAAAATTAGAAGAGGCAGAAGCCATAGAAAAAGTCGAAGAAGTAGTAGTCGAAGAAAAAGTCGAAGAGGCAGAAGCCATAGAAAAAAATCGAAGAAAATGTCAAAGTGGTAGAAGCCATAGAAAAATTCCAAAAAAAGTCGAAGAAGCACAAGCCATAGAAAAAGTCTAAGTAAAAGTCGAACCGGCAGAAGCCATAGAAAAAGTCGAAGAAGTAGAAGTCGAAGTCGAGGAAAAAGTCGAAGAGGCAGAAGCCGTAGAAAAAAATCAAAGAAACAGTCGAAGAGGCAGAAGCCATAGAAGCAGTCGAAGAAAAAGTCGAAGACGCAGAAGCCATAGGAAAAAGTCAAAGGAGCAGAAGTCGAACAAAAGTGTAGAAGTCATATGAAAAAGTTGAGAAGGCAGAAGCCATAGAAAAATTTGAAAAAAAAGTGGAAGAAGCAGAAGCCATAGAAAAAGTCGAAGAAGTAGAAGTCGAAGAAAAAGTCGAAGAGGCAGAAGCCATAGAAAAAGTTGAAGAAGCAGAAGTCGAAGAAAAAGTCGAAGATGCAGAAGTCATAGAAAAATTCGAAAAGAAAAAGTCGAAGAGGCAGAAGCCATAGAAAAAAATCGAAGAAAATGTAGAAGAGACAGAAGGCATAGAAAAATTCGAAAAAAAGTCGAAGAAGCAGAAGCCATAGAAAAAGTCTAAGGAGAAGTCGAAGAGGCAGAAGCCATAGAAAAAGTCGAAGAAGTAGACGTCGAAGAAAAAGTAGAAGCGGCAGAAGCCATAGAAAAAAATCGAAGAAAAAATCGAAGAGGCAGAAGCCATAGAAAAAAATCGAAGTAAAAGTCGAAGAGGCAGAAGCAATAGAAAAAGTCGAAAAAAAGTCGAAGAGGCAGAAGCCATAGAAAAAGTCAAAGAAGTAGAAGTCGAAGAAAAAGTCAAAGAGGCAGAAGTCATAGGAAAAAGTCGAAGAAGAAGAAGCCACAGAAAAGAGGCAGAAGCCACAGAAAAAAATTGAGGAAAAAGTCAAAGAGGCAGAAGCCATAGAAAAAGTCGAAGAACTAGAAGTCGAAGTCGAAGAAAAAGTCGAAGATGCAGAAGTTATAGAAAAATTCGAAAAAAAAGTAGAAGAGGCAGAGGCCACAGAAAAAGTCGAAGACAAAGAAGTCGAAGAAAAACTCGAAGAGGCAGAAGCCATAGAAAAACTCAAAGAAGTAGAAGTCGAAAAGGTAGAAGCCATAGAAAAAACTCGAATTAGTAGAAGTCGAAGAGGCAGAAGCCACAGAAAAAAATTGAGGAAAAAGTCGAAGAGGCAGAAGCCATAGAAAAAGTCGAAGAACTAGAAGTCGAAGTCGAAGAAAAAGTCGAAGATGCAGAAGTTATAGAAAAATTCGAAAAAAAAGTCAAAGAGGCAGAGGCCATAGAAACAGTCGAAGACGAAAAAGTCGAAGAAAAAGTCGAAGGGGCAGAAGCCATAGAAAAAGTCGAAGAAGTAGAAGTCGAAGAAAAAGTCGAAGAGGCAGAAGCCATAGAAACAGTCGAAGACGAAAAAGTCGAAGAAAAAGTCGAAGAGGCAGAAGCCTTAGAAAAATTCGAAAAAAAGTTGAAGAAGTAGAAGTCGAAGAGGCAGAAACCATAGAAGCAGTCGAAGAAAAAGTCGAAGAAGCACAACCCATAGGATAAGGTCAAAGAAGTAGAAGTCGAAGAAAAAGTCAAAGATGTAGAAGTCATAGAAAAAGTCGAAGAAGTAGAATTCGAAGAAAAAGTCGAAGAAGCAGAAGCCATAGATAAATTTGAAAAAAAAAAAGTCGAAGAGGCAGAGGCCATAGAAAAAGTTGAAGTAGTAGAAGTCGAAGAGGCAGAGGCCATAGAAAAAGTCGAAGAAGTAGAAGCCACAGAAAAAATCGAAGAAGTAGAAGTTGAAGAAAAAGTCGAGGAGGCAGAAGCCATAGGAAAAATTCGAAGAGGCAGAAGCCATAGGAAAAAGTCGAAGAAGTAGAAGTCGAAGAAAAAGTCGAAGAGGCAGAAGCCATAGAAAAAAATCGAAAAAAAAGTCAAAGAGGCAGAAGCCATAGAAAAAGTCAAAGAAGTAGAAGTCGAAGAAAAAGTCGAAGATGCAGAAGTCATAGAAAAATTCGAAAAGAAAAAGTCGAAGAAGTAGAAGTCGAAGAAAAAGTCAAAGAGGCAGAAGCCATAGAAAAAAATCGAAGAAAATGTAGAAGAGGCAGAATCCATAGAAATGGTCAAAGATTTAGAAGTGGAAGAAAAAGTCGAAGATGCAGAAGTCATAGAAAAATTCAAAAAGAAAAAGTCGAAGAGGCAGAAGCCATAGAAAAAGTCGAAGAAGTGGAAGCTGAAGAAAAAGTCCAAGATGCAGAAGCCATAGAAAAACTCAAAGAAGTAGAAGTCGAAAAGGCAGAAGCCATAGAAAAAACTCGAAGTAGTAGAAGTCGAAGAGGCAGAAGGCACAGAAAAAATTTGAAAAAAAAAGTCGAAGAGGCAGAGGCCATAGAAAAAGTCGAAGACGAAGAAGTCGAAGAAAAAGTCGAAGGAGCAGAAGCCATAGAAAAAGTCGAAAAAAAGTCGCAGAAGCCATAGAAAAAGTCAAAGAAGTAGAAGTCGAAGAAAAAGTCGAAGAGGCAGAAGCCATAGAAAAAAATAGAAGAAAATGTAGAAGAGGCAGAAGCCATAGAAAAATTCGAAAAAAAGTCGAAGAAGCAGAAGCCATAGAAAAAGTCTAAGAAGTAGAAATCGAAGAAAAAGTCGAAGAGGCAGAAGCCATAGAAAAAGTCGAACAAGTAGAAGTCAAACAGGCAGAAGCCATAGAAAAAAATCGAAGTAAAAGACCAAGAGGCAGAAGCCATAGACAAACTCAAAGAAGTAGAAGTCGAAAAGGCAGATGCCATAGAAAAAAATCTAAGAAAACGTCAAATCGGCAGAAGCCACAGAAAAAGTCGAAAAAGCAGAAGTCGAAGAAAAAGTAGAAGCGGCAGAAGCCATAGAAAAAGTCGAAGAAGTAGAAGTCGAAGAAAAAGTCGAAGAGGCAGAAGCCATAGAAACAGTCGAAGACGAAAAAGTCGAAGAAAAAGTCGAAGAGGCAGAAGCCTTAGAAAAATTCGAAAAAAAGTTGAAGAAGTAGAAGTCGAAGAGGCAGAAACCATAGAAGCAGTCGAAGAAAAAGTCGAAGAAGCACAACCCATAGGATAAGGTCAAAGAAGTAGAAGTCGAAGAAAAAGTCAAAGATGTAGAAGTCATAGAAAAAGTCGAAGAAGTAGAATTCGAAGAAAAAGTCGAAGAAGCAGAAGCCATAGATAAATTTGAAAAAAAAAAAGTCGAAGAGGCAGAGGCCATAGAAAAAGTTGAAGTAGTAGAAGTCGAAGAGGCAGAGGCCATAGAAAAAGTCGAAGAAGTAGAAGCCACAGAAAAAATCGAAGAAGTAGAAGTTGAAGAAAAAGTCGAGGAGGCAGAAGCCATAGGAAAAATTCGAAGAGGCAGAAGCCATAGGAAAAAGTCCAAGAAGTAGAAGTCGAAGAAAAAGTCGAAGAGGCAGAAGCCATAGAAAAAAATCGAAAAAAAAGTCAAAGAGGCAGAAGCCATAGAAAAAGTCAAAGAAGTAGAAGTCGAAGAAAAAGTCGAAGATGCAGAAGTCATAGAAAAATTCTAAAAGAAAAAGTCGAAGAAGTAGAAGTCGAAGAAAAAGTCAAAGAGGCAGAAGCCATAGAAAAAAATCGAAGAAAATGTAGAAGAGGCAGAATCCATAGAAATGGTCAAAGATTTAGAAGTCGAAGAAAAAGTCGAAGATGCAGAAGTCATAGAAAAACTCAAAGAAGTAGAAGTCGAAAAGGCAGAAGCCATAGAAAAAACTCGAAGTAGTAGAAGTCGAAGAGGCAGAAGGCACAGAAAAAAATTGAAAAAAAAAGTCGAAGAGGCAGAGGCCATAGAAAAAGTCGAAGACGAAGAAGTCGAAGAAAAAGTCGAAGGAGCAGAAGCCATAGAAAAAGTCGAAAAAAAGTCGCAGAAGCCATAGAAAAAGTCAAAGAAGTAGAAGTCGAAGAAAAAGTCGAAGAGGCAGAAGCCATAGAAAAAAATAGAAGAAAATGTAGAAGAGGTAGAAGCCATAGAAAAATTCGAAAAAAAGTCGAAGAAGCAGAAGCCATAGAAAAAGTCTAAGAAGTAGAAATCGAAGAAAAAGTCGAAGAGGCAGAAGCCATAGAAAAAGTCGAACAAGTAGAAGTCAAACAGGCAGAAGCCATAGAAAAAAATCGAAGTAAAAGACCAAGAGGCAGAAGCCATAGACAAACTCAAAGAAGTAGAAGTCGAAAAGGCAGATGCCATAGAAAAAAATCTAAGAAAACGTCGAACCGGCAGAAGCCACAGAAAAAGTCGAAGAAGCAGAAGTCGAAGAAAAAGTAGAAGCGGCAGAAGCCATAGAAAAAATCGAAGAAAATGTCAAAGAGGCAGAAGTCATAGAAAAATTCGAAAAGAAAAAGTCGAAGAAGTAGAAGTCGAAGAAAAAGTCGAAGAGGCAGAAGCCATAGGAAAAAGTCAAAGAAGTAGGAGTCGAAGAAAATGTAGAAGAGGCAGAAGCCATAGAAAAAGTCGAAGAAATAGAAGTCGAAGAAAAAGTCGGAGATGCAGAAGTCATAGAAAAATTCGAAAAGAAAAAGTCGAAGAAGTAGAAGTCGAAGAAAAAGTCGAAGAGGCAGAATCCATAGAAAAAGTCGAAGAAAAAGTCGAAGAGGCAGAAGCCATAGAAAAAAATCGAAGAAGATGTAGAAGAGGCAGAAGCCATAGAAAAAGTCGAAGAAAAAGTCGAAGAGGCAGCAGCCATAGAAAAAAATAGAAGAAAATGTAGAAGAGGCAGAAGCCATAGAAAAATTCGAAAAAAAGTCGAAGAAGCAGAAGCCATAGAAAAAGTCGAAGTAGAAGTCGAAGAGGCAGAAGCCATAGAAAAAGTCGAAGAAGCAGAAGTCGAAGAAAAAGTCGAAGATGCAGAATTCATAGAAAAATTCGAAAAGAAAAAGTCGAAGAAGTAGAAGTCATAGAAAAAGTCGAAGAAGTAGAAGTCGAAGAAAAAGTCGAAGATGTAGAAGTCATAGAAAAAGTCGAAGAAGTAGAAGTCGAAGAAAAAGTCGAAGAGGCAGAAGCCATAGAAAAATTCGAAAAAAAGTTGTAGAAGCAGAAGCCATAGAAAAAACTCGAAGTAGTAGAAGTCGAAAAGGCAGAAGCCATAGAAAAAAGTCGAAGAAAAAGTCAAAGAGACATAAGCCAAAGGAAAATCTCGAAAAAGTAGAAGGTGAAGAAAAAGTCGAAGATGCAGTATTCATAGAAAAATTATAAAAAAAAAAGTAGAAAAAGTAGAAGTCAAAAAGGCAGAAGCCATAGAAAAAACTCGAAGTATTAGAAGTCGTAGAGGCAGAAGCCATAGTAAAAAATCAAAGTAAAAGTCGAAGTGTTAGAAGCCATAGAAAAAGTCGAAGAAGTAGAAGTCGAAGTTGAAGAAAAAGTCGAAGAGGCAGAAGCCATAGAAAAAAATCTAAGAAAAAGTCGAAGAGGCAGAAGCCATAGAAAAAATTCAAAGAAAAAGTCAAAGAGGCAGAAGTCATAGGAAAAAGTCGAAGAAGTAGAAGTCGAAGAGGCAGAAGTCATAGAAAAAGTCTAAGAAGGAGAAGTCGAAGAGACAGAAGCCATGGAAAAAGTCGAAGAAGTAGAAGTCAAGGAAAAAGTCGAAGAGGTAGAAGCCATAGAAAAAGTCTAAGAAGGAGAAGTCGAAGAGGCAGAAGCCATAGAAAAAGTCAAACAAGTAGAAGTCAAACAAGCAGAAGCCATAGAAAAAAATCGAAGTAAAAGAACAAGAGGCAGAAGCCATAGAAAAAAATCAAAGAAAAAGTCGAACCGGCATAAGCCATAGAAAAAGTCGAAGAAGTAGAAGTCGAAGAAAAAGTAGAAGTGCCAGAAGCCATAGAAAGAAATCGAAGGAAAAGTCGAAGAAGTAGAATTCGAAGAAAAAGTCACAGATGCAGAAGTCATAGAAAAATGAAAAAAAAAAATTAAAGTCGAAGAGGCAGACGACATAGAAAAAAATCGAAGAAGTAGAAGTCGAAGAATAAGTCGAAGAGGCAGAAGCCATAGAAAAAAATCGGAGAAAATGTCAAAGAGGCAGAAACCATAGAAAAAGTCGAAGAAGTAGAAGTCGAAGAAAAAGTCGAAGAGGCAGAAGCCATAGGAAAAAGTCGAAGAAGTAGAAGTCGAAGAAAATGTCAAAGAGGCAGAAGCCATAGAAAAAGTCGAAGAAGTAGAAGTCGAAGAAAAAGTCGAAGAGGCAGAAGCCATAGGAAAAAGTCGAAGAAGTAGAAGTCGAAGAAAAAGTCGAAGAGGCAGAAGCCATAGAAAAAAATCGAAGAAAATGTCAAAGAGGCAGAAGCCATAGAAAAAGTTGAAGAAGTAGAAGTCGAAGAAAAAGTCGAAAGGGCAGCAGCCATCGAAAAATATCGAAGAAAAAGTCGAAGATGCAGAAGTCATAGAAAAATTCGAAAAGAAAAAGTCGAAGAAGTAGAAGTCGAAGAAAAAGTTGAAGAGGCAGAAGCCATAGAAAAAGTCGAAGAAGTAGAAGTCGAAAAGGCAGAAGTCATACAAAAAACTCGAAGAAGTAGAAGTCGAAGAGGCAGAAGGCATAGAAAAAGTCGAAGAAGTAGAAGTCGAAGAAAAAGTTGAAGAGGCAGAAGCCATAGAAAAAGTTGAAGAGGTAGAAGTCGAAGAAAAAGTTGAAGAGGCAAAAGCCATAGAAAAAAATCAAAGAAAAAGTGGAAGAGACAGAAGTCATAGAAAAATTGGTAAAGAAAAAATCGAAGAAGTAGAAGTCGAAGAAAAAGTGGAAGAGGCAGAAGCCATAGAAAAAATCGAAGAAGCAGAAGTCGAAGAAAAAGTCGAAGGGGCAGAATCCATAGAAAAAGTCGAAGAAAAATTCGAAGAGGCAGAAGCCATAGAAAAAAATCGAAGAAAATGTAGAAGAGACAGAAGGCATAAAAAAATTCGAAAAAAAGTCAAAGAAGCAGAAGCCATAGAAAAAGTCTAAGTAGAAGTCGAAGAGGCAGAAGCCATAGAAAAAAATCGAAGGAAAAGTCGAACCGGCAGAAGCCATAGAAAAAGTCGAAGAAGTAGAAGTCGAAGAAAAAGTAGAAGTGGCAGAAGCCATAGAAAAAAATCGAAGAAAAATTCGAAGAGGCAGAAGTCATAGAAAAACTCAAAGTAGAAGTCGAAAAGGCAGAAGCCATTGAAAAAACTCGAAGAACTAGAAGTCAAAATCGAAGAAAAAGTCGAAGAGTCAGAAGCCATAGAAAAATTCGAAAAAAAGTCGAAAAAGCAGAAGCCATAGAAAAAGTCGAAGAAGTAGAATTCGAAAAAAAAGTCGAAGATGCAGAAGTCATAGAAAAATGAAAAAAAAAAAAAAGTCGAAGAGGCAGACGCCATAGAAAAAGTCGAAGTAGAAGTCGAAGAGGCAGAAGCCATAGAAAAAACTCGAAAAAGTGGAAGTCGAAGAAAAAGTCGAAGAGGCAGAAGCCATGGAAAAAGTATAAGAAGAAGTCGAAGAGCAGAAGCCATAGAAAAAAATCGAAGTAAAAGTCAAAGAGGCAGAAGCCAAAGGAAAAAGTTGAAGAAGAAAAAGTCGAAGAGACAGAAGCCTTGGAAAAAGTCTAAGAAGTAGAAGTCGAAGAAAAAGTCGAAGAGGCAGAAGCCATAGAAAAAAATCGAAGAAAAAGTCAAAGAGGCAGAAGCCTTAGGAAAAAGTCGAAGAAGTAGAAGTCATAGAAAAAAATCAAAGAAAAGGTGGAAGAGGCAGAAGTCATAGAAAAATTCGAAAATAAAAAATTTGAAGAAGTAGAAGTCGTAGAAAAAGTCGAAGAGGCAGAAGCCATAGAAAAAGTTGAAGAAGTAGAAGTCGAAGAGGCAGAAGCCATAGAAAAAAATCGAAGTAAAAGTCGAAGAGGCAGAAGCCATAGAAACAGACGAAGAGACAGAAGCCATGGAAAAAGTCTAAGAAGTAGAAGTCGAAGAAAAAGTCGAAGGGGCAGAAGCCATAGAAAAAACTTGAAGAAAATGTCGAAGAGGCAGAAGCCATAGAAAAATTCGAAAAAAAGTCGAAGAAGCAGAAGCCATAGAAAAAGTCGAAGTAGAAGTCGAAGAAAAAGTCGAAGAGGCAGAAGCCACAGAAAAAAATCGAAGAAAAAGTCAAAGAGGCAGAAGCCATAGAAAAAGTCGAAGAAGTAGAAGTCGAAGTTGAAGAAAAAGTCGAAGAGGCAGAAGCCATGGAAAAAGTCGAAGAAGTAGAAGTAGAAGTCTTAGAAAAAGTCAAAGAGGCAGAAGCCATGGAAAAAGTCTAAGAAGTAGAAATCGTAGAAAAAGTCGAAGAGGTAGAAGCCATGGAAAAAGTCTAAGAAGTAGAAGTCGAAGAGACAGAAGCCAAAGGAAAATGTCGAAGAAGTAGAAGGTGAAGAAAAAGTCGAAGATGCAGAATTCATAGAAAAATTCGAAAAAAAAGTCGAAGAAGTAGAAGTCGAAGTGGCAGAAGCCATAGGAAAAAGTGGAAGAAGTAGAAGTCGAAGAGGCAGAAGACATAGGAAAAAGTTGAAGAGGCAGAAGCCATAGAAAAGGTCGAAAAAAAAGTCGAAGAGGCAGAAGCCATAGAAAAAGTCGAAGAATTAGAAGTCGAAGAAAAAGTCGAAGGGGCAGAAGCCATAGAAAAAAATCGAAGAAAAAGTCAAAAAGACAGAAGCCAAAGGAAAATCTCGAAAAAGTAGAAGGTGAAGAAAAAGTCGAAGATGCAGAATTCCTAGAAAAATTAGAAAAAAAAAGTAGAAGAAGTAGAAGTCAAAAAGGCAGAAGCCATAGAAAAAACTCGAAGTAGTAGAAGTCGTAGAGGCAGAAGCCATAGAAAAAAATCAAAGTAAAAGTCGAAGAGTTAGAAGCCATAGAAAAAAATCAAAGAAAATGTCGAAGAGGCAGAAGTCATAGAAAAAAATCAAAGAAAAAGTCGAAGAGGCAGAAGTCATAGGAAAAAGTCGAAGAGGCAGAAGCCATAGAATAAAATTGAAGAAGTAGAAGTGAAAAAAAAAGTCGAAGACGCAGAAGTCATAGAAAAATTCGAAAACAAAAATTCGAAGAGAAAAATTAGAAGAAGTAGAAGTAGAAGAAAAAGTCGAAGAGGCAGAGCCATAGAAAAAGTCTAAGTAGAAGACGAAGAGGCAGAAGCCATAGAAAAAAATCAAAGAAAAAGTCGAAGAGGCAGAAGTCATAAGAAGAAGTGGAAGAAGTAGAAGCCGAAGAAAAAGTCGAAGATGCAGAAGTCATAGAAAAATTCGAAAAGAAAAAGTCGAAGAAAAAGTTGAAGAGGCAGAGCCATAGAAAAAGTCTAAGTAGAAGTCATAGAGGCAGAAGCGATAGAAAAAAATCGAAGTAAAAGTCGAACAGGTAGAAGCCATAGAAAAAGTTGAAGAAGTAGAAGTCGAAGAGGCAGAAGCCATAGGAAAAAGTCGAAGAAGTAGAAGTCGAAGAAAAAGTCGAAGAAGCAGAAGCCATAGAAAAAGTCGAAGAAGTAGAAGTCGAAGAGGCAGAAGAAATAGAAAAAGTCGAATAAGTAGAAGTCGAAGAAAAAGTCAAAGAGGCAGAAGCCATAGGAAAAAGTCGAAGAAGTAGAAGTCGAAGAAAAAGTCGAAAAGGCAGAAGCCATAGAAAAATTCGCAAAAAAAGTAGAAGAGGCAGAAGCCATAGGAAAAAGTCGAAGAAGTAGAAGTCGAAGAAAAAGTCGAAAAGGCAGAACCCATAGAAAAATTCGCAAAAAAAGTAGAAGAGGCAGAAGCCATAGGAAAAAGTCGAAGAAGTAGAAGTCGAAGTAAAAGTCGAAGAGGCAGAAGCCATAGAAAAAAGTCGAACAACTAGAAGTCGAAGTCGAAAAAAAAGTCGAAGATGCAGAAGTTATAGAAAAAGTCGAAGACGAAGAATTCGAAGAAAAATTCGAAGAGGCAGAAGCCATAGAAAAAAATCGAAGTAAAAGTTGAACAGGCTGAAGCCATAAAAAAAGTCGAAGAAGAAGAAGCCGAAGAAAAAGTCGAAGAGGCAGAAGCCATAGAAAAAGTCGAAGAAGTAGAAGTCGAAAAAAAAGTCGAAGAGGCAGAAGCCACAGAAAAAAATCGAAGAAAAAGTTGAAGAGATAGACGCCATATAAAAAGTCGAAGAAGTAGAAGTCGAAGAAAAAGTCGAAGAGGCAGAAGCCACAGAAAAAAATCGAAGAAAAAGTTGAAGAGGCAGACGCCATATAAAAAGTCGAAGAAGTAGAAGTCGAAGAGGCAGAAGCCATAGAAAAAAATCGAAGTAAAAGTCGAAGAGGCAGAAGCCATAGAAACAGTCGAAGAGACAGAAGCCATGGAAAAAGTAGAAGAAGTAGAAGTCGAAGAAAAAGTCGAAGAGGCAGAAGCCACAGAAAAAAATCGAAGAAAAAGTCGAAGAGGCAGAAGCCATAGAAAAAGTCGAAGAAGTAGAAGTCTTAGAAAAAGTCAAAGAGATAGAAGCCATGGAAAAAGTAGAAGAGGCAGAAGCCATGGAAAAAGTCTAAGAAGTAAAAATCGTAGAAAAAGTCGAAGAGGTAGAAGCCATGGAAAAAGTCTAAGAAGTAGAAGTCGAAGAGGCAGAAGCCATAGAAAAAAATCGAAGTAAAAGTCGAAGAGACAGAAGCCAAAGGAAAATGTCTAAGAAGTAGAAGGTGAAGAAAAAGTCGAAGATGCAGAATTCATCGAAAAATTCGAAAAAAAAGTCGGAGAAGAAGAAGTCGAAGAGGCAGAAGCCATAGGAAAAAGTGGAAGAAGTAGAAGTCGAAGAGGCAGAAGACATTGCAAAAAGTTGAACAGGCAGAAGCCATAGAAAAAGTCGAAAAAAAAGTCGAAGAGGCAGAAGCCATAGAAAAAGTCGAAGAATTAGAAGTCGAAGAAAAAGTCGAAGGGGCAGAAGCCATAGAAAAAATTGAAGAAAAAGTCAAAGAAACAGAAGCCAAAGGAAAATCTTGAATAAATAGAATTCGAAGAAAAAGTCGAAGATGCAGAAGATATAGAAAAATTTGAAAAAAAAAAAGTCGAAGAGGCAGAGGCCATAGAAAAAGTTGAAGTAGTAGAAGTCGAAGAGGCAGAGGCAATAGAAAAAGTCGAAGAAGTAGAAGTCGAAGAAAAAGTCGAAGAGGCAGAAGCCATTGAAAAAGTCGAAGAAGTAGAATTCTTAGAAAAAGTCGAAGAGGTAGAAGCCATGGAAAAAGTCGAAGAGGCAGAAGCCATGGAAAAAGTCTAAGAAGTAGAAGTCGTTGAAAAAGTCGAAGAGGTAGAAGCCATGGAAAAAGTCTAAGTAGAAGTCGAAGAGGCAGAAGCCATAGAAAACGTTGAAGAAGTAGAAGTCGAAGAAAAAGTCGAAGAGGCAGAAGCCATGGAAAATGTCGAAGAAGCAGAAGTCAAAGAAAAAGTCGAAGAGGCAGAAGCCATGGAAAAAGTCTAAGAAGTAGAAGTCTTAGAAAAAGTCGAAGAGGTAGAAGCCATGGAAAAAGTTGAAGAGGCAGAAGCCATGGAAAAAGTCTAAGAAATAGAAGTCGTAGAAACAGTCGAAGAGGTAGAAGCCATGGAAAAAGTCTAAGAAGTAGAAGTCGAAGAAGCAGAAGCCATAGAAAAAGTCGAAGAAGTAGAAGTCGAAAAGGCACATGCCATAGAAAAAAATCAAAGAAAAAGTCGAACCGGCAGAAGCCATAGAAAAAGTCGAAGAGGCAGAAGCCATAGAAAAATTCGAAAAAAGTCGAAGAGGCAGAAGCCATAGAAAAAAATCGAAGTAAAAGTCGAAGAGGCAGAAGACATAGAATGAAATCGAAGAAGTAGAAGTTGAAAAAAAGTCGAAGAGGCAGAAGCCATAGGAAAAAGTCGAAGTAAAAGTCAAAGAGGCAGAAGCCAAAGGAAAAAGTTGAAGAAGAAAAAGTCGAAGAGACAGAAGCCTTGGAAAAAGTCTAAGAAGTAGAAGTCGAAGAAAAAGTCGAAGAGGCAGAAGCCATAGAAAAAAATCGAAGAAAAAGTCAAAGAGGCAGAAGCCTTAGGAAAAAGTCGAAGAAGTAGAAGTCATAGAAAAAAATCAAAGAAAAGGTGGAAGAGGCAGAAGTCATAGAAAAATTCGAAAATAAAAAATTTGAAGAAGTAGAAGTCGTAGAAAAAGTCGAAGAGGCAGAAGCCATAGAAAAAGTCGAAGAAGTAGAAGTCGAAGAGGCAGAAGCCATAGAAAAAAATCGAAGTAAAAGTCGAAGAGGCAGAAGCCATAGAAACAGACGAAGAGACAGAAGCCATGGAAAAAGTCTAAGAAGTAGAAGTCGAAGAAAAAGTCTAAGGGGCAGAAGCCATAGAAAAAAATCGAAGAAAATGTCGAAGAGGCAGAAGCCATAGAAAAATTCGAAAAAAAGTCGAAGAAGCAGAAGCCATAGAAAAAGTCGAAGTAGAAGTCGAAGAAAAAGTCGAAGAGGCAGAAGCCACAGAAAAAAATCGAAGAAAAAGTCAAAGAGGCAGAAGCCATAGAAAAAGTCGAAGAAGTAGAAGTCGAAGTTGAAGAAAAAGTCGAAGAGGCAGAAGCCATGGAAAAAGTCGAAGAAGTAGAAGTAGAAGTCTTAGAAAAAGTCGAAGAGGCAGAAGCCATGGAAAAAGTCTAAGAAGTAGAAATCGTAGAAAAAGTCGAAGAGGTAGAAGCCATGGAAAAAGTCTAAGAAGTAGAAGTCGAAGAGGCAGAAGCCATAGAAAAAAATCGAAGTAAAAGTCGAAGAGACAGAAGCCAAAGGAAAATGTCGAAGAAGTAGAAGGTGAAGAAAAAGTCGAAGATGCAGAATTCATAGAAAAATTCGAAAAAAAAGTCGAAGAAGTAGAAGTCGAAGTGGCAGAAGCCATAGGAAAAAGTGGAAGAAGTAGAAGTCGAAGAGGCAGAAGACATAGGAAAAAGTTGAAGAAGTAGAAGTCGAAGAAAAAGTCGAAGAGGCAGAAGCCATGGAAAATGTCGAAGAAGCAGAAGTCAAAGAAAAAGTCGAAGAGGCAGAAGCCATGGAAAAAGTCTAAGAAGTAGAAGTCTTAGAAAAAGTCGAAGAGGTAGAAGCCATGGAAAAAGTCTAAGAAGTAGAAGTCGAAGAAGCAGAAGCCATAGAAAAAGTCGAAGAAGTAGAAGTCGAAAAGGCACATGCCATAGAAAAAAATCAAAGAATAAGTCGAACCGGCAGAAGCCATAGAAAAAGTCGAAGAGGCAGAAGCCATAGAAAAATTCGAAAAAAGTCGAAGAGGCAGAAGCCATAGAAAAAAATCGAAGTAAAAGTCGAAGAGGCAGAAGACATAGAATGAAATCGAAGAAGTAGAAGTTGAAAAAAAGTCGAAGAGGCAGAAGCCATAGGAAAAAGTCGAAGTAAAAGTCAAAGAGGCAGAAGCCAAAGGAAAAAGTTGAAGAAGAAAAAGTCGAAGAGACAGAAGCCTTGGAAAAAGTCTAAGAAGTAGAAGTCGAAGAAAAAGTCGGAGAGGCAGAAGCCATAGAAAAAAAATCGAAGAAAAAGTCAAAGAGGCAGAAGCCTTAGGAAAAAGTCGAAGAAGTAGAAGTCATAGAAAAAAATCAAAGAAAAGGTGGAAGAGGCAGAAGTCATAGAAAAATTCGAAAATAAAAAATTTGAAGAAGTAGAAGTCGTAGAAAAAGTCGAAGAGGCAGAAGCCATAGAAAAAGTCGAAGAAGTAGAAGTCGAAGAGGCAGAAGCCATAGAAAAAAATCGAAGTAAAAGTCGAAGAGGCAGAAGCCATAGAAACAGACGAAGAGACAGAAGCCATGGAAAAAGTCTAAGAAGTAGAAGTCGAAGAAAAAGTCTAAGGGGCAGAAGCCATAGAAAAAAATCGAAGAAAATGTCGAAGAGGCAGAAGCCATAGAAAAATTCGAAAAAAAGTCGAAGAAGCAGAAGCCATAGAAAAAGTCGAAGTAGAAGTCGAAGAAAAAGTCGAAGAGGCAGAAGCCACAGAAAAAAATCGAAGAAAAAGTCAAAGAGGCAGAAGCCATAGAAAAAGTCGAAGAAGTAGAAGTCGAAGTTGAAGAAAAAGTCGAAGAGGCAGAAGCCATGGAAAAAGTCGAAGAAGTAGAAGTAGAAGTCTTAGAAAAAGTCGAAGAGGCAGAAGCCATGGAAAAAGTCTAAGAAGTAGAAATCGTAGAAAAAGTCGAAGAGGTAGAAGCCATGGAAAAAGTCTAAGAAGTAGAAGTCGAAGAGGCAGAAGCCATAGAAAAAAATCGAAGTAAAAGTCGAAGAGACAGAAGCCAAAGGAAAATGTCGAAGAAGTAGAAGGTGAAGAAAAAGTCGAAGATGCAGAATTCATAGAAAAATTCGAAAAAAAAGTCGAAGAAGTAGAAGTCGAAGTGGCAGAAGCCATAGGAAAAAGTGGAAGAAGTAGAAGTCGAAGAGGCAGAAGACATAGGAAAAAGTTGAAGAGGCAGAAGCCATAGAAAAGGTCGAAAAAAAAGTCGAAGAGGCAGAAGCCATAGAAAAAGTCGAAGAATTAGAAGTCGAAGAAAAAGTCGAAGGGGCAGAAGCCATAGAAAAAAATCGAAGAAAAAGTCAAAAAGACAGAAGCCAAAGGAAAATCTCGAAAAAGTAGAAGGTGAAGAAAAAGTCGAAGATGCAGAATTCCTAGAAAAATTAGAAAAAAAAGTAGAAGAAGTAGAAGTCAAAAAGGCAGAAGCCATAGAAAAAACTCGAAGTAGTAGAAGTCGTAGAGGCAGAAGCCATAGAAAAAAATCAAAGTAAAAGTCGAAGAGTTAGAAGCCATAGAAAAAAATCAAAGAAAAAGTCGAAGAGGCAGAAGTCATAGGAAAAAGTCGAAGAGGCAGAAGCCATAGAATAAAATTGAAGAAGTAGAAGTGAAAAAAAAAGTCGAAGACGCAGAAGTCATAGAAAAATTCGAAAACAAAAATTCGAAGAGAAAAATTCGAAGAAGTAGAAGTAGAAGAAAAAGTCGAAGAGGCAGAGCCATAGAAAAAGTCTAAGTAGAAGACGAAGAGGCAGAAGCCATAGAAAAAAATCAAAGAAAAAGTCGAAGAGGCAGAAGTCATAAGAAGAAGTGGAAGAAGTAGAAGCCGAAGAAAAAGTCGAAGATGCAGAAGTCATAGAAAAATTCGAAAAGAAAAAGTCGAAGAAAAAGTTGAAGAGGCTGAGCCATAGAAAAAGTCTAAGTAGAAGTCATAGAGGCAGAAGCGATAGAAAAAAATCGAAGTAAAAGTCGAACAGGTAGAAGCCATAGAAAAAGTTGAAGTAGAAGTCGAAGAGGCAGAAGCCATAGGAAAAAGTCGAAGAAGTAGAAGTCGAAGAAAAAGTCGAAGAAGCAGAAGCCATAGAAAAAGTCGAAGAAGTAGAAGTCGAAGAGGCAGAAGAAATAGAAAAAGTCGAATAAGTAGAAGTCGAAGAAAAAGTCGAAAAGGCAGAAGCCATAGAAAAATTCGCAAAAAAAGTAGAAGAGGCAGAAGCCATAGGAAAAAGTCGAAGAAGTAGAAGTCGAAGAAAAAGTCGAAAAGGCAGAACCCATAGAAAAATTCGCAAAAAAAGTAGAAGAGGCAGAAGCCATAGGAAAAAGTCGAAGAAGTAGAAGTCGAAGTAAAAGTCGAAGAGGCAGAAGCCATAGAAAAAAGTCGAACAACTAGAAGTCGAAGTCGAAAAAAAAGTCGAAGATGCAGAAGTTATAGAAAAAGTCGAAGACGAAGAATTCGAAGAAAAATTCGAAGAGGCAGAAGCCATAGAAAAAAATCGAAGTAAAAGTTGAACAGGCTGAAGCCATAAAAAAAGTCGAAGAAGAAGAAGCCGAAGAAAAAGTCGAAGAGGCAGAAGCCATAGAAAAAGTCGAAGAAGTAGAAGTCGAAGAAAAAGTCGAAGAGGCAGAAGCCACAGAAAAAAATCGAAGAAAAAGTTGAAGAGATAGACGCCATATAAAAAGTCGAAGAAGTAGAAGTCGAAGAAAAAGTCGAAGAGGCAGAAGCCACAGAAAAAAATCGAAGAAAAAGTTGAAGAGGCAGACGCCATATAAAAAGTCGAAGAAGTAGAAGTCGAAGAGGCAGAAGCCATAGAAAAAAATCGAAGTAAAAGTCGAAGAGGCAGAAGCCATAGAAACAGTCGAAGAGACAGAAGCCATGGAAAAAGTCGAAGAAGTAGAAGTCGAAGAAAAAGTCGAAGAGGCAGAAGCCACAGAAAAAAATCGAAGAAAAAGTCGAAGAGGCAGAAGCCATAGAAAAAGTCGAAGAAGTAGAAGTCTTAGAAAAAGTCAAAGAGATAGAAGCCATGGAAAAAGTAGAAGAGGCAGAAGCCATGGAAAAAGTCTAAGAAGTAAAAATCGTAGAAAAAGTCGAAGAGGTAGAAGCCATGGAAAAAGTCTAAGAAGTAGAAGTCGAAGAGGCAGAAGCCATAGAAAAAAATCGAAGTAAAAGTCGAAGAGACAGAAGCCAAAGGAAAATGTCTAAGAAGTAGAAGGTGAAGAAAAAGTCGAAGATGCAGAATTCATCGAAAAATTCGAAAAAAAAGTCGGAGAAGAAGAAGTCGAAGAGGCAGAAGCCATAGGAAAAAGTGGAAGAAGTAGAAGTCGAAGAGGCAGAAGACATTGCAAAAAGTTGAACAGGTAGAAGCCATAGAAAAAGTCGAAAAAAAAGTCGAAGAGGCAGAAGCCATAGAAAAAGTCGAAGAATTAGAAGTCGAAGAAAAAGTCGAAGGGGCAGAAGCCATAGAAAAAGTCGAAGAAGCAGAAGTCGAAGAAAAAGTCGAAGAGGCAGAAGCCATAGAAAAATTCGAAAAAAGTCGAAGAGGCAGAAGCCATAGAAAAAAATCGAAGTAAAAGTCGAAGAGGCAGAAGACATAGAATGAAATCGAAGAAGTAGAAGTTGAAAAAAAGTCGGAGAGGCAGAAGCCATAGGAAAAAGTCGAAGAAGTCGAAGAAAAAGTGGAAGAGGCAGAAGCCATAGAAAAATTCGAAAAAAAAAGTCGAAGAGGCAGAAGCCATAGAAAAATTAGAAGAATTAGAAGTCGAAGAAAAAGTCGACGGGCAGAAGCCATAGAAAAAAATCGAAGAAAAAGTCAAAGAGACAGAAGCCAAAGGAAAATCTCGAAAAAGTAGAAGGTGAAGAAAAAGTCGAAGATGCAGAATTCATAGAAAAATTAGAAAAAAAAAGTAGAAGAAGTAGAAGTCAAAAAGGCAGAAGCCATAGAAAAAACTCGAAGTAGTAGAAGTCGTAGAGGCAGAAGCCATAGAAAAAAATCAAAGTAAAAGTCGAAGAGTTAGAAGCCACAGAAAAAGTCGAAGAAATAGAAGTCGAAGTTGAAGAAAAAGTCGAAGAGGCAGAAGCCATAGAAAAAAATCAAAGAAAAAGTCGAAGAGGCAGAAGCCATAGAAAAAAATCAAAGAAAAAGTCGAAGAGGCAGAAGCCATAGAAAAAGTCGAAGATGAAGAGGCCATAGAAAAAGTCGAAGACGAAGAAGTCGAAGAGAAAGTAGAAGGGGCAGAAGCCATAGAAAAAAATCGAAGTAAAAGTCGAACAGGTAGAAGCCATAGAAAAAGTCGAAGACGAAGAAGTCGAAGAAAAAGTCGAAGGGGCAGAAGCCATAGAAAAAGTTGAAGGAGTAGAAGTCGAAGAAAAAGTCGAAGAGGCAGAAGCCATGGAAAAAAATCGAAGAAAATGTCGAAGAGGCAGAAGCCATAGAAAAATTAGAAAAAAAGTCGAAGAAGCAGAAGCCATAGAAAAAGTCTAAGTAGAAGTCGAAGAGGCAGAAGCCATAGAAAAAGTCGAAGAAGTAGAAGTCGAAGAAAAAGTCGAAGAGGCAGAAGCCATAGAAGCAGTCGAAGAAGTAGAAGTCGAAGAAAAAGTCGAAAGGGCAGAAGCCATAGAAAAAAGTTGAAAAGGCAGAAGCCATAGAAAAAGTCGAAGAAGTAGAAGTCGAAGAAAAAGTCGAAGAGGCAGAAGCCATGGAAAAAGTCTAAGAAGTAGAAGTCGAAGAAAAAGTCAAAGAGGCAGAAGCCATAGAAAAAGTCGAAGAACTAGAAGTCGAAGTCGAAGAAAAAGTGGAAGATGCAGAATTTATAGAAAAATTCGAAAAAAAAGTCGAAGAGGCAGAGGCCATAGAAAAAATCGAAGACGAAGAAGTCGAAGAAAAAGACGAAGGGGCAGAAGCCATAGAAAATGTCGAAAAAGTAGAATTCGAAGAAAAAGTTGAAGAGGCAGAAGCCATAGAAGCAGTCGAAGAAAAAGTCGAAGAAGCAGAAGCCATAGGAAAAAGTCGAAGAAGTAGAAGTCGAAGAGGCAGAAGCCATAGGAAAAAGTTGAAAAGGCAGAAGCCATTGAAAAATTTGAAAAAAAAGTCGAAGAGGCAGAAGCCATAGAAAAAGTCGAAGAAGTAGAAGTCGAAGAAAAAGTTGAAAGGGCAGAAACCATAGAAAAAAATTGAGGAAAAAGTCGAAGAGGCAGAAGCCATAGAAAAAGTCGAAGAACTAGAAGTCGAAGTCGAAGAAAAAGTCGAAGGGGCAGAAGCCATAGAAAAAGTTGAAGGAGTAGAAGTCGAAAAAAAAGTCGAAGAGGCAGAAGCCATAGAAAAAGTAGAAGAAGTAGAAGTCGAAGAAAAAGTAGAAGAAGCAGAAGCCATAGAAAAATTCGGAAAAAAGTCAAAGCAGAAGCCATAGAAAAAGTGAAAGAAGTAGAAGTCGACGAAAAAGTCGAAGAGGCAGAAGCCATGGAAAAAGTCTAAGAAGTAGAAGTCGAAGAAAAAGTCGAAGAGGCAGAAGCCATAGAAAAAGTCGAAGAACTAGAAGTCGAAGTCCAAGAAAAAGTCGAAGATGCAGAATTTATAGAAAAATTCGAAAAAAAAGTCGAAGAGCCAAAGGCCATAGAAAAAGTCGAAGACGAAGAAGTCGAAGAAAAAGTCGAAGGGGCAGAAGCCATAGAAAATGTCGAAGAAGTAGAATTCGAAGAAAAAGTCGAAGAGGCAGAAGCCATAGAAGCAGTCGAAGAAGTAGAAGTCGAAGAAAAAGTCGAAAGGGCAGAAGCCATAGAAAAAAGTTGAAAAGGCAGAAGCCATAGAAAGATTTGAAAAAAAAGTCGAAGAGGCAGAAGCCATAGAAAAAGTCGAAGAAGTAGAAGTCGAAGAAAAAGTCTAAAGGGCAGAAGCCATAGAAAAAGTCGAAGAAGCAGAAGTCGAAGATGCAGAAGTCATAGAAAAATTTGAAAAGAAAAAGTCGAAGAAGTAGAAGTCGAAGAAAAAGTCGAAGAGGCAGAAGCCATAGGAAAAAGTCGAAGTAAAAGTCAAAGAGGCAGAAGCCAAAGGAAAAAGTTGAAGAAGAAAAAGTCGAAGAGACAGAAGCCTTGGAAAAAGTCTAAGAAGTAGAAGTCGAAGAAAAAGTCGAAGAGGCAGAAGCCATAGAAAAAAATCGAAGAAAAAGTCAAAGAGGCAGAAGCCTTAGGAAAAAGTCGAAGAAGTAGAAGTCATAGAAAAAAATCAAAGAAAAGGTGGAAGAGGCAGAAGTCATAGAAAAATTCGAAAATAAAAAATTTGAAGAAGTAGAAGTCGTAGAAAAAGTCGAAGAGGCAGAAGCCATAGAAAAAGTCGAAGAAGTAGAAGTCGAAGAGGCAGAAGCCATAGAAAAAAATCGAAGTAAAAGTCGAAGAGGCAGAAGCCATAGAAACAGACGAAGAGACAGAAGCCATGGAAAAAGTCTAAGAAGTAGAAGTCGAAGAAAAAGTCTAAGGGGCAGAAGCCATAGAAAAAAATCGAAGAAAATGTCGAAGAGGCAGAAGCCATAGAAAAATTCGAAAAAAAAGTCGAAGAAGCAGAAGCCATAGAAAAAGTCGAAGTAGAAGTCGAAGAAAAAGTCGAAGAGGCAGAAGCCACAGAAAAAAATCGAAGAAAAAGTCAAAGAGGCAGAAGCCATAGAAAAAGTCGAAGAAGTAGAAGTCGAAGTTGAAGAAAAAGTCGAAGAGGCAGAAGCCATGGAAAAAGTCGAAGAAGTAGAAGTAGAAGTCTTAGAAAAAGTCGAAGAGGCAGAAGCCATGGAAAAAGTCTAAGAAGTAGAAATCGTAGAAAAAGTCGAAGAGGTAGAAGCCATGGAAAAAGTCTAAGAAGTAGAAGTCGAAGAGGCAGAAGCCATAGAAAAAAATCGAAGTAAAAGTCGAAGAGACAGAAGCCAAAGGAAAATGTCGAAGAAGTAGAAGGTGAAGAAAAAGTCGAAGATGCAGAATTCATAGAAAAATTCGAAAAAAAAGTCGAAGAAGTAGAAGTCGAAGTGGCAGAAGCCATAGGAAAAAGTGGAAGAAGTAGAAGTCGAAGAGGCAGAAGACATAGGAAAAAGTTGAAGAAGTAGAAGTCGAAGAAAAAGTCGAAGAGGCAGAAGCCATGGAAAATGTCGAAGAAGCAGAAGTCAAAGAAAAAGTCGAAGAGGCAGAAGCCATGGAAAAAGTCTAAGAAGTAGAAGTCTTAGAAAAAGTCGAAGAGGTAGAAGCCATGGAAAAAGTCTAAGAAGTAGAAGTCGAAGAAGCAGAAGCCATAGAAAAAGTCGAAGAAGTAGAAGTCGAAAAGGCACATGCCATAGAAAAAAATCAAAGAATAAGTCGAACCGGCAGAAGCCATAGAAAAAGTCGAAGAGGCAGAAGCCATAGAAAAATTCGAAAAAAGTCGAAGAGGCAGAAGCCATAGAAAAAAATCGAAGTAAAAGTCGAAGAGGCAGAAGACATAGAATGAAATCGAAGAAGTAGAAGTTGAAAAAAAGTCGAAGAGGCAGAAGCCATAGGAAAAAGTCGAAGTAAAAGTCAAAGAGGCAGAAGCCAAAGGAAAAAGTTGAAGAAGAAAAAGTCGAAGAGACAGAAGCCTTGGAAAAAGTCTAAGAAGTAGAAGTCGAAGAAAAAGTCGGAGAGGCAGAAGCCATAGAAAAAAATCGAAGAAAAAGTCAAAGAGGCAGAAGCCTTAGGAAAAAGTCGAAGAAGTAGAAGTCATAGAAAAAAATCAAAGAAAAGGTGGAAGAGGCAGAAGTCATAGAAAAATTCGAAAATAAAAAATTTGAAGAAGTAGAAGTCGTAGAAAAAGTCGAAGAGGCAGAAGCCATAGAAAAAGTCGAAGAAGTAGAAGTCGAAGAGGCAGAAGCCATAGAAAAAAATCGAAGTAAAAGTCGAAGAGGCAGAAGCCATAGAAACAGACGAAGAGACAGAAGCCATGGAAAAAGTCTAAGAAGTAGAAGTCGAAGAAAAAGTCTAAGGGGCAGAAGCCATAGAAAAAAATCGAAGAAAATGTCGAAGAGGCAGAAGCCATAGAAAAATTCGAAAAAAAAGTCGAAGAAGCAGAAGCCATAGAAAAAGTCGAAGTAGAAGTCGAAGAAAAAGTCGAAGAGGCAGAAGCCACAGAAAAAAATCGAAGAAAAAGTCAAAGAGGCAGAAGCCATAGAAAAAGTCGAAGAAGTAGAAGTCGAAGTTGAAGAAAAAGTCGAAGAGGCAGAAGCCATGGAAAAAGTCGAAGAAGTAGAAGTAGAAGTCTTAGAAAAAGTCGAAGAGGCAGAAGCCATGGAAAAAGTCTAAGAAGTAGAAATCGTAGAAAAAGTCGAAGAGGTAGAAGCCATGGAAAAAGTCTAAGAAGTAGAAGTCGAAGAGGCAGAAGCCATAGAAAAAAATCGAAGTAAAAGTCGAAGAGACAGAAGCCAAAGGAAAATGTCGAAGAAGTAGAAGGTGAAGAAAAAGTCGAAGATGCAGAATTCATAGAAAAATTCGAAAAAAAAGTCGAAGAAGTAGAAGTCGAAGTGGCAGAAGCCATAGGAAAAAGTGGAAGAAGTAGAAGTCGAAGAGGCAGAAGACATAGGAAAAAGTTGAAGAGGCAGAAGCCATAGAAAAGGTCGAAAAAAAAGTCGAAGAGGCAGAAGCCATAGAAAAAGTCGAAGAATTAGAAGTCGAAGAAAAAGTCGAAGGGGCAGAAGCCATAGAAAAAAATCGAAGAAAAAGTCAAAAAGACAGAAGCCAAAGGAAAATCTCGAAAAAGTAGAAGGTGAAGAAAAAGTCGAAGATGCAGAATTCCTAGAAAAATTAGAAAAAAAAGTAGAAGAAGTAGAAGTCAAAAAGGCAGAAGCCATAGAAAAAACTCGAAGTAGTAGAAGTCGTAGAGGCAGAAGCCATAGAAAAAAATCAAAGTAAAAGTCGAAGAGTTAGAAGCCATAGAAAAAAATCAAAGAAAAAGTCGAAGAGGCAGAAGTCATAGGAAAAAGTCGAAGAGGCAGAAGTCATAGGAAAAAGTCGAAGAGGCAGAAGCCATAGAATAAAATTGAAGAAGTAGAAGTGAAAAAAAAAGTCGAAGACGCAGAAGTCATAGAAAAATTCGAAAACAAAAATTCGAAGAGAAAAATTCGAAGAAGTAGAAGTAGAAGAAAAAGTCGAAGAGGCAGAGCCATAGAAAAAGTCTAAGTAGAAGACGAAGAGGCAGAAGCCATAGAAAAAAATCAAAGAAAAAGTCGAAGAGGCAGAAGTCATAAGAAGAAGTGGAAGAAGTAGAAGCCGAAGAAAAAGTCGAAGATGCAGAAGTCATAGAAAAATTCGAAAAGAAAAAGTCGAAGAAAAAGTTGAAGAGGCTGAGCCATAGAAAAAGTCTAAGTAGAAGTCATAGAGGCAGAAGCGATAGAAAAAAATCGAAGTAAAAGTCGAACAGGTAGAAGCCATAGAAAAAGTTGAAGTAGAAGTCGAAGAGGCAGAAGCCATAGGAAAAAGTCGAAGAAGTAGAAGTCGAAGAAAAAGTCGAAGAAGCAGAAGCCATAGAAAAAGTCGAAGAAGTAGAAGTCGAAGAGGCAGAAGAAATAGAAAAAGTCGAATAAGTAGAAGTCGAAGAAAAAGTCGAAAAGGCAGAAGCCATAGAAAAATTCGCAAAAAAAGTAGAAGAGGCAGAAGCCATAGGAAAAAGTCGAAGAAGTAGAAGTCGAAGAAAAAGTCGAAAAGGCAGAACCCATAGAAAAATTCGCAAAAAAAGTAGAAGAGGCAGAAGCCATAGGAAAAAGTCGAAGAAGTAGAAGTCGAAGTAAAAGTCGAAGAGGCAGAAGCCATAGAAAAAAGTCGAACAACTAGAAGTCGAAGTCGAAAAAAAAGTCGAAGATGCAGAAGTTATAGAAAAAGTCGAAGACGAAGAATTCGAAGAAAAATTCGAAGAGGCAGAAGCCATAGAAAAAAATCGAAGTAAAAGTTGAACAGGCTGAAGCCATAAAAAAAGTCGAAGAAGAAGAAGCCGAAGAAAAAGTCGAAGAGGCAGAAGCCATAGAAAAAGTCGAAGAAGTAGAAGTCGAAGAAAAAGTCGAAGAGGCAGAAGCCACAGAAAAAAATCGAAGAAAAAGTTGAAGAGATAGACGCCATATAAAAAGTCGAAGAAGTAGAAGTCGAAGAAAAAGTCGAAGAGGCAGAAGCCACAGAAAAAAATCGAAGAAAAAGTTGAAGAGGCAGACGCCATATAAAAAGTCGAAGAAGTAGAAGTCGAAGAGGCAGAAGCCATAGAAAAAAATCGAAGTAAAAGTCGAAGAGGCAGAAGCCATAGAAACAGTCGAAGAGACAGAAGCCATGGAAAAAGTCGAAGAAGTAGAAGTCGAAGAAAAAGTCGAAGAGGCAGAAGCCACAGAAAAAAATCGAAGAAAAAGTCGAAGAGGCAGAAGCCATAGAAAAAGTCGAAGAAGTAGAAGTCTTAGAAAAAGTCAAAGAGATAGAAGCCATGGAAAAAGTAGAAGAGGCAGAAGCCATGGAAAAAGTCTAAGAAGTAAAAATCGTAGAAAAAGTCGAAGAGGTAGAAGCCATGGAAAAAGTCTAAGAAGTAGAAGTCGAAGAGGCAGAAGCCATAGAAAAAAATCGAAGTAAAAGTCGAAGAGACAGAAGCCAAAGGAAAATGTCTAAGAAGTAGAAGGTGAAGAAAAAGTCGAAGATGCAGAATTCATCGAAAAATTCGAAAAAAAAGTCGGAGAAGAAGAAGTCGAAGAGGCAGAAGCCATAGGAAAAAGTGGAAGAAGTAGAAGTCGAAGAGGCAGAAGACATTGCAAAAAGTTGAACAGGTAGAAGCCATAGAAAAAGTCGAAAAAAAAGTCGAAGAGGCAGAAGCCATAGAAAAAGTCGAAGAATTAGAAGTCGAAGAAAAAGTCGAAGGGGCAGAAGCCATAGAAAAAGTCGAAGAAGCAGAAGTCGAAGAAAAAGTCGAAGAGGCAGAAGCCATAGAAAAATTCGAAAAAAAGTCGAAGAGGCAGAAGCCATAGAAAAAAATCGAAGTAAAAGTCGAAGAGGCAGAAGACATAGAATGAAATCGAAGAAGTAGAAGTTGAAAAAAAGTCGGAGAGGCAGAAGCCATAGGAAAAAGTCGAAGAAGTCGAAGAAAAAGTGGAAGAGGCAGAAGCCATAGAAAAATTCGAAAAAAAAAGTCGAAGAGGCAGAAGCCATAGAAAAATTAGAAGAATTAGAAGTCGAAGAAAAAGTCGACGGGCAGAAGCCATAGAAAAAAATCGAAGAAAAAGTCAAAGAGACAGAAGCCAAAGGAAAATCTCGAAAAAGTAGAAGGTGAAGAAAAAGTCGAAGATGCAGAATTCATAGAAAAATTAGAAAAAAAAGTAGAAGAAGTAGAAGTCAAAAAGGCAGAAGCCATAGAAAAAACTCGAAGTAGTAGAAGTCGTAGAGGCAGAAGCCATAGAAAAAAATCAAAGTAAAAGTCGAAGAGTTAGAAGCCACAGAAAAAGTCGAAGAAATAGAAGTCGAAGTTGAAGAAAAAGTCGAAGAGGCAGAAGCCATAGAAAAAAATCAAAGAAAAAGTCGAAGAGGCAGAAGCCATAGAAAAAAATCAAAGAAAAAGTCGAAGAGGCAGAAGCCATAGAAAAAGTCGAAGATGAAGAGGCCATAGAAAAAGTCGAAGACGAAGAAGTCGAAGAGAAAGTAGAAGGGGCAGAAGCCATAGAAAAAAATCGAAGTAAAAGTCGAACAGGTAGAAGCCATAGAAAAAGTCGAAGACGAAGAAGTCGAAGAAAAAGTCGAAGGGGCAGAAGCCATAGAAAAAGTTGAAGGAGTAGAAGTCGAAGAAAAAGTCGAAGAGGCAGAAGCCATGGAAAAAAATCGAAGAAAATGTCGAAGAGGCAGAAGCCATAGAAAAATTAGAAAAAAAGTCGAAGAAGCAGAAGCCATAGAAAAAGTCTAAGTAGAAGTCGAAGAGGCAGAAGCCATAGAAAAAGTCGAAGAAGTAGAAGTCGAAGAAAAAGTCGAAGAGGCAGAAGCCATAGAAGCAGTCGAAGAAGTAGAAGTCGAAGAAAAAGTCGAAAGGGCAGAAGCCATAGAAAAAAGTTGAAAAGGCAGAAGCCATAGAAAAAGTCGAAGAAGTAGAAGTCGAAGAAAAAGTCGAAGAGGCAGAAGCCATGGAAAAAGTCTAAGAAGTAGAAGTCGAAGAAAAAGTCAAAGAGGCAGAAGCCATAGAAAAAGTCGAAGAACTAGAAGTCGAAGTCGAAGAAAAAGTGGAAGATGCAGAATTTATAGAAAAATTCGAAAAAAAAGTCGAAGAGGCAGAGGCCATAGAAAAAATCGAAGACGAAGAAGTCGAAGAAAAAGACGAAGGGGCAGAAGCCATAGAAAATGTCGAAAAAGTAGAATTCGAAGAAAAAGTTGAAGAGGCAGAAGCCATAGAAGCAGTCGAAGAAAAAGTCGAAGAAGCAGAAGCCATAGGAAAAAGTCGAAGAAGTAGAAGTCGAAGAGGCAGAAGCCATAGGAAAAAGTTGAAAAGGCAGAAGCCATTGAAAAATTTGAAAAAAAAGTCGAAGAGGCAGAAGCCATAGAAAAAGTCGAAGAAGTAGAAGTCGAAGAAAAAGTTGAAAGGGCAGAAACCATAGAAAAAAATTGAGGAAAAAGTCGAAGAGGCAGAAGCCATAGAAAAAGTCGAAGAACTAGAAGTCGAAGTCGAAGAAAAAGTCGAAGGGGCAGAAGCCATAGAAAAAGTTGAAGGAGTAGAAGTCGAAAAAAAAGTCGAAGAGGCAGAAGCCATAGAAAAAGTAGAAGAAGTAGAAGTCGAAGAAAAAGTAGAAGAAGCAGAAGCCATAGAAAAATTCGGAAAAAAGTCAAAGCAGAAGCCATAGAAAAAGTGAAAGAAGTAGAAGTCGACGAAAAAGTCGAAGAGGCAGAAGCCATGGAAAAAGTCTAAGAAGTAGAAGTCGAAGAAAAAGTCGAAGAGGCAGAAGCCATAGAAAAAGTCGAAGAACTAGAAGTCGAAGTCCAAGAAAAAGTCGAAGATGCAGAATTTATAGAAAAATTCGAAAAAAAAGTCGAAGAGCCAAAGGCCATAGAAAAAGTCGAAGACGAAGAAGTCGAAGAAAAAGTCGAAGGGGCAGAAGCCATAGAAAATGTCGAAGAAGTAGAATTCGAAGAAAAAGTCGAAGAGGCAGAAGCCATAGAAGCAGTCGAAGAAGTAGAAGTCGAAGAAAAAGTCGAAAGGGCAGAAGCCATAGAAAAAAGTTGAAAAGGCAGAAGCCATAGAAAGATTTGAAAAAAAAGTCGAAGAGGCAGAAGCCATAGAAAAAGTCGAAGAAGTAGAAGTCGAAGAAAAAGTCTAAAGGGCAGAAGCCATAGAAAAAGTCGAAGAAGCAGAAGTCGAAGATGCAGAAGTCATAGAAAAATTTGAAAAGAAAAAGTCGAAGAAGTAGAAGTCGAAGAAAAAGTCGAAGAGGCAGAATCCATAGAAAAAGTCGAAGGAAAAGTCAAAGAGGCAGAAGCCATAGAAAAAAATCCAAGAAAATGTAGAAGAGGCAGAAGCCATAGATAAACTCGAAGAAGTAGAAGTCGAAGAGGCAGAAGTCATAGAAAAAACTCGAAAAAGTAGAAGTCGAAGAAAAAGTCGAAGAGGCAGAAGCCATAGAAAAAGTCGAAGAAGTAGAAGTCGAAGTAGAAGAAAAAGTCGAAGATGCAGAAGTTATAGAAAAATTCGAAAAAAAAAAAAGTCGAAGAGGCAAAGGCCATAGAAAAAGTCGAAGAAGTAGAAGTCGAAGAAAAAGTCGAAGAGGCAGAAGCCATAGGAAAAAGTCGAAGAAGTCGAAGAAAAAGTCGAAGAGGCAGAAGCCATAGAAAAAGTCGAAGAAGTAGAAGTCGAAGAAAAAGTCTAAAGGGCAGAAGCCATAGAAAAAGTCGAAGAAGCAGAAGTCGAAGATGCAGAAGTCATAGAAAAATTTGAAAAGAAAAAGTCGAAGAAGTAGAAGTCGAAGAAAAAGTCGAAGAGGCAGAATCCATAGAAAAAGTCGAAGGAAAAGTCAAAGAGGCAGAAGCCATAGAAAAAAATCCAAGAAAATGTAGAAGAGGCAGAAGCCATAGATAAACTCTAAGAAGTAGAAGTCGAAGAGGCAGAAGCCATAGAAAAAACTCGAAAAAGTAGAAGTCGAAGAAAAAGTCGAAGAGGCAGAAGCCATAGAAAAAGTCGAAGAAGTAGAAGTCGAAGTAGAAGAAAAAGTCGAAGATGCAGAAGTTATAGAAAAATTCGAAAAAAAAAAATGTCGAAGAGGCAAAGGCCATAGAAAAAGTCGAAGAAGTAGAAGTCGAAGAAAAAGTCGAAGAGGCAGAAGCCATAGGAAAAAGTCGAAGAAGTCGAAGAAAAAAACGAAGATGCAGAAGTTATAGAAAAATTCGAAAAAAAAAGTCGAAGAGGCAGAGGCCATAGAAAAAGTCGAAGACAGAGAAGTCGAAGAAAAAAATCGAAGAGGCAGAAGCCATAGAAAAACTCAAAGAAGTAAAAGTCGAAGATGCAGAAGCCATAGAAAAAGTAGAAGTAGAAGTCGAAGAAAAAGTAGAAGAAGCAGAAGCCATAGAAAAATTCGAAAAAAAGTCAAAGAAGCAGAAGCCATAGAAAAAGTCAAAGAAGTAGAAGTCGACGAAAAAGTCGAAGAGGCAGAAGCCATAGAAAAAGTCGAAGAAGTAGAAGTCGAAGTAGAAGAAAAAGTCGAAGATGCAGAAGTTATAGAAAAATTCGAAAAAAAAAATGTCGAAGAGGCAAAGGCCATAGAAAAAGTCGAAGAAGTAGAAGTCGAAGAAAAAGTCGAAGAGGCAGAAGCCATAGGAAAAAGTCGAAGAAGTCGAAGAAAAAGACGAAGAGGCAGAAGCCATAGAAAAATTCGAAAAAAAAAAGTCGAAGAGGCAGAAGCCATAGAAAAAGTCGAAGACGAAGAAGTCGAAGAAAAAGTCGAAGGGGCAGAAGCCATAGAAAATGTCGAAGAAGTAGAATTCGAAGAAAAAGTCGAAGAGGCAGAAGCCATAGAAGCAGTCGAAGAAGTAGAAGTCGAAGAAAAAGTCAAAGATGCAGAAGTTATAGAAAAATTCGAAAAAATAAGTCGAAGAGGCAGAGGCCATAGAAAAAGTCGAAGACACAGAAGTCGAAGAAAAACTCGAAGAGGCAGAAGCCATAGAAAAACTCAAAGAAGTAAAAGTCGAAGATGCAGAAGCCATAGAAAAAGTAGAAGTAGAAGTCGAAGAAAAAGTAGAAGAAGCAGAAGCCATAGAAAAATTCGAAAAAAAGTCAAAGAAGCAGAAGCCATAGAAAAAGTCAAAGAAGTAGAAGTCGACGAAAAAGTCGAAGAGGCAGAAGCCATGGAAAAAGTCTAAGAAGTAGAAGTCGAAGAAAAAGTCGAAGAGGCAGAAGCCATAGAAAATGTCGAAGAACTAGAAGTCGAAGTCCAAGAAAAAGTCGAAGATGCAGTATTTAAAGAAAACTTTAAAAAAAAAGTCGAAGAGGCAGAGGCCATAGAAAAAGTCGAAGACGAAGAAGTCGAAGAAAAAGTCGAAGAGGCAGAAGCCATAGAAAATGTCGAAGAAGTAGAATTCGAAGAAAAAGTCGAAGAGGCAGAAGCCATAGAAGCAGTCGAAGAAGTAGAAGTCGAAGAAAAAGTCGAAAGGGAAGAAGCCATAGAAAAAAGTTGAAAAGGCAGAAGCCATAGAAAAATTTGAAAAAAGGTCGAAGAGGCAGAATCCATAGAAAAAGTCGAAGAAGTAGAAGTCGAAGAAAAAGTCTAAAGGGCAGAAGCCATAGAAAAAGTCGAAGAAGCAGAAGTCGAAGATGCAGAAGTCATAGAAAAATTTGAAAAGAAAAAGTCGAAGAAGTAGAAGTCGAAGAAAAAGTCGAAGAGGCAGAAGCCATAGAAAAAGTCGAAGGAAAAGTCAAAGAGGCAGAAGCCATAGAAAAAAATCCAAGAAAATGTAGAAGAGGCAGAAGCCATAGAAAAAGTCGAAGAAGTAGAAGTCGAAGAAAAAGTTGAAGATGCAGAAGCCATAGATAAACTCGAAGAAGTAGAAGTCGAAGAGGCAGAAGCCATAGAAAAAACTCGAAAAAGTAGAAGTCGAAGAAAAAGTCGAAGAGGCAGAAGCCATAGAAAAAGTCGAAAAAAAAAGTCGAAGAGGCAGAAGCCATAGAAAAAAATCGAAGTAAAAGTCGAAGAGGCAGAAGACATAGAATACAATCGAAGAAGTAGAAGCTGAAAAAAAGTCGAAGAGGCAGAAGCCATAAGAAAAAGTCGAAGAAGTAGAAGTCGCAGAAAAAGTCGACGAGGCAGAAGCCATAGAAAAATTCGGAAAAAAAGTCGAAGAGGCAGAAGCCATAGAAAAAAATCAAAGAAAAAGTCGAAGAGGCAGAAGCCATAGAAAAAGTCGAAGATGAAGAGGCCATAGAAAAAGTCGAAGACGAAGAAGTCGAAGAGAAAGTAGAAGGGGCAGAAGCCATAGAAAAAAATCGAAGTAAAAGTCGAACAGGTAGAAGCCATAGAAAAAGTCGAAGACGAAGAAGTCGAAGAAAAAGTCGAAGGGGCAGAAGCCATAGAAAAAGTTGAAGGAGTAGAAGTCGAAGAAAAAGTCGAAGAGGCAGAAGCCATGGAAAAAAATCGAAGAAAATGTCGAAGAGGCAGAAGCCATAGAAAAATTAGAAAAAAAGTCGAAGAAGCAGAAGCCATAGAAAAAGTCTAAGTAGAAGTCGAAGAGGCAGAAGCCATAGAAAAAGTCGAAGAAGTAGAAGTCGAAGAAAAAGTCGAAGAGGCAGAAGCCATAGAAGCAGTCGAAGAAGTAGAAGTCGAAGAAAAAGTCGAAAGGGCAGAAGTCATAGAAAAAAGTTGAAAAGGCAGAAGCCATAGAAAAAGTCGAAGAAGTAGAAGTCGAAGAAAAAGTCGAAGAGGCAGAAGCCATGGAAAAAGTCTAAGAAGTAGAAGTCGAAGAAAAAGTCAAAGAGGCAGAAGCCATAGAAAAAGTCGAAGAACTAGAAGTCGAAGTCGAAGAAAAAGTGGAAGATGCAGAATTTATAGAAAAATTCGAAAAAAAAGTCGAAGAGGCAGAAGCCATAGAAAAAATCGAAGACGAAGAAGTCGAAGAAAAAGACGAAGGGGCAGAAGCCATAGAAAATGTCGAAAAAGTAGAATTCGAAGAAAAAGTTGAAGAGGCAGAAGCCATAGAAGCAGTCGAAGAAAAAATCGAAGAAGCAGAAGCCATAGGAAAAAGTCGAAGAAGTAGAAGTCGAAGAGGCAGAAGCCATAGGAAAAAGTTGAAAAGGCAGAAGCCATTGAAAAATTTGAAAAAAAAGTCGAAGAGGCAGAAGCCATAGAAAAAGTCGAAGAAGTAGAAGTCGAAGAAAAAGTTGAAAGGGCAGAAGCCATAGAAAAAAATTGAGGAAAAAGTCGAAGAGGCAGAAGCCATAGAAAAAGTCGAAGAACTAGAAGTCGAAGTCGAAGAAAAAGTCGAAGGGGCAGAAGCCATAGAAAAAGTTGAAGGAGTAGAAGTCGAAAAAAAAGTCGAAGAGGCAGAAGCCATAGAAAAAAATCAAAGTAAAAGTCGAACAGGCAGAAGCCATTGAAAAAGTAGAAGAAGTAGAAGTCGAAGAAAAAGTGAAAGAAGCAGAAGCCTTAGAAAAAGTGAAAGAAGTAGAAGTCGACGAAAAAGTCGAAGAGGCAGAAGCCATGGAAAAAGTCTAAGAAGTAGAAGTCGAAGAAAAAGTCGAAGAGGCAGAAGCCATAGAAAAAGTCGAAGAACTAGAAGTCGAAGTCCAAGAAAAAGTCGAAGATGCAGAATTTATAGAAAAATTCGAAAAAAAAGTCGAAGAGGCAGAGGCCATAGAAAAAGTCGAAGACGAAGAAGTCGAAGAAAAAGTCGAAGGGGCAGAAGCCATAGAAAATGTCGAAGAAGTAGAATTCGAAGAAAAAGTCGAAGAGGCAGAAGCCATAGAAGCAGTCGAAGAAGTAGAAGTCGAAGAAAAAGTCGAAAGGGCAGAAGCCATAGAAAAAAGTTGAAAAGGCAGAAGTCATAGAAAGATTTGAAAAAAAAGTCGAAGAGGCAGAAGCCATAGAAAAAACTCGAAAAAGTAGAAGTCGAAGAAAAAGTCGAAGAGGCAGAAGCCATAGAAAAAGTCGAAGAAGTAGAAGTCGAAGTAGAAGAAAAAGTCGAAGATGCAGAAGTTATAGAAAAATTCGAAAAAAAAAAAGTCGAAGAGGCAAAGGCCATAGAAAAAGTCGAAGAAGTAGAAGTCGAAGAAAAAGTCGAAGAGGCAGAAGCCATAGGAAAAAGTCGAAGAAGTCGAAGAAAAAGTCGAAGAGGCAGAAGCCATAGAAAAAGTCGAAGAAGTAGAAGTTGAAGAAAAAGTCTAAAGGGCAGAAGCCATAGAAAAAGTCGAAGAAGCAGAAGTCGAAGATGCAGAAGTCATAGAAAAATTTGAAAAGAAAAAGTCGAAGAAGTAGAAGTCGAAGAAAAAGTCGAAGAGGCAGAATCCATAGAAAAAGTCGAAGGAAAAGTCAAAGAGGCAGAAGCCATAGAAAAAAATCCAAGAAAATGTAGAAGAGGCAGAAGCCATAGATAAACTCGAAGAAGTAGAAGTCGAAGAGGCAGAAGCCATAGAAAAAACTCGAAAAAGTAGAAGTCGAAGAAAAAGTCGAAGAGGCAGAAGCCATAGAAAAAGTCGAAGAAGTAGAAGTCGAAGTAGAAGAAAAAGTCGAAGATGCAGAAGTTATAGAAAAATTCGAAAAAAAAAAAATGTCGAAGAGGCAAAGGCCATAGAAAAAGTCGAAGAAGTAGAAGTCGAAGAAAAAGTCGAAGAGGCAGAAGCCATAGGAAAAAGTCGAAGAAGTCGAAGAAAAAGACGAAGAGGCAGAAACCATAGAAAAATTCGAAAAAAAAAGTCGAAGAGGCAGAAGCCATAGAAAAAGTCGAAGACGAAGAAGTCGAAGGGGCAGAAGCCATAGAAAATGTCGAAGAAGTAGAAGTCGAAGAAAAAGTCGAAGATGCAGAAGTTATAGAAAAATTCGAAAAAAAAAGTCGAAGAGGCAGAGGCCACAGAAAAAGTCGAAGACACAGAAGTCGAAGAAAAACTCGAAGAGGCAGAAGCCATAGAAAAACTCAAAGAAGTAAAAGTCGAAGATGCAGAAGCCATAGAAAAAGTAGAAGTAGAAGTCGAAGAAAAAGTAGAAGAAGCAGAAGCCATAGAAAAATTCGAAAAAAAGTCAAAGAAGCAGAAGCCATAGAAAAAGTCAAAGAAGTAGAAGTCGACGAAAAAGTCGAAGAGGCAGAAGCCATAGAAAAAGTCGAAGAAGTAGAAGTCGAAGTAGAAGAAAAAGTCGAAGATGCAGAAGTTATAGAAAAATTCGAAAAAAAAAAATGTCGAAGAGGCAAAGGCCATAGAAAAAGTCGAAGAAGTAGAAGTCGAAGAAAAAGTCGAAGAGGCAGAAGCCATAGGAAAAAGTCGAAGAAGTCGAAGAAAAAGACGAAGAGGCAGAAGCCATAGAAAAATTCGAAAAAAAAGTCGAAGAGGCAGAAGCCATAGAAAAAGTCGAAGACGAAGAAGTCGAAGAAAAAGTCGAAGGGGCAGAAGCCATAGAAAATGTCGAAGAAGTAGAATTCGAAGAAAAAGTCGAAGAGGCAGAAGCCATAGAAGCAGTCGAAGAAGTAGAAGTCGAAGAAAAAGTCAAAGATGCAGAAGTTATAGAAAAATTCGAAAAAAAAAGTCGAAGAGGCAGAGGCCATAGAAAAAGTCGAAGACACAGAAGTCGAAGAAAAACTCGAAGAGGCAGAAGCCATAGAAAAACTCAAAGAAGTAAAAGTCGAAGAGGCAGAAGCCATAGAAAAAGTAGAAGTAGAAGTCGAAGAAAAAGTAGAAGAAGCAGAAGCCATAGAAAAATTCGAAAAAAAGTCAAAGAAGCAGAAGCCATAGAAAAAGTCAAAGAAGTAGAAGTCGACGAAAAAGTCGAAGAGGCAGAAGCCATGGAAAAAGTCTAAGAAGTAGAAGTCGAAGAAAAAGTCGAAGAGGCAGAAGCCATAGAAAAGTCGAAGAACTAGAAGTCGAAGTCCAAGAAAAAGTCGAAGATGCAGAATTTATAGAAAAATTTAAAAAAAAAGTCGAAGAGGCAGAGGCCATAGAAAAAGTCGAAGACGAAGAAGTCGAAGAAAAAGTCGAAGAGGCAGAAGCCATAGAAAATGTCGAAGAAGTAGAATTCGAAGAAAAAGTCGAAGAGGCAGAAGCCATAGAAGCAGTCGAAGAAGTAGAAGTCGAAGAAAAAGTCGAAAGGGAAGAAGCCGTAGAAAAAAGTTGAAAAGGCAGAAGCCATAGAAAAATTTGAAAAAAGGTCGAAGAGGCAGAATCCATAGAAAAAGTCGAAGAAGAAGAAGTCGAAGAAAAAGTCTAAAGGGCAGAAGCCATAGAAAAAGTCGAAGAAGCAGAAGTCGAAGATGCAGAAGTCATAGAAAATTTTGAAAAGAAAAAGTCGAAGAAGTAGAAGTCGAAGGAAAAGTCAAAGAGGCAGAAGCCATAGAAAAAAATCCAAGAAAATGTAGAAGAGGCAGAAGCCATAGAAAAAGTCGAAGAAGTAGAAGTCGAAGGAAAAGTCAAAGAGGCAGAAGCCATAGAAAAAAATCCAAGAAAATGTAGAAGAGGCAGAAGCTATAGATAAACTCGAAGAAGTAGAAGTCGAAGAGGCAGAAGCCATAGAAAAAACTCGAAAAAGTAGAAGTCGAAGAAAAAGTCGAAGAGGCAGAAGCCATAGAAAAAGTCGAAGAAGTAGAAGTCGAAGTAGAAGCCATAGAAAAATTCGAAAAAAAAAGTCGAAGAGGCAGAAGCCATAGAAAAAAATCGAAGTAAAAGTCGAAGAGGCAGAAGACATAGAATACAATCGAAGAAGTAGAAGCTGAAAAAAAGTCAAAGAGGCAGAAGCCATAGGAAAAAGTCGAAGAAGTAGAAGTCGAAGAAAAAGTCGACGAGGCAGAAGCCATAGAAAAATTCGGAAAAAAAGTCGAAGAGGCAGAAGCCATAGAAAAAAATCGAAGAAGTAGAAGTCGAAGAAAAAGTCGAAGAGGCAGAATCCATAGAAAAAGTCGAAGGAAAAGTCAAAGAGACAGAAGCCATAGAAAAAAATCCAAGAAAATGTAGAAGAGGCAGAAGCCATAGATAAACTCGAAGAAGTAGAAGTCGAAGAGGCAGAAGCCATAGAAAAAACTCGAAAAAGTAGAAGTCGAAGAAAAATTCGAAGAGGCAGAAGCCATAGAAAAAGTCGAAGAAGTAGAAGTCGAAGTAGAAGAAAAAGTCGAAGATGCAGAAGTTATAGAAAAATTCGAAAAAAAAAAAGTCGAAGAGGCAAAGGCCATAGAAAAAGTCGAAGAAGTAGAAGTCGAAGAAAAAGTCGAAGAGGCAGAAGCCATAGGAAAAAGTCGAAGAAGTCGAAGAAAAAGTCGAAGAGGCAGAAGCCATAGAAAAAGTCGAAGAAGTAGAAGTTGAAGAAAAAGTCTAAAGGGCAGAAGCCATAGAAAAAGTCGAAGAAGCAGAAGTCGAAGATGCAGAAGTCATAGAAAAATTTGAAAAGAAAAAGTCGAAGAAGTAGAAGTCGAAGAAAAAGTCGAAGAGGCAGAATCCATAGAAAAAAGTCGAAGGAAAAGTCAAAGAGGCAGAAGCCATAGAAAAAAATCCAAGAAAATGTAGAAGAGGCAGAAGCCATAGATAAACTCGAAGAAGTAGAAGTCGAAGAGGCAGAAGCCATAGAAAAAACTCGAAAAAGTAGAAGTCGAAGAAAAAGTCGAAGAGGCAGAAGCCATAGAAAAAGTCGAAGAAGTAGAAGTCGAAGTAGAAGAAAAAGTCGAAGATGCAGAAGTTATAGAAAAATTCGAAAAAAAAAAATGTCGAAGAGGCAAAGGCCATAGAAAAAGTCGAAGAAGTAGAAGTCGAAGAAAAAGTCGAAGAGGCAGAAGCCATAGGAAAAAGTCGAAGAAGTCGAAGAAAAAGACGAAGAGGCAGAAACCATAGAAAAATTCGAAAAAAAAAGTCGAAGAGGCAGAAGCCATAGAAAAAGTCGAAGACGAAGAAGTCGAAGGGGCAGAAGCCATAGAAAATGTCGAAGAAGTAGAAGTCGAAGAAAAAGTCGAAGATGCAGAAGTTATAGAAAAATTCGAAAAAAAAAGTCGAAGAGGCAGAGGCCACAGAAAAAGTCGAAGACACAGAAGTCGAAGAAAAACTCGAAGAGGCAGAAGCCATAGAAAAACTCAAAGAAGTAAAAGTCGAAGATGCAGAAGCCATAGAAAAAGTAGAAGTAGAAGTCGAAGAAAAAGTAGAAGAAGCAGAAGCCATAGAAAAATTCGAAAAAAAGTCAAAGAAGCAGAAGCCATAGAAAAAGTCAAAGAAGTAGAAGTCGACGAAAAAGTCGAAGAGGCAGAAGCCATAGAAAAAGTCGAAGAAGTAGAAGTCGAAGTAGAAGAAAAAGTCGAAGATGCAGAAGTTATAGAAAAATTCGAAAAAAAAAAATGTCGAAGAGGCAAAGGCCATAGAAAAAGTCGAAGAAGTAGAAGTCGAAGAAAAAGTCGAAGAGGCAGAAGCCATAGGAAAAAGTCGAAGAAGTCGAAGAAAAAGACGAAGAGGCAGAAGCCATAGAAAAATTCGAAAAAAAAAGTCGAAGAGGCAGAAGCCATAGAAAAAGTCGAAGACGAAGAAGTCGAAGAAAAAGTCGAAGGGGCAGAAGCCATAGAAAATGTCGAAGAAGTAGAATTCGAAGAAAAAGTCGAAGAGGCAGAAGCCATAGAAGCAGTCGAAGAAGTAGAAGTCGAAGAAAAAGTCAAAGATGCAGAAGTTATAGAAAAATTCGAAAAAAAAGTCGAAGAGGCAGAGGCCATAGAAAAAGTCGAAGACACAGAAGTCGAAGAAAAACTCGAAGAGGCAGAAGCCATAGAAAAACTCAAAGAAGTAAAAGTCGAAGAGGCAGAAGCCATAGAAAAAGTAGAAGTAGAAGTCGAAGAAAAAGTAGAAGAAGCAGAAGCCATAGAAAAATTCGAAAAAAAGTCAAAGAAGCAGAAGCCATAGAAAAAGTCAAAGAAGTAGAAGTCGACGAAAAAGTCGAAGAGGCAGAAGCCATGGAAAAAGTCTAAGAAGTAGAAGTCGAAGAAAAAGTCGAAGAGGCAGAAGCCATAGAAAAGTCGAAGAACTAGAAGTCGAAGTCCAAGAAAAAGTCGAAGATGCAGAATTTATAGAAAAATTTTAAAAAAAAGTCGAAGAGGCAGAGGCCATAGAAAAAGTCGAAGACGAAGAAGTCGAAGAAAAAGTCGAAGAGGCAGAAGCCATAGAAAATGTCGTAGAAGTAGAATTCGAAGAAAAAGTCGAAGAGGCAGAAGCCATAGAAGCAGTCGAAGAAGTAGAAGTCGAAGAAAAAGTCGAAAGGGAAGAAGCCGTAGAAAAAAGTTGAAAAGGCAGAAGCCATAGAAAAATTTGAAAAAAGGTCGAAGAGGCAGAATCCATAGAAAAAGTCGAAGAAGTAGAAGTCGAAGAAAAAGTCTAAAGGGCAGAAGCCATAGAAAAAGTCGAAGAAGCAGAAGTCGAAGATGCAGAAGTCATAGAAAATTTTGAAAAGAAAAAGTCGAAGAAGTAGAAGTCGAAGGAAAAGTCAAAGAGGCAGAAGCCATAGAAAAAAATCCAAGAAAATGTAGAAGAGGCAGAAGCCATAGAAAAAGTCGAAGAAGTAGAAGTCGAAGGAAAAGTCAAAGAGGCAGAAGCCATAGAAAAAAATCCAAGAAAATGTAGAAGAGGCAGAAGCTATAGATAAACTCGAAGAAGTAGAAGTCGAAGAGGCAGAAGCCATAGAAAAAACTCGAAAAAGTAGAAGTCGAAGAAAAAGTCGAAGAGGCAGAAGCCATAGAAAAAGTCGAAGAAGTAGAAGTCGAAGTAGAAGCCATAGAAAAATTCGAAAAAAAAAAGTCGAAGAGGCAGAAGCCATAGAAAAAAATCGAAGTAAAAGTCGAAGAGGCAGAAGACATAGAATACAATCGAAGAAGTAGAAGCTGAAAAAAAGTCAAAGAGGCAGAAGCCATAGGAAAAATTCGAAGAAGTAGAAGTCGAAGAAAAAGTCGACGAGGCAGAAGCCATAGAAAAATTCGGAAAAAAAGTCGAAGAGGCAGAAGCCATAGAAAAAAATCGAAGAAGTAGATGTCGAAGAAAAAGTCGAAGATGCAGAAGTTATAGAAAAATTCGAAAAAAAAGTCGAAGAGGCAGAGGCCATAGAAAAAGTCGAAGACAAAGAAGTCGAAGAAAAACTCGAAGAGGCAGAAGCCATAGAAAAACTCAAAGAAGTAGAAGTCGAAAAGGTAGAAGACATAGAAAAAACTCGAATTAGTAGAAGTCGAAGAGGCAGAAGCCACAGAAAAAAATTGAGGAAAAAGTCGAAGAGGCAGAAGCCATAGAAAAAGTCGAAGAACTAGAAGTCGAAGAAAAACTCGAAGAGGCAGAAGCCACAGAAAAACTCAAAGAAGTAGAAGTCGAAAAGGCAGAAGCCATAGAAAAAACTCGAATTAGTAGAAGTCGAAGAGGCAGAAGCCACAGAAAAAAATTGAGGAAAAAGTCGAAGAGGCAGAAGCCATAGAAAAAGTCGAAGAACTAGAAGTCGAAGTCGAAGAAAAAGTCGAAGATGCAGAAGTTATAGAAAAAGTCGAAGAAGTAGAAGTCGAAGAAAAAGTCGAAGAGGCAGAAGCCATAGAAAAAAATCGAAGTAAAAGTCGAACAGGCAGAAGCCATAAAAAAAGTCGAAGAAGCAGAAGTCGAAGAAAAAGTCGAAGAGGCAGAAGCCATAGAAAAAAATCAAAGAAAAAGTCGAAGAGGCAGAAGCCATAGAAAAAAATCAAAGAAAAAGTCGAAGAGGCAGAAGTCATAGGAAAAAGTCGAAGAAGTAGAAGCCATAGAAAAAGTCTAAGTAAAAGTCGAACCGGCAGAAGCCATAGAAAAAGTCGAAGAAGTAGAAGTCGAAGAAAAAGTAGAAGCAGCAGAAGCCATAGAAAAAAATCGAAGAAAAACTCTAAGAGGCAGAAGCCATATAAAAACTCGAATTAGTAGAAGTCGAAGAGGCAGAAGCCACAGAAAAAAATTGAGGAAAAAGTCGAAGACGCAGAAGCCATAGAAAAAGTCGGAGAACTAGAAGTCGAAGTCGAAGAAAAAGTCGAAGATGCAGAAGTTATAGAAAAATTCGAAAAAAAAGTCGAAGAGGCAGAGGCCATAGAAAAAGTCGAAGACAAAGAAGTCGAAGAAAAACTCGAAGAGGCAGAAGCCATAGAAAAACTCAAAGAAGTAGAAGTCGAAAAGGCAGAAGCCATAGAAAAAACTCAAATTAGTAGAAGTCGAAGAGGCAGAAGCCACAGAAAAAAATTGAGGAAAAAGTCGAAGAGGCAGAAGCCATAGAAAAAGTCGAAGAACTAGAAGTCGAAGAAAAACTCGAAGAGGCAGAACCCACAGAAAAACTCAAAGAAGTAGAAGTCAAAGAGACAGAAGCCACAGAAAAAATTTGAGGAAAAAGTCGAAGAGGCAGAAGCCATAGAAAAAGTCGAAGAACTAGAAGTCGAAGTCGAAGAAAAAGTCGAAGATGCAGAAGTTATAGAAAAATTCGAAAAAAAAGTCGAAGAGGCAGAGGCCATAGAAAAAGTCGAAGATGAAGAAGTCGAAGAAAAAGTCGAAGGGGCAGAAGCCATAGAAAAAGTCAAAGAAGTAGAAGTCGAAGAAAAAGTCGAAGAGGCAGAAGCCATAGAAAAAAATCGAAGTAAAAGTCAAACAGGCAGAAGCCATAAAAAAAGTCGAAGAAGTAGAAGTCGAAGAAAAAGTCGAAGAGGCAGAAGCCATAGAAAAAAATCAAAGAAAAAGTCGAAGAGGCAGAAGCCATAGAAAAAAATCAAAGAAAAAGTCGAAGAGGCAGAAGTCATAGGAAAAAGTCGAAGAAGTAGAAGCCATAGAAAAAGTCTAAGTAAAAGTCGAACCGGCAGAAGCCATAGAAAAAGTTGAAGAAGTAGAAGTCGAAGAAAAAGTAGAAGCGGCAGAAGCCATAGAAAAAAATCGAAGAAAAACTCGAAGAGGCAGAAGCCATATAAAAAAATTGAGGAAAAAGTCGAAGAGGCAGAAGCCATAGAAAAAAATTGAGGAAAAAGTCGAAGAGGCAGAAGCCATAGAAAAAGTCGGAGAACTAGAAGTCGAAGTCGAAGAAAAAGTCGAAGATGCAGAAGTTATAGAAAAATTCGAAAAAAAAGTCGCAGAGGCCATAAAAAAGTCGAAGACAAAGAAGTCGAAGAAAAACTCGAAGAGGCAGAAGCCATAGAAAAACTCAAAGAAGTAGAAGTCGAAAAGGCAGAAGCCATAGAAAAAACTCTAATTAGTAGAAGTCCAAGAGGCAGAAGGCACAAAAAAAATTGAGGAAAAAGTCGAAGAGGCAGAAGCCATAGAAAAAGTCGGAGAACTAGAAGTCGAAGAAAAAGTCGAAGATGCAGAAGTTATAGAAAAATTGAGGAAAAAGTCGAAGAGGCAGAAGCCATAAAAAAAGTCGAAGAAGTAGAAGTCGAAGAAAAAGTCGAAGAGGCAGAAGCCACAGAAAAAAATCAAAGAAAAAGTCGAAGAGGCAGAAGTCATAGGAAAAAGTCGAAAAAGTAGAAGCCATAGAAAAAGTCTAAGTAAAAGTCGAAGAGACAGAAGCCATAGAAAAAGTCGAAGAAGTAGAAGTCGAAGAAAAAGTAGAAGCGACAGAAGCCATTGAAAAAAATAGAAGAAAAACTGGAAGAGGCAGAAGCCATAGAAAAACTCAAAGAAGTAGGGTCAGAAGCCATAGAAAAAGTCGAAGAAGTAGAAGTCGAAGAAAAAGTCGAAGAGGCAGAAGCCATAGAAAAAGTCGGAGAACTAGAAGTCGAAGTCGAAGAAAAAGTCGAAGATGCAGAAATTATAGAAAAATTCGAAAAAAAGTCGAAGAGGCAGAGGCCATAGAAAAAGTCGAAGACAAAGAAATCGAAGAAAAAGTCGAAGAGGCAGAAGCCATAGAAAAACTCAAAGAAGTAGAAGTCGAAAAGGCAGAAGCCATAGAAAAAACTCGAATTAGTAGAAGTCGAAGAGGCAGAAGCCATAGAAAAAAATTGAGGAAAAAGTCGAAGAGGCAGAAGCCATAGAAAAAGTCGAAGAACTAGAAGTCGAAGTCGAAGAAAAAGTCGAAGGGGCAGAAGCCATAGAAAAAGTCGAAGAAGTAGAAGTCGAAGAAAAAGTCGAAGAGGCAGAAGCCATAGAAAAAAATCGAAGTAAAAGTCGAACAGGCAGAAGCCATAGAAAAAGTCGAAGAAGTAGAAGTCGAAGAAAAAGTCGAAGAGGCAGAAGCCATAGAAAAAAATCAAAGAAAAAGTCGAAGAGGCAGAAGCCATAGAAAAAAATCAAAGAAAAAGTCGAAGAGGCAGAAGTCGTAGGAAAAAGTCGAAGAAGTAGAAGCCATATAAAAAGTCTAAGTAAAAGTCGAACCGGCAGAAGCCATAGAAAAAGTCGAAGAAGTAGAAGTCGAAGAAAAAGTAGAAGCGGCAGAAGCCATAGAAAAAAATCGAAGAAAAACTCGAAGAGGCAGAAGCCATATAAAAACTCAAAGAAGTAGAAGTCGAAAAGGCAGAAGCCATAGAAAAAACTCGAATTAGTAGAAGTCGAAGAGGCAGAAGCCATAGAAAAAAATCGAAGTAAAAGTCGAAGAGACAGAAGCCATAGAAAAAGTCGAAGAAGTAGAAGTCGAAGAAAAACTCGAAGAGGTAGAAGCCATATAAAATCTCAAAGAAGTAGAAGTCGAAAAGGCAGAAGCCATAGAAAAAACTCGAATTAGTAGAAGTCGAAGAGGCAGAAGCCACAGAAAAAAATTGAGGAAAAAGTCGAAGAGGCAGAAGCCATAGAAAAAGTCGAAGAACTAGAAGTCGAATTCGAAGAAAAAGTCGAAGATGCAGAAGTTATAGAAGAATTCGAAAAAAAAGTCGAAGAGGCAGAGGCCATAGAAAAAGTCGAAGACAAAGAAGTCGAAGAAAAAGTCGAAGGGGCAGAAGCCATAGAAAAAGTCAAAGAAGTAGAAGTCGAAGAAAAAGTTGAAGAGGCAGAAGCCATAGAAAAAAATCGAAGTAAAAGTCGAACAGGCAGAATCCATAAAAAAAGTCGAAGAAGTAGAAGTCGAAGAAAAAGTCGAAGAGGCAGAAGCCATAGAAAAAAATCAAAGAAAAACTCGAAGAGGCAGTAGCCATATAAAAACTCGAATTAGTAGAAGTCGAAGAGGCAGAAGCCACTGAAAAAAATTGAGGAAAAAGTCAAAGAGGCAGAAGCCATATAAAAACTCAAAGAAGTAGAAGTCGAAAAGGCAGAAGCCATAGAAAAAACTCGAATTAGTAGAAGTCGACGATGCAGAAGCCACAGAAAAAAATTGAGGAAAAAGTCGAAGAGGCAGAAGCCATAGAAAAAGTTGGAGAACTGGAAGTCGAAGTCGAAGAAAAAGTCGAAGATGCAGAAGTTATAGAAAAATTCGAAAAAAAAGTCAAAGAGGCAGAGGCCATAGAAAAAGTCGAAGACGAAGAAGTCGAAGAAAAAGTCGAAGGGGCAGAAGCCATAGAAAAGTCGAAGAAGTAGAAGTCGAAGAAAAAGTCGAAGAGGCAGAAGCCATAGAAAAAAATCGAAGTAAAAGTCGAACAGGCAGAAGCCATAGAAAAAGTCGAAGAAGTAGAAGTCAAAGAAAAAGTCGAAGAGGCAGAAGCCATAGAAAAAAATCAAAGAAAAAGTCGAAGAGGCAGAAGCCATAGAAAAAAATCAAAGAAAAAGTCGAAGAGGCAGAAGTCATAGGAAAAAGTCGAAGAAGTAGAAGCCATAGAAAAAGTCTAAGTAAAAGTCGAAGAGACAGAAGCCATAGAAAAAGTCGAAGAAGTAGAAGTCGAAGAAAAAGTAGAAGCGGCAGAAGCCATAGAAAAAAATCGAAGAAAAACTCGAAGAGGCAGAAGCCATATAAAATCTCAAAGAAGTAGAAGTCGAAAAGGCAGAAGCCATAGAAAAAACTCGAATTAGTAGAAGTCGAAGAGGCAGAAGCCACAGAAAAAAATTGAGGAAAAAGTCGAAGAGGCAGAAGCCATAGAAAAAGTCGAAGAACTAGAAGTCGAAGTCGAAGAAAAAGTCGAAGATGCAGAAGTTATAGAAGAATTCGAAAAAAAAGTCGAAGAGGCAGAGGCCATAGAAAAAGTCGAAGACAAAGAAGTCGAAGAAAAAGTCGAAGGGGCAGAAGCCATAGAAAAAGTTAAAGAAGTAGAAGTCGAAGAAAAAGTTGAAGAGGCAGAAGCCATAGAAAAAAATCGAAGTAAAAGTCGAACAGGCAGAAGCCATAAAAAAAGTCGAAGAAGTAGAAGTCGAAGAAAAAGTCGAAGAGGCAGAAGCCATAGAAAAAAATCAAAGAAAAACTCAAAGAGGCAGAAGCCATATAAAAACTCGAATTAGTAGAAGTCGAAGAGGCAGAAGCCACAGAAAAAAATTGAGGAAAAAGTCAAAGAGGCAGAAGCCATATAAAAACTCAAAGTAGAAGTCGAAAAGGCAGAAGCCATAGAAAAAACTCGAATTAGTAGAAGTCGACGAGGCAGAAGCCAAAGAAAAAAATTGAGGAAAAAGTCGAAGAGGCAGAAGCCATAGAAAAAGTCGGAGAACTAGAAGTCGAAGTCGAAGAAAAAGTCGAAGATGCAGAAATTATAGAAAAATTCGAAAAAAAGTCGAAGAGGCAGAGACCATAGAAAAAGTCGAAGACAAAGAAATCGAAGAAAAACTCGAAGAGGCAGAAGCCATAGAAAAACTCAAAGAAGTAGAAGTCGAAAAGGCAGAAGCCATAGAAAAAACTCGAATTAGTAGAAGTCGAAGAGGCAGAAGCCACAGAAAAAAATTGAGGAAAAAGTCGAAGAGGCAGAAGCCATAGAAAAAGTCGAAGAACTAGAAGTCGAAGTCGAAGAAAAAGTCGAAGATGCAGAAGTTATAGAAAAATTCGAAAAAAAAGTCAAAGAGGCAGAGGCCATAGAAAAAGTCGAAGACGAAGAAGTCGAAGAAAAAGTCGAAGGGGCAGAAGCCATAGAAAAAGTCGAAGAAGTAGAAGTCGAAGAAAAAGTCGAAGAGGCAGAAGCCATAGAAAAAAATCGAAGTAAAAGTCGAACAGGCAGAAGCCATAGAAAAAGTCGAAGAAGTAGAAGTCAAAGAAAAAGTCGAAGAGGCAGAAGCCATAGAAAAAAATCAAAGAAAAAGTCGAAGAGGCAGAAGCCATAGAAAAAAATCAAAGAAAAAGTCGAAGAGGCAGAAGTCATAGGAAAAAGTCGAAGAAGTAGAAGCCATATAAAAAGTCTAAGTAAAAGTCGAAGAGACAGAAGCCATAGAAAAAGTCGAAGAAGTAGAAGTCGAAGAAAAAGTAGAAGCGGCAGAAGCCATAGAAAAAAATCGAAGAAAAACTCGAAGAGGCAGAAGCCATAGAAAAAAATCAAAGAAAAAGTCGAAGAGGCAGAAGTCATAAGAAAAACTCGAAGAGGCAGAAGCCATAGAAAAAAATCAAAGAAAAAGTCGAACCGGCAGAAGCCATAGAAAAAGTCGAAGAAGTAGAAGTCGAAAAGGCAGAAGCCATAGAAAAAACTCGAATTAGTAGAAGTCGAAGAGGCAGAAGCCACAGAAAAAAATTGAGGAAAAAGTCGAAGAGGCAGAAGTTATAGAAGAATTCGAAAAAAAAGTCGAAGAGGCAGAGCCCATAGAAAAAGTCGAAGACAAAGAAGATGAAGAAAAAGTCGAAGGGGCAGAAGCCATAGAAAAAGTCGAAGAAGTAGAAGTCGAAGAAGAAGTTGAAGAGGCAGAAGCCATAGAAAAAAATCGAAGTAAAAGTTGAACAGGCAGAAGCCATAAAAAAAGTCGAAGAAGTAGAAGTCGAAGAAAAAGTCGAAGAGGCAGAAGCCATAGAAAAAAATCGAAGAAAAACTCGAAGAGGCAGAAGCCATATAAAAACTCGAATTAGTAGAAGTCGAAGAGGCAGAAACCACAGAAAAAAATTGAGGAAAAAGTCAAAGAGGCAGAAGCCATAGAAAAAACTCGAATTAGTAGAAGTCGAAGAGGCAGAAGCCACAGAAAAAAATTGAGGAAAAAGTCGAAGAGGCAGAAGCCATAGAAAAAGTCAAAGAACTAGAAGTCGAAGTCGAAGAAAAAGTCGAAGATGCAGAAGTTATAGAAAAATTCGAAAAAAAAGTCGAAGAGGCAGAGGCCATAGAAAAAGTCGAAGACGAAGAAGTCGAAGAAAAAGTCGAAGGGGCAGAAGCCATAGAAAAAGTCGAAGAAGTAGAAGTCGAAGAAAAAGTCGAAGAGGCAGAAGCCATAGAAAAAAATCGAAGTAAAAGTCGAACAGGCAGAAGCCATAGAAAAAGTCGAAGAAGTAGAAGTCGAAGAAAAAGTCGAAGAGGCAGAAGCCATAGAAAAAAATCAAAGAAAAAGTCGAAGAGGCAGAAGCCATAGAAAAAAATCAAAGAAAAATTCGAAGAGGCAGAAGTCATAGGAAAAAGTCGAAGAAGTAGAAGCCATATAAAAAGTCTAAGTAAAAGTCGAACCGGCGGAAGCCATAGAAAAAGTCGAAGAAGTAGAAGTCGAAGAAAAAGTAGAAGCGGCAGAAGAAATAGAAAAAAATCGAAGAAAAACTCGAAGAGGCAGAAGCCATATAAAAACTCAAAGAAGTAGAAGTCGAAAAGGCGGAAGCCATAGAAAAAACTCGAATTAGTAGAAGTCGAAGAGGCAGAAGCCACAGAAAAAAATCAAAGAAAAAGTCGAAGAGGCAGAAGCCATAGAAAAAAATCAAAGAAAAAGTCGAAGAGGCAGAAGTCATAGGAAAAAGTCGAAGAAGTAGAAGCCATAGAAAAAGTCTAAGTAAAAGTCGAAGAGACAGAAGCCATAGAAAAAGTCGAAGAAGTAGAAGTCGAAGAAAAAGTAGAAGCGGCAGAAGCCATAGAAAAAAATCGAAGAAAAACTCGAAGAGGCAGAAGCCATATAAAAACTCAAAGAAGTAGAAGTCGAAGAGGCAGAAGCCATAGAAAAAAATCAAAGAAAAACTCGAAGAGGCAGAAGCCATATAAAAACTCGAATTAGTAGAAGTCGAAGAGGCAGAAGCCACAGAAAAAAATTGAGGAAAAAGTCAAAGAGGCAGAAGCCATATAAAAACTCAAAGAAGTAGAAGTCGAAAAGGCAGAAGCCATAGAAAAAACTCGAATTAGTAGAAGTCGAAGAGGCAGAAGCCACAGAAAAAAACTTGAGGAAAAAGTCGAAGAGGCAGAAGCCATAGAAAAAAATCAAAGAAAAAGTCGAAGAGGCAGAAGTCATAGGAAAAAGTCGAAGAAGTAGAAGCCATAGAAAAAGTCTAAGTAAAAGTCGAAGAGACAGAAGCCATAGAAAAAGTCGAAGAAGTAGAAGTCGAAGAAAAAGTAGAAGCGGCAGAAGCCATAGAAAAAAATCGCAGAAAAACTCGAAGAGGCAGAAGCCATATAAAATCTCAAAGAAGTAGAAGTCGAAAAGGCAGAAGCCATAGAAAAAACTCGAATTAGTAGAAGTCGAAGAGGCAGAAGCCACAGAAAAAAATTGAGGAAAAAGTCGAAGAGGCAGAAGCCACAGAAAAAAATTGAGGAAAAAGTCGAAGAGGCAGAAGCCATAGAAAAAGTCGAAGAACTAGAAGTCGAAGAAAAAGTCGAAGAGGCAGAAGCCATAGAAAAAAATCGAAGTAAAAGACGAACAGGCAGAAGCCATAGAAAAAGTCGAAGAAGTAGAAGTCGAAGAAAAAGTCGAAGAGGCAGAAGCCATAGAAAAAAATCAAAGAAAAAGTCGAAGAGGCAGAAGCCATAGAAAAAAATCAAAGAAAAAGTCGAAGAGGCAGAAGTCATAGGAAAAAGTCGAAGAAGTAGAAGCCATATAAAAAGTCTAAGTAAAAGTCGAACCGGCAGAAGCCATAGAAAAAGTCGAAGAAGTAGAAATCGAAGAAAAAGTAGGAGCGGCAGAAGCAATAGAAAAAAATCGAAGAAAAACTCGAAGAGGCAGAAGCCATATAAAAACTCAAAGAAGTAGAAGTCGAAAAGGCAGAAGCCATAGAAAAAACTCGAATTAGTAGAAGTCGAAGAGGCAGAAGCCACAGAAAAAAACTTGAGGAAAAAGTCGAAGAGGCATAAGCCATAGAAAAAGTCGAAGAACTAGAAGTTAAAGTCGAAGAAAAAGTCGAAGATGCAGAAGTTATAGAAAAATTCGAAAAAAAAGTAGAAGAGGCAGAGGCCATAGAAAAAGTCGAAGACAAAGAAGTCGAAGAAAAACTCGAAGAGGCAGAAGCCATAGAAAAACTCAAAGAAGTAGAAGTCGAAAAGGCAGAAGCCATAGAAAAAACTCGAATTAGTAGAAGTCGAAGAGGCAGAAGCCACAGAAAAAAATTGAGGAAAAAGTCGAAGAGCCAGAAGCCATAGAAAAAGTCGAAGAACTAGAAGTCGAAGAAAAAGTCGAACATGCAGAAGTTCTAGAAAAATTCGAAAAAAAAGTCGAAGAGGCAGAGGCCATAGAAAAAGGCGAAGACGAAGAAGACGAAGAAAAAGTCGAAGGGGCTGAAGCCACAGAAAAAGTCGAAGAAGTAGAAGTCGAAGGAAAAGTCGAAGAGGCAGAAGCCATAGAAAAAAATCGAAGTAAAAGTCGAAGAGGCAGAAGTCATAGGAAAAAGTCGAAGGAGTAGAAGCCATATAAAAAGTCTAAGTAAAATTCGAACCGGCAGAAGCCATAGAAAAAGTCGAAGAAGTAGAAGTCGAAGAAAAAGTAGAAGCGGCAGAAGCCATAGAAAAAAATCGAAGAAAAACTCGAAGAGGCAGAAGCCATATAAAAACTCAAAGAAGTAGAAGTCGAAAAGGCAGAAGCCATAGAAAAAACTTGAATTAGTAGAAGTCGAAGAGGCAGAAGCCACAGAAAAAAACTTGAGGAAAAAGTCGAAGAGGCAGAAGTGATAGGAAAAAGTCGAAGAAGTAGAAGCCATAGAAAAAGTCTAACTAAAAGTCGAAGAGACAGAAGCCATAGAAAAAGTCGAAGAAGTAGAAGTCGAAGAAAAAGTAGAAGCGGCAGAAGCCATAGAAAAACATCGAAGAAAAACTCGAAGAGGCAGAAGCCATATAAAAACTCAAAGAAGTAGAAGTCGAAAAGGCAGAAGCCATAGAAAAAACTCGAATTAGTAGAAGTCGAAGAGGCAGAAGCCACAGAAAAAAATTGAGGAAAAAGTCGAAGAGGCAGAAGCCATAGAAAAAGTCGAAGAACTAGAAGTCGAAGTCGAAGAAAAAGTCGAAGATGCAGAAGTTATAGAAGAATTCGAAAAAAAAGTCGAAGAGGCAGAGGCCATAGAAAAAGTCGAAGACAAAGAAGTCGAAGAAAAAGTCGAAGGGGCAGAAGCCATAGAAAAAGTCAAAGAAGTAGAAGTCGAAGAAAAAGTTGAAGAGGCAGAAGCCATAGAAAAAAATCGAAGTAAAAGTCGAACAGGCAGAAGCCATAAAAAAAGTCGAAGAAGTAGAAGTCGAAGAAAAAGTCGAAGAGGCAGAAGCCATAGAAAAAAATCAAAGAAAAACTCGAAGAGGCAGAAGCCATATAAAAACTCAAAGAAGTAGAAGTCGAAAAGGCAGAAGCCATAGAAAAAACTCGAATTAGTAGAAGTCGACGAGGCAGAAGCCACAGAAAAAAATTGAGGAAAAAGTCGAAGAGGCAGAAGCCATAGAAAAAGTCGGAGAACTAGAAGTCGTAGTCGAAGAAAAAGTCGAAGATGCAGAAAATATAGAAAAATTCGAAAAAAAAGTCGAAGAGGCTGAGGCCATAGAAAAAGTCGAAGACAAAGAAATCGAAGAAAAACTCGAAGAGGCAGAAGCCATAGAAAAACTCAAAGAAGTAGAAGTCGAAAAGGCAGAAGCCATAGAAAAAACTCGAATTAGTAGAAGTCGAAGAGGCAGAAGCCACAGAAAAAAATTGAGGAAAAAGTCGAAGAGCCAGAAGCCATAGAAAAAGTCGAAGAACTAGAAGTCGAAGAAAAAGTCGAACATGCAGAAGTTCTAGAAAAATTCGAAAAAAAAGTCGAAGAGGCAGAGGCCATAGAAAAAGTCGAAGACGAAGAAGTCGAAGAAAAAGTCGAAGGGGCAGAAGCCGAAGAAAAAGTCGAAGGGGCAGAAGCCATAGAAAAAGTCGAAGAAGTAGAAGTCGAAGAAAAAGTCGAAGAGGCAGAAGCCATAGAAAAAAATCGAAGTAAAAGTCGAACAGGCAGAAGCCATAGAAAAAGTCGAAGAAGTAGAAGTCGAAGAAAAAGTCGAAGAGGCAGAAGCCATAGAAAAAAATCAAAGAAAAAGTCGAAGAGGCAGAAGCCATAGAAAAAAATCAAAGAAAAAGTCGAAGAGGCAGAAGTCATAGGAAAAAGTCGAAGATGTAGAAGCCATATAAAAAGTCTAAGTAAAAGTCGAACCGGCAGAAGCCATAGAAAAAGTCGAAGAACTAGAAGTAGAAGTCGAAGAAAAAGTAGAAGCGGCAGAAGCCATAGAAAAAGTCGAAGAACTAGAAGTCGAAGTCGAAGAAAAAGTCGAAGATGCAGAAGTTATAGAAGAATTCGAAAAAAAAGTCGAAGAGGCAGAGGCCATAGAAAAAGTCGAAGACAAAGAAGTCGAAGAAAAAGTCGAAGGGGCAGAAGCCATAGAAAAAGTCAAAGAAGAAGAAGTCGAAGACAAAGTTGAAGAGGCAGAAGCCATAGAAAAAAATCGAAGTAAAAGTCAAACAGGCAGAAGCCATAAAAAAAGTCGAAGAAGTAGAAGTCGAAGAAAAAGTCGAAGAGGCAGAAGCCATAGAAAAAAATCAAAGAAAAACTCGAAGAGGCAGAAGCCATATAAAAACTCGAATTAGTAGAAGTCGAAGAGGCAGAAGCCACAGAAAAAAATTGAGGAAAAAGTCAAAGAGGCAGAAGCCATATAAAAACTCAAAGAAGTAGAAGTCGAAAAGGCAGAAGCCATAGAAAAAACTCGAATTAGTAGAAGTCGACGAGGCAGAAGCCACAGAAAAAAATTGAGGAAAAAGTCGAAGAGGCAGAAGCCATAGAAAAAGTCGGAGAACTAGAAGTCGAAGTCGAAGAAAAAGTCGAAGATGCAGAAATTATAGAAAAATTCGAAAAAAAAGTCGAAGAGGCAGAGGCCATAGAAAAAGTCGAAGACAAAGAAATCGAAGAAAAACTCGAAGAGGCAGAAGCCATAGAAAAACTCAAAGAAGTAAAAGTCGAAAAGGCAGAAGCCATAGAAAAAACTCGAATTAGTAGAAGTCGAAGAGGCAGAAGCCACAGAAAAAAATTGAGGAAAAAGTCGAAGAGGCAGAAGCCATAGAAAAAGTCGAAGAACTAGAAGTCGAAGTCGAAGAAAAAGTCGAAGATGCAGAAGTTACAGAAAAATTCGAAAAAAAAGTCGAAGAGGCAGAGGCCATAGAAAAAGTCGAAGACGAAGAAGTCGAAGAAAAAGTCGAAGGGGCAGAAGCCATAGAAAAAGTCGAAGAAGAGTCGAAGAAAAAGTCGAAGAGGCAGAAGCCATAGAAAAAAATCAAAGAAAAAGTCGAAGAGGCAGAAGCCATAGAAAAAAATCAAAGAAAAATTCGAAGAGGCAGAAGTCATAGGAAAAAGTCGAAGAAGTAGAAGCCATATAAAAAGTCAAAGTAAAAGTCGAACCGGCAGAAGCCATAGAAAAAGTCGAAGAAGTAGAAGTCGAAGAAAAAGTAGAGGCGGCAGAAGCCATAGAAAAAAATCGAAGAAAAACTCGAAGAGGCAGAAGCCATATAAAAACTCAAAGAAGTAGAAGTCGAAAAGGCAGAAGCCATAGAAGAAACTCGAATTAGTAGAAGTCGAAGAGGCAGAAGCCACAGAAAAAAATTGAGGAAAAAGTCGAAGAGCCAGAAGCCATAGAAAAAGTCGAAGAACTAGAAGTCGAAGAAAAAGTCGAACATGCAGAAGTTCTAGAAAAATTCGAAAAAAAAGTCGAAGAGGCAGAGGCCATAGAAAAAGTCGAAGACGAAGAAGTCGAAGAAAAAGTCGAAGGGGCAGAAGCCGAAGAAAAAGTCGAAGGGGCAGAAGCCATAGAAAAAGTCGAAGAAGTAGAAGTCGAAGAAAAAGTCGAAGAGGCAGAAGCCATAGAAAAAAATCGAAGTAAAAGTCGAACAGGCAGAAGCCATAGAAAAAGTCGAAGAAGTAGAAGTCGAAGAAAAAGTCGAAGAGGCAGAAGCCATAGAAAAAAATCAAAGAAAAAGTCGAAGAGGCAGAAGCCATAGAAAAAAATCAAAGAAAAAGTCGAAGAGGCAGAAGTCATAGGAAAAAGTCGAAGATGTAGAAGCCATATAAAAAGTCTAAGTAAAAGTCGAACCGGCAGAAGCCATAGAAAAAGTCGAAGAACTAGAAGTAGAAGTCGAAGAAAAAGTAGAAGCGGCAGAAGCCATAGAAAAAGTCGAAGAACTAGAAGTCGAAGAAAAAGTAGAAGCGGCAGAAGCCATAGAGAAAAATCGAAGAAAAACTCGAAGAGGCAGAAGCCATATAAAAACTCAAAGAAGTAGAAGTCGAAAAGGCAGAAGCCATAGAAAAAACTCGAATTAGTAGAAGTCGAAGAGGCAGAAGCCACAGAAAAAAACTTGAGGAAAAAGTCGAAGAGGCAGAAGCCATAGAAAAAAATCTAAGAAAAAGTCGAAGAGGCAGAAGTCATAGGAAAAAGTCGAAGAAGTAGAAGCCATAGAAAAAGTCTAAGTAAAAGTCGAAGAGACAGAAGCCATAGAAAAAGTCGAAGAAGTAGAAGTCGAAGAAAAACTCGAAGAGGCAGAAGCCATATAAAATCTCAAAGAAGTAGAAGTCGAAAAGGCAGAAGCCATAGAAAAAACTCGAATTAGTAGAAGTCGAAGAGGCAGAAGCCACAGAAAAAAATTGAGGAAAAAGTCGAAGAGGCAGAAGCCATAGAAAAAGTCAAAGAACTAGAAGTCGAAGTCGAAGAAAAAGTCGAAGATGCAGAAGTTATAGAAGAATTCGAAAAAAAAGTCGAAGAGGCAGAGGCCATAGAAAAAGTCGAAGACAAAGAAGTCGAAGAAAAAGTCGAAGGGGCAGAAGCCATAGAAAAAGTCAAAGAAGAAGAAGTCGAAGAAAAAGTTGAAAAGGCAGAAGCCATAGAAAGAAATCGAAGTAAAAGTCGAACAGGCAGAAGCCATAAAAAAAGTCGAAGAAGTAGAAGTCGAAGAAAAAGTCGAAGAGGCAGAAGCCATAGAAAAAAATCAAAGAAAAAACTCGAAGAGGCAGAAGCCATATAAAAACTCGAATTAGTAGAAGTCGAAGAGGCAGAAGCCACAGAAAAAAATTGAGGAAAAAGTCAAAGAGGCAGAAGCCATATAAAAACTCAAAGAAGTAGAAGTCGAAAAGGCAGAAGTCATAGAAAAAACTCGAATTAGTAGAAGTCGACGAGGCAGAAGCCACAGAAAAAAATTGAGGAAAAAGTCGAAGAGGCAGAAGCCATAGAAAAAGTCGGAGAACTGGAAGTCGAAGTCGAAGAAAAAGTCGAAGATGCAGAAATTATAGAAAAATTCGAAAAAAAAGTCGAAGAGGCAGAGGCCATAGAAAAAGTCGAAGACAAAGAAATCGAAGAAAAACTCGAAAAGGCAGAAGCCATAGAAAAACTCAAAGAAGTAGAAGTCGAAAAGGCAGAAGCCATAGAAAAAACTCGAATTAGTAGAAGTCGAAGAGGCAGAAGCCACAGAAAAAAATTGAGGAAAAAGTCGAAGAGGCAGAAGCCATAGAAAAAGTCGAAGAACTAGAAGTCGAAGTCGAAGAAAAAGTCGAAGATGCAGAAGTTACAGAAAAATTCGAAAAAAAAGTCGAAGAGGCAGAGGCCATAGAAAAAGTCGAAGACGAAGAAGTCGAAGAAAAAGTCGAAGGGGCAGAAGCCATAGAAAAAGTCGAAGAAGAGTCGAAGAAAAAGTCGAAGAGGCAGAAGCCATAGAAAAAAATCGAAGAAAAAGTCGAAGAGGCAGAGGCCATAGAAAAATTCGAAGACGAAGAAGTCGAAGAAAAAGTCGAAGGGGCAGAAGCCATAGAAAAAGTCGAAGAAGAGTCGAAGAAAAAGTCGAAGAGGCAGAAGCCACAGAAAAAAATTGAGGAAAAAGTCGAAGAGGCAGAGGCCATAGAAAAAGTTGAAGACGAAGAAGTCGAAGAAAAAGTCGAAGGGGCAGAAGCCATAGAAAAAGTCGAAGAAGTAGAAGTCGAAGAAAAAGTCGAAGAGGCAGAAGCCATAGAAAAAAATCGAAGTAAAAGTCGAACAGGCAGAAGCCATAGAAAAAGTCGAAGAAGTAGAAGTCGAAGAAAAAGTCGAAGAGGCAGAAGCCATAGAAAAAAATCAAAGAAAAAGTCGAAGAGGCAGAAGCCATAGAAAAAAATCAAAGAAAAAGTCGAAGAGGCAGAAGTCATAGGAAAAAGTCGAAGATGTAGAAACCATATAAAAAGTCTAAGTAAAAGTCGAACCGGCAGAAGCCATAGAAAAAGTCGAAGAAGTAGAAGTCGAAGAAAAAGTAGAAGCGGCAGAAGCCATAGAAAAAAATCGAAGAAAAACTCGAAGAGGCAGAAGCCATATAAAAACTCAAAGAAGTAGAAGTCGAAAAGGCAGAAGCCATAGAAAAAACTCGAATTAGTAGAAGTCGAAGAGGCAGAAGCCACAGAAAAAAACTTGAGGAAAAAGTCGAAGAGGCAGAAGCCATAGAAAAAAATCAAAGAAAAAGTCGAAGAGGCAGAAGTCATAGGAAAAAGTCGAAGAAGTAGAAGCCATAGAAAAAGTCTAAGTAAAAGTCGAAGAGACAGAAGCCATAGAAAAAGTCGAAGAAGTAGAAGTCGAAGAAAAACTCGAAGAGGCAGAAGCCATATAAAATCTCAAAGAAGTAGAAGTCGAAAAGGCAGAAGCCATAGAAAAAACTCGAATTAGTAGAAGTCGAAGAGGCAGAAGCCACAGAAAAAAATTGAGGAAAAAGTCGAAGAGGCAGAAGCCATAGAAAAAGTCGAAGAACTAGAAGTCGAAGTCGAAGAAAAAGTCGAAGATGCAGAAGTTATAGAAGAATTCGAAAAAAAAGTCGAAGAGGCAGAGGCCATAGAAAAAGTCGAAGACAAAGAAGTCGAAGAAAAAGTCGAAGGGGCAGAAGCCATAGAAAAAGTCAAAGAAGAAGAAGTCGAAGACAAAGTTGAAGAGGCAGAAGCCATAGAAAAAAATCGAAGTAAAAGTCAAACAGGCAGAAGCCATAAAAAAAGTCGAAGAAGTAGAAGTCGAAGAAAAAGTCGAAGAGGCAGAAGCCATAGAAAAAAATCAAAGAAAAACTCGAAGAGGCAGAAGCCATATAAAAACTCGAATTAGTAGAAGTCGAAGAGGCAGAAGCCACAGAAAAAAATTGAGGAAAAAGTCAAAGAGGCAGAAGCCATATAAAAACTCAAAGAAGTAGAAGTCGAAAAGGCAGAAGCCATAGAAAAAACTCGAATTAGTAGAAGTCGACGAGGCAGAAGCCACAGAAAAAAATTGAGGAAAAAGTCGAAGAGGCAGAAGCCATAGAAAAAGTCGGAGAACTAGAAGTCGAAGTCGAAGAAAAAGTCGAAGATGCAGAAATTATAGAAAAATTCGAAAAAAAAGTCGAAGAGGCAGAGGCCATAGAAAAAGTCGAAGACAAAGAAATCGAAGAAAAACTCGAAGAGGCAGAAGCCATAGAAAAACTCAAAGAAGTAAAAGTCGAAAAGGCAGAAGCCATAGAAAAAACTCGAATTAGTAGAAGTCGAAGAGGCAGAAGCCACAGAAAAAAATTGAGGAAAAAGTCGAAGAGGCAGAAGCCATAGAAAAAGTCGAAGAACTAGAAGTCGAAGTCGAAGAAAAAGTCGAAGATGCAGAAGTTACAGAAAAATTCGAAAAAAAAGTCGAAGAGGCAGAGGCCATAGAAAAAGTCGAAGACGAAGAAGTCGAAGAAAAAGTCGAAGGGGCAGAAGCCATAGAAAAAGTCGAAGAAGAGTCGAAGAAAAAGTCGAAGAGGCAGAAGCCATAGAAAAAAATCAAAGAAAAAGTCGAAGAGGCAGAAGCCATAGAAAAAAATCAAAGAAAAATTCGAAGAGGCAGAAGTCATAGGAAAAAGTCGAAGAAGTAGAAGCCATATAAAAAGTCAAAGTAAAAGTCGAACCGGCAGAAGCCATAGAAAAAGTCGAAGAAGTAGAAGTCAAAGAAAAAGTAGAGGCGGCAGAAGCCATAGAAAAAAATCGAAGAAAAACTCGAAGAGGCAGAAGCCATATAAAAACTCAAAGAAGTAGAAGTCGAAAAGGCAGAAGCCATAGAAAAAACTCGAATTAGTAGAAGTCGAAGAGGCAGAAGCCACAGAAAAAAACTTGAGGAAAAAGTCGAAGAGGCAGAAGCCATAGAAAAAAATCAAAGAAAAAGTCGAAGAGGCAGAAGTCATAGGAAAAAGTCGAAGAGACAGAAGCCATAGAAAAAGTCGAAGAAGTAGAAGTCGAAGAAAAAGAAGCGGCAGAAGCCATAGAAAAAAATCGAAGAAAAACTCGAAGAGGCAGAAGCCATATAAAAACTCAAAGAAGTAGAAGTCGAAAAGGCAGAAGCCATAGAAAAAACTCGAATTAGTAGAAGTCGAAGAGGCAGAAGCCACAGAAAAAAATTGAGGAAAAAGTCGAAGAGGCAGAAGCCATAGAAAAAGTCGAAGAACTAGAAGTCGAAGTCGAAGAAAAAGTCGAAGATGCAGAAGATATAGAAGAATTCGAAAAAAAAGTCGAAGAGGCAGAGGCCATAGAAAAAGTCGAAGACAAAGAAGTCGAAGAAAAAGTCGAAGGGGCAGAAGCCATAGAAAAGTCAAAGAAGTAGAAGTCGAAGAAAAAGTTGAAGAGGCAGAAGCCATAGAAAAAAATCAAAGAAAAACTCGAAGAGGCAGAAGCCATATAAAAACTCGAATTAGTAGAAGTCGAAGAGGCAGAAGCCACAGAAAAAAAATTGAGGAAAAAGTCAAAGAGGCAGAAGCCATATAAAAACTCAAAGAAGTAGAAGTCGAAAAGGCAGAAGCCATAGAAAAAACTCGAATTAGTAGAAGTCGAAGAGGCAGAAGCCACAGAAAAAAATTGAGGAAAAAGTCGAAGAGGCAGAAGTTACAGAAAAATTCGAAAAAAAAGTCGAAGAGGCAGAGGCCATAGAAAAAGTCGAAGACGAAGAAGTCGAAGAAAAAGTCGAAGGGGCAGAAGCCACAGAAAAAGTCGAAGAAGAGTCGAAGAAAAAGTCGAAGAGGCAGAAGCCATAGAAAAAAATCGAAGAAAAAGTCGAAGAGGCAGAGGCCATAGAAAAAGTCGAAGACGAAGAAGTCGAAGAAAAAGTCGAAGGGGCAGAAGCCATAGAAAAAGTCGAAGAAGAGTCGAAGAAAAAGTCGAAGAGGCAGAAGCCACAGAAAAAAATTGAGGAAAAAGTCGAAGAGGCAGAGGCCATAGAAAAGGTCGAAGACGAAGAAGTCGAAGAAAAAGTTGAAGGGGCAGAAGCCATAGAAAAAGTCGAAGAACTAGAAGTCGAAGAAAAAGTCGAACATGCAGAAGTTATAGAAAAATTCGAAAAAAAAGTCCAAAAGGCAGAGGCCATAGAAAAAGTCGAAGACGAAGAAGTCGAAGAAAAAGTCGAAGGGGCAGAAGCCATAGAAAATGTCGAAGAAGTAGAAGTCGAAGAAAAAGTCGAAGAGGCAGAAGCCATAGAAAAAAATCGAAGTAAAAGTCGAACAGGCAGAAGCCATAGAAAAAGTCGAAGAAGTAGAAGTCGAAGAAAAAGTCGAAGAGGCAGAAGCCATAGAAAAAAATCAAAGAAAAAGTCGAAGAGGCAGAAGCCATAGAAAAAAATCAAAGAAAAAGTCGAAGAGGCAGAAGTCATAGGAAAAAGTCGAAGAAGTAGAAGCCATATAAAAAGTCTAAGTAAAAGTCGAACCGGCAGAAGCTATAGAAAAAGTCGAAGAAGTAGAAGTCGAAGAAAAAGTAGAAGCGGCAGAAGCCATAGAAAAAAATCGAAGAAAAACTCGAAGAGGCAGAAGCCATATAAAAACTCAAAGAAGTAGAAGTCGAAAAGGCAGAAGCCATAGAAAAAACTCGAATTAGTAGAAGTCGAAGAGGCAGAAGCCACAGAAAAAAACTTGAGGAAAAAGTCGAAGAGGCAGAAGCCATAGAAAAAGTCGAAGAACTAGAAGTTAAAGTCGAAGAAAAAGTCGAAGATGCAGAAGTTATAGAAAAATTCGAAAAAAAAGTAGAAGAGGCAGAGGCCATAGAAAAAGTCGAAGACAAAGAAGTCGAAGAAAAACTCGAAGAGGCAGAAGCCATAGAAAAACTCAAAGAAGTAGAAGTCGAAAAGGCAGAAGCCATAGAAAAAACTCGAATTAGTAGAAGTCGAAGAGGCAGAAGCCACAGAAAAAAATTGAGGAAAAAGTCGAAAAGCCAGAAGCCATAGAAAAAGTCGAAGAACTAGAAGTCGAAGAAAAAGTCGAACATGCAGAAGTTATAGAAAAATTCGAAAAAAAAGTCCAAAAGGCAGAGGCCATAGAAAAAGTCGAAGACGAAGAAGTCGAAGAAAAAGTCGAAGGGGCAGAAGCCATAGAAAATGTCGAAGAAGTAGAAGTCGAAGAAAAAGTCGAAGAGGCAGAAGCCATAAAAAAAAATCGAAGTAAAAGTCGAACAGGCAGAAGCCATAGAAAAAGTCGAAGAAGTAGAAGTCGAAGAAAAAGTCGAAGAGGCAGAAGCCATAGAAAAAAATCAAAGAAAAAGTCGAAGAGGCAGAAGCCATAGAAAAAAATCAAAGAAAAAGTCGAAGAGGCAGAAGTCATAGGAAAAAGTCGAAGAAGTAGAAGCCATATAAAAAGTCTAAGTAAAAGTCGAACCGGCAGAAGCCATAGAAAAAGTCGAAGAAGTAGAAGTCGAAGAAAAAGTAGAAGCGGCAGAAGCCATAGAAAAAAATCGAAGAAAAACTCGAAGAGGCAGAAGCCATATAAAAACTCAAAGAAGTAGAAGTCGAAAAGGCAGAAGCCATAGAAAAAACTCGAATTAGTAGAAGTCGAAGAGGCAGAAGCCACAGAAAAAAACTTGAGGAAAAAGTCGAAGAGGCAGAAGCCATAGAAAAAAATCAAAGAAAAAGTCGAAGAGGCAGAAGTGATAGGAAAAAGTCGAAGAAGTAGAAGCCATAGAAAAAGTCGAAGAACTAGAAGTCGAAGTCGAAGAAAAAGTCGAAGATGCAAAAGGTTATAGAAGAATTCGAAAAAAAAGTCGAAGAGGCAGAGGCCATAGAAAAAGTCAAAGACAAAGAAGTCGAAGAAAAAGTCGAATGGCAGAAGCCATAGAAAAAGTCAAAGAAGAGTCGAAGAAAAAGTCGAAGAGGCAGAAGCCATAGAAAAAAATCGAAGAAAAAGTCGAAGAGGCAGAGGCCATAGAAAAATTCGAAGACGAAGAAGTCGAAGAAAAAGTCGAAGGGGCAGAAGCCATAGAAAAAGTCGAAGAAGAGTCGAAGAAAAAGTCGAAGAGGCAGAAGCCACAGAAAAAAATTGAGGAAAAAGTCGAAGAGGCAGAGGCCATAGAAAAAGTTGAAGACGAAGAAGTCGAAGAAAAAGTCGAAGGGGCAGAAGCCATAGAAAAAGTCGAAGAAGTAGAAGTCGAAGAAAAAGTCGAAGAGGCAGAAGCCATAGAAAAAAATCGAAGTAAAAGTCGAACAGGCAGAAGCCATAGAAAAAGTCGAAGAAGTAGAAGTCGAAGAAAAAGTCGAAGAGGCAGAAGCCATAGAAAAAAATCAAAGAAAAAGTCGAAGAGGCAGAAGCCATAGAAAAAAATCAAAGAAAAAGTCGAAGAGGCAGAAGTCATAGGAAAAAGTCGAAGATGTAGAAACCATATAAAAAGTCTAAGTAAAAGTCGAACCGGCAGAAGCCATAGAAAAAGTCGAAGAAGTAGAAGTCGAAGAAAAAGTAGAAGCGGCAGAAGCCATAGAAAAAAATCGAAGAAAAACTCGAAGAGGCAGAAGCCATATAAAAACTCAAAGAAGTAGAAGTCGAAAAGGCAGAAGCCATAGAAAAAACTCGAATTAGTAGAAGTCGAAGAGGCAGAAGCCACAGAAAAAAACTTGAGGAAAAAGTCGAAGAGGCAGAAGCCATAGAAAAAAATCAAAGAAAAAGTCGAAGAGGCAGAAGTGATAGGAAAAAGTCGAAGAAGTAGAAGCCATAGAAAAAGTCTAAGTAAAAGTCGAAGAGACAGAAGCCATAGAAAAAGTCGAAGAAGTAGAAGTCGAAGAAAAACTCGAAGAGGCAGAAGCCATATAAAATCTCAAAGAAGTAGAAGTCGAAAAGGCAGAAGCCATAGAAAAAACTCGAATTAGTAGAAGTCGAAGAGGCAGAAGCCACAGAAAAAAATTGAGGAAAAAGTCGAAGAGGCAGAAGCCATAGAAAAAGTCGAAGAACTAGAAGTCGAAGTCGAAGAAAAAGTCGAAGATGCAGAAGTTATAGAAGAATTCGAAAAAAAAGTCGAAGAGGCAGAGGCCATAGAAAAAGTCGAAGACAAAGAAGTCGAAGAAAAAGTCGAAGGGGCAGAAGCCATAGAAAAAGTCAAAGAAGAAGAAGTCGAAGACAAAGTTGAAGAGGCAGAAGCCATAGAAAAAAATCGAAGTAAAAGTCAAACAGGCAGAAGCCATAAAAAAAGTCGAAGAAGTAGAAGTCGAAGAAAAAGTCGAAGAGGCAGAAGCCATAGAAAAAAATCAAAGAAAAACTCGAAGAGGCAGAAGCCATATAAAAACTCGAATTAGTAGAAGTCGAAGAGGCAGAAGCCACAGAAAAAAATTGAGGAAAAAGTCAAAGAGGCAGAAGCCATATAAAAACTCAAAGAAGTAGAAGTCGAAAAGGCAGAAGCCATAGAAAAAACTCGAATTAGTAGAAGTCGACGAGGCAGAAGCCACAGAAAAAAATTGAGGAAAAAGTCGAAGAGGCAGAAGCCATAGAAAAAGTCGGAGAACTAGAAGTCGAAGTCGAAGAAAAAGTCGAAGATGCAGAAATTATAGAAAAATTCGAAAAAAAAGTCGAAGAGGCAGAGGCCATAGAAAAAGTCGAAGACAAAGAAATCGAAGAAAAACTCGAAGAGGCAGAAGCCATAGAAAAACTCAAAGAAGTAAAAGTCGAAAAGGCAGAAGCCATAGAAAAAACTCGAATTAGTAGAAGTCGAAGAGGCAGAAGCCACAGAAAAAAATTGAGGAAAAAGTCGAAGAGGCAGAAGCCATAGAAAAAGTCGAAGAACTAGAAGTCGAAGTCGAAGAAAAAGTCGAAGATGCAGAAGTTACAGAAAAATTCGAAAAAAAAGTCGAAGAGGCAGAGGCCATAGAAAAAGTCGAAGACGAAGAAGTCGAAGAAAAAGTCGAAGGGGCAGAAGCCATAGAAAAAGTCGAAGAAGAGTCGAAGAAAAAGTCGAAGAGGCAGAAGCCATAGAAAAAAATCAAAGAAAAAGTCGAAGAGGCAGAAGCCATAGAAAAAAATCAAAGAAAAATTCGAAGAGGCAGAAGTCATAGGAAAAAGTCGAAGAAGTAGAAGCCATATAAAAAGTCAAAGTAAAAGTCGAACCGGCAGAAGCCATAGAAAAAGTCGAAGAAGTAGAAGTCGAAGAAAAAGTAGAGGCGGCAGAAGCCATAGAAAAAAATCGAAGAAAAACTCGAAGAGGCAGAAGCCATATAAAAACTCAAAGAAGTAGAAGTCGAAAAGGCAGAAGCCATAGAAAAAACTCGAATTAGTAGAAGTCGAAGAGGCAGAAGCCACAGAAAAAAACTTGAGGAAAAAGTCGAAGAGGCAGAAGCCATAGAAAAAAATCAAAGAAAAAGTCGAAGAGGCAGAAGTCATAGGAAAAAGTCGAAGAGACAGAAGCCATAGAAAAAGTCGAAGAAGTAGAAGTCGAAGAAAAAGAAGCGGCAGAAGCCATAGAAAAAAATCGAAGAAAAACTCGAAGAGGCAGAAGCCATATAAAAACTCAAAGAAGTAGAAGTCGAAAAGGCAGAAGCCATAGAAAAAACTCGAATTAGTAGAAGTCGAAGAGGCAGAAGCCACAGAAAAAAATTGAGGAAAAAGTCGAAGAGGCAGAAGCCATAGAAAAAGTCGAAGAACTAGAAGTCGAAGTCGAAGAAAAAGTCGAAGATGCAGAAGATATAGAAGAATTCGAAAAAAAAGTCGAAGAGGCAGAGGCCATAGAAAAAGTCGAAGACAAAGAAGTCGAAGAAAAAGTCGAAGGGGCAGAAGCCATAGAAAAGTCAAAGAAGTAGAAGTCGAAGAAAAAGTTGAAGAGGCAGAAGCCATAGAAAAAAATCAAAGAAAAACTCGAAGAGGCAGAAGCCATATAAAAACTCGAATTAGTAGAAGTCGAAGAGGCAGAAGCCACAGAAAAAAAATTGAGGAAAAAGTCAAAGAGGCAGAAGCCATATAAAAACTCAAAGAAGTAGAAGTCGAAAAGGCAGAAGCCATAGAAAAAACTCGAATTAGTAGAAGTCGAAGAGGCAGAAGCCACAGAAAAAAATTGAGGAAAAAGTCGAAGAGGCAGAAGTTACAGAAAAATTCGAAAAAAAAGTCGAAGAGGCAGAGGCCATAGAAAAAGTCGAAGACGAAGAAGTCGAAGAAAAAGTCGAAGGGGCAGAAGCCACAGAAAAAGTCGAAGAAGAGTCGAAGAAAAAGTCGAAGAGGCAGAAGCCATAGAAAAAAATCGAAGAAAAAGTCGAAGAGGCAGAGGCCATAGAAAAAGTCGAAGACGAAGAAGTCGAAGAAAAAGTCGAAGGGGCAGAAGCCATAGAAAAAGTCGAAGAAGAGTCGAAGAAAAAGTCGAAGAGGCAGAAGCCACAGAAAAAAATTGAGGAAAAAGTCGAAGAGGCAGAGGCCATAGAAAAGGTCGAAGACGAAGAAGTCGAAGAAAAAGTTGAAGGGGCAGAAGCCATAGAAAAAGTCGAAGAACTAGAAGTCGAAGAAAAAGTCGAACATGCAGAAGTTATAGAAAAATTCGAAAAAAAAGTCCAAAAGGCAGAGGCCATAGAAAAAGTCGAAGACGAAGAAGTCGAAGAAAAAGTCGAAGGGGCAGAAGCCATAGAAAATGTCGAAGAAGTAGAAGTCGAAGAAAAAGTCGAAGAGGCAGAAGCCATAGAAAAAAATCGAAGTAAAAGTCGAACAGGCAGAAGCCATAGAAAAAGTCGAAGAAGTAGAAGTCGAAGAAAAAGTCGAAGAGGCAGAAGCCATAGAAAAAAATCAAAGAAAAAGTCGAAGAGGCAGAAGCCATAGAAAAAAATCAAAGAAAAAGTCGAAGAGGCAGAAGTCATAGGAAAAAGTCGAAGAAGTAGAAGCCATATAAAAAGTCTAAGTAAAAGTCGAACCGGCAGAAGCTATAGAAAAAGTCGAAGAAGTAGAAGTCGAAGAAAAAGTAGAAGCGGCAGAAGCCATAGAAAAAAATCGAAGAAAAACTCGAAGAGGCAGAAGCCATATAAAAACTCAAAGAAGTAGAAGTCGAAAAGGCAGAAGCCATAGAAAAAACTCGAATTAGTAGAAGTCGAAGAGGCAGAAGCCACAGAAAAAAACTTGAGGAAAAAGTCGAAGAGGCAGAAGCCATAGAAAAAGTCGAAGAACTAGAAGTTAAAGTCGAAGAAAAAGTCGAAGATGCAGAAGTTATAGAAAAATTCGAAAAAAAAGTAGAAGAGGCAGAGGCCATAGAAAAAGTCGAAGACAAAGAAGTCGAAGAAAAACTCGAAGAGGCAGAAGCCATAGAAAAACTCAAAGAAGTAGAAGTCGAAAAGGCAGAAGCCATAGAAAAAACTCGAATTAGTAGAAGTCGAAGAGGCAGAAGCCACAGAAAAAAATTGAGGAAAAAGTCGAAAAGCCAGAAGCCATAGAAAAAGTCGAAGAACTAGAAGTCGAAGAAAAAGTCGAACATGCAGAAGTTATAGAAAAATTCGAAAAAAAAGTCCAAAAGGCAGAGGCCATAGAAAAAGTCGAAGACGAAGAAGTCGAAGAAAAAGTCGAAGGGGCAGAAGCCATAGAAAATGTCGAAGAAGTAGAAGTCGAAGAAAAAGTCGAAGAGGCAGAAGCCATAAAAAAAAATCGAAGTAAAAGTCGAACAGGCAGAAGCCATAGAAAAAGTCGAAGAAGTAGAAGTCGAAGAAAAAGTCGAAGAGGCAGAAGCCATAGAAAAAAATCAAAGAAAAAGTCGAAGAGGCAGAAGCCATAGAAAAAAATCAAAGAAAAAGTCGAAGAGGCAGAAGTCATAGGAAAAAGTCGAAGAAGTAGAAGCCATATAAAAAGTCTAAGTAAAAGTCGAACCGGCAGAAGCCATAGAAAAAGTCGAAGAAGTAGAAGTCGAAGAAAAAGTAGAAGCGGCAGAAGCCATAGAAAAAAATCGAAGAAAAACTCGAAGAGGCAGAAGCCATATAAAAACTCAAAGAAGTAGAAGTCGAAAAGGCAGAAGCCATAGAAAAAACTCGAATTAGTAGAAGTCGAAGAGGCAGAAGCCACAGAAAAAAACTTGAGGAAAAAGTCGAAGAGGCAGAAGCCATAGAAAAAAATCAAAGAAAAAGTCGAAGAGGCAGAAGTGATAGGAAAAAGTCGAAGAAGTAGAAGCCATAGAAAAAGTCGAAGAACTAGAAGTCGAAGTCGAAGAAAAAGTCGAAGATGCAAAAGGTTATAGAAGAATTCGAAAAAAAAGTCGAAGAGGCAGAGGCCATAGAAAAAGTCAAAGACAAAGAAGTCGAAGAAAAAGTCGAATGGCAGAAGCCATAGAAAAAGTCAAAGAAGTAGAAGTCGAAGAAAACGGCGAAGAGGCAGAAGCCATAGAAAAAAATCGAAGAAAAACTCGAAGAGGCAGAAGCCATAGAAAAAAATCAAAGAAAAAGTCGAAGAGGCAGAAGTGATAGGAAAAAGTCGAAGAAGTAGAAGCCATAGAAAAAGTCGAAGAACTAGAAGTCGAAGTCGAAGAAAAAGTCGAAGATGCAGAAATTATAGAAAAATTCGAAAAAAAAGTCGAAGAGGCTGAGGCCATAGAAAAAGTCGAAGACAAAGAAATCGAAGAAAAACTCGAAGAGGCAGAAGCCATAGAAAAACTCAAAGAAGTAGAAGTCGAAGAGGCAGAAGCCACAGAAAAAAATTGAGGAAAAAGTCGAAGAGGCAGAGGCCATAGAAAAAGTCGAAGACGAAGAAGTCGAAGAAAAAGTAGAAGCGGCAGAAGCCATAGAAAAAAATCGAAGAAAAACTCGAAGAGGCAGAAGCCATATAAAAACTCAAAGAAGTAGAAGTCGAAAAGGCAGAAGCCATAGAAAAAACTCGAATTAGTAGAAGTCGAAGAGGCAGAAGCCACAGAAAAAAACTTGAGGAAAAAGTCGAAGAGGCAGAAGCCATAGAAAAAGTCGAAGAACTAGAAGTCGAAGTCGAAGAAAAAGTCGAAGATGCAGAAGTTATAGAAGAATTCGAAAAAAAAGTCGAAGAGGCAGAGGCCATAGAAAAAGTCGAAGACAAAGAAGTCGAAGAAAAAGTCGAATGGGCAGAAGCCATAGAAAAAGTCAAAGAAGTAGAAGTCGAAGAAAAAGTTGAAGAGGCAGAAGCCATAGAAAAAAATCGAAGTAAAAGTCGAACAGGCAGAAGCCATAAAAAAAGTCGAAGAAGTAGAAGTCGAAGAAAAAGTCGAAGAGGCAGAAGCCATAGAAAAAAATCGAAGAAAAACTCGAAGAGGCAGAAGCCATATAAAAACTCGAATTAGTAGAAGTCGAAGAGGCAGAAGCCATATAAAAACTCAAAGAAGTAGAAGTCGAAAAGGCAGAAGCCATAGAAAAAACTCGAATTAGTAGAAGTCGACGAGGCAGAAGCCACAGAAAAAAATTGAGGAAAAAGTCGAAGAGGCAGAAGCCATAGAAAAAGTCGGAGAACTAGAAGTCGAAGTCGAAGAAAAAGTCGAAGATGCAGAAATTATAGAAAAATTCAAAAAAAAGTCGAAGAGGCAGAGGCCATAGAAAAAGTCGAAGACAAAGAAATCGAAGAAAAACTCGAAGAGGCAGAAGCCATAGAAAAACTCAAAGAAGTAGAAGTCGAAGAAAAAGTCGAAGAGGCAGAAGCCATAGAAAAAAAAACGAACTAAAAGTCGAACAAGCAGAGGCCATAGAAAAAGTCAAAGAAGTAGAAGTCGAAGAAAAAGTCGAAGAGGCAGAAGCCATAGAAAACATTTGAAGTAAAAGTCGAAGAGGCAGAAGCCATAGAAACAGTAGAAGAAAAAGTCGAAGAAGCAGAAGCCATGGAAAAAGTCTAAGAAGAAGTCGAAGAGGCAGAAGCCATAGAAAAAGTCGAAGACGTAGAAGCCGAAGTAGAAGTCGAAGAAAAAGTCGAAGAAGTAGAAGTTGAAGAAAAAGTCGAAGAGGCAGAAGCCATAGAAAAAAATTCAAGAAAAAGTCGAAGAGGCAGAAGCAATAGAACATTTTTTTAAAAAAGTCGAAGAGGTAGAAGCCATAGAAAAAGTCGAAAAAGTAGAAGTTGAAGAAAAAGTCGAAGAGACAGAAGCCATAGAAAAAGTCGAAGAAGTAGAATTCGAAGAGGCAGAAGCCATAGAAAAAAATTGAAGTAAAAGTCGAAGAGTCAGAAGCCATACACTCAAAAAAATATTTCAGCCCTAAACTTAATTCAATTACATACATCAGTTCCATGCATTTCGATTACATAGTTTTAATTTAAACAGATCGATTAAACTTAATGTAATTCAAATGCATCAGTCTTACGTAAATGAAACAGGTAAAGTTGATGTAATAGTTCCCAGTGTTAAACAAACCCTGCTCAGTGTTCATGTGTTTCCACACTACAGAGTGTTCAAGTAGCATTGACACAGTGTTGGAGTTAAGGAGACCATTATGTCATGATTGACCAATAATGATGAACACCTGCTGTTTACAAGCAGAATCACAGAAGGAAAGAGAAACACAAGAATCAGACACAGCCAAAGATAAAATGAACTTAAATAAATGAAGACATTAAATCTCTGATTAAACAACTCCACAAACAACATTACAGATTAACTTGATTTCTGTCATATATCTACAAATATTATTTGAGAACGTCTAAATAGAGGTTTAGATGTTTTATTTTTTAATGTTTCAATTGACCTCACCATCATGGCGAACAGGGTTTACTTTAGTTGGACTCTTGACTTTTGATTTTTTTTTTTTGGGCTGCTATAATTATGTGTATGAAGCACATCTATCACAGCAAAATAACAAAGCCAAAAAGAAGTCTGATTAGGTGTTTTTGGTTAATTTTTTTTTGGTTGTGAAATCATTATCATCCAGTGGCCTGATGCACTGATCTCATGCAGCGGTTAGTCGATTATTTTTTAATAATGTTTACAACAGGTGTATTAACTATTATGGATGTTTATCTTATACATTAAATTTTGAAATCTACGGCGCCCCTTTGACACACACAGACATCAAGAATCAGCATTTGAATCTCAACAATGGTGACATTCAACAGCTGCGTGCTGGGTAACAGCAGATTATAAAACTCACCCATGACTCCCAGCATGAAGCTGATGAATGTCACCATTGTTGAGATTCATATGCTTATTCTTGATGTCTGTGTGTGTCTAAGTAAAACTGGAGATCTTAAAGTAGTAATAGTTACAGTTCATACAACTATTGTAAATATCATGAAACTAAGAGGTAAACCACAGAACGATATCAGCAAATCAGACCACTGGATGATGATTACAGCATCAACAATAATTAACCAAAAACATTTAATAAGGCCCTCCCCTTGTTTATTTTTTGTTCTTTTTTTTTTGGCACTATAATAAATGTGCCCTGTAAACACAATTACAGCAACCAAAGAGCAAAAAAACTATACTAACAAAGTGAAGGCTCAAGAGCCCAACTAAAGTAAACCCTGTTCGCCATGATGGTGAGGTCAAATGAAAAGTTTTTTTTAATAAAACATCTAAACCTCTGTTTAGATGTTCTGAAATATTTGTGGATATATGACAGAAATCAAGTCAATCTGTAATGTTGTTTGTGGAGTTGTTTAATCAGAGATTTGATGTCTTCATTTATTTAAGTTCATTTTATCTTTGGCTGTGGCTGAAGTCAGTCATAATTATTGTGTTTCTCTTTCCTTCGATGATTCTGCTTGTAAACAGCAGGTGTTGATCATTATTGGTCAATCATGACATAATGATCTCCTTAACTCCAACACTGTGTCAATGCTACTTGAACACTCTGTAGTGTGGAAACACATGAACACTGAGCAGGGTTTGTTTAACACTGGGAAATGTTACATCAACTTTACCTGTTTAATTTATGTAAGACTGATGCATTTGAATTACATTAAGTTTAATTGATCTGTTTAAATTAAAACTATGTAATCTAAATGCATGGAACTGATGTATGTAATTGAATTAAGTTTAGGGCTGAAATATTTTTTTGAGTGTAGAAAGAGTCGAAGAAAAAGTCGAAGAGGCAGAAGCCATGCAAAAAGCATAAGTCGTCGAAGAGGCAGAAGCCATAGAAAAAAGTCAAAGAAGTAGAAGTCGAAGAAAAAGTTGAAGAGGCAGAAGCCATAGAAAAAGTCGAAGAAGTAGAAGTTGAAGAAAAAGTCGAAGAGGCAGAAGCCATAGAAAAAGTCGAAGAAGTAGAAGTCGAAGAAAAAGTCGAAGATGCCGAAGCCATAGAAAAAAATCAAAGAAAAAGTCGAAGAGGCAGAAGCCATGGAAAAAGACTAAGAAGTAGAAGTCGAAGAGGCAGAGGCCATAGAAGAAATCGAAGAAATAGAAGACGAAGAGGCAAAAGCCATAGAAAAAGTCGCAGAAATAGAAGTCGAAGAAAGAGTCGAAGAGGCAGAAGCCATAGGGAAAAGTCGAAGGAGTAGAAGTCGAAGAAAAAGTCGAATAGGCAGAAGCCATGGAAAAAGTCTAAGAAGTAGAAGTCGAAGAAAAAGTCGAAGAGGCAGAAGCCATGCAAAAAGCATAAGTCGTCGAAGAGGCAGAAGCCATAGAAAAAAAATCGAAGTAAAGGTCAAAGAGGCAGAAGCCATAGAAAGAGTCGAAGAAAAAGTTGAAGAGACAGAAGCCATGGAAAAAGTCTAAGAAGTAGAAGTCAAAGAAAAAGTCGAAGAGGCAGAAGCCATAGAAAGAGTCGAAGAAAAAGTCGAAGAGACAGAAGCCATGGAAAAAGTCTAAGAAGTAGAAGCCGAAGAGGCAGAAGCCATAGAAAAAGTCCAAGAAGTAGAAGTCGAAGAGGCAGAAGCCATAGAAAAAAATCGAAGAAAATGTCGAAGTGGTAGAAGCCATAGAAAAATTTGAAAAAAAGTCGAAGAGACAGAAGCCATGGAAAAAGTCTAAGAAGTAGAAGTCGAAGAGGCAGAAGCCATAGAAAAAGTCCAAGAAGTAGAAGTCGAAGAGGCAGAAGCCATAGAAAAAAATCGAAGAAAATGTCGAAGTGGTAGAAGCCATAGAAAAATTTGAAAAAAAGTCGAAGAGACAGAAGCCATAGAAAAAGTCGAAGAAGTAGAAGTCGAAGAGGCAGAAGCCATGGAAAAAAATCAAAGTAAAAGTCGAAGAGGCAGAAGCCATAGAAAAAGTCGAAGAAAAAGTTGAAGAGACAGAAGCCATAGAAAAAGTCTAAGAAGGAGACTTCAAAGAGACAGAAGCCATGGAAAAATCTAAGAAGTAGAAGTCGAAGAGGCAGAAGCCATAGAAAAAGTCGAACAAGTAGAAGTCAAACAAGCAGAAGCCATAGAAAAAAATCGAAGTAAAAGACCAAGAGGCAGAAGCCATAGAAAAAGTCGAAAAAGTAGAATTCGAAGAAAAAGTCGAAGAGGCAGAAGCCATGGAAAAAAATCAAAGTAAAAGTCGAAGAGGCAGAAGCCATAGAAAAAGTCGAAGAAAAAGTTGAAGAGACAGAAGCCATAGAAAAAGTCTAAGAAGGAGAAGTCAAAGAGACAGAAGCCATGGAAAAAGTCTAAGAAGTAGAAGTCGAAGAGGCAGAAGCCATAGAAAAAGTCGAACAAGTAGAAGTCAAACAAGCAGAAGCCATAGAAAAAAATCGAAGTAAAAGACCAAGAGGCAGAAGCCATAGAAAAAGTCGAAGAAGTAGAATTCGAAGAGGCAGAAGCCATAGAAAAAGTCCAAGAAGTAGAAGTCGAAGAGGCAGAAGCCATAGAAAAAAATCGAAGAAAATGTCGAAGTGGTAGAAGCCATAGAAAAATTTGAAAAAAAGTCGAAGAGACAGAAGCCATGGAAAAAGTCTAAGAAGTAGAAGTCGAAGAGGCAGAAGCCATAGAAAAAGTCCAAGAAGTAGAAGTCGAAGAGGCAGAAGCCATAGAAAAAAATCGAAGAAAATGTCGAAGTGGTAGAAGCCATAGAAAAATTTGAAAAAAAGTCGAAGAGACAGAAGCCATAGAAAAAGTCGAAGAAGTAGAAGTCGAAGAGGCAGAAGCCATGGAAAAAAATCAAAGTAAAAGTCGAAGAGGCAGAAGCCATAGAAAAAGTCGAAGAAAAAGTTGAAGAGACAGAAGCCATAGAAAAAGTCTAAGAAGGAGAAGTCAAAGAGACAGAAGCCATGGAAAAAGTCTAAGAAGTAGAAGTCGAAGAGGCAGAAGCCATAGAAAAAGTCGAACAAGTAGAAGTCAAACAAGCAGAAGCCATAGAAAAAAATCGAAGTAAAAGACCAAGAGGCAGAAGCCATAGAAAAAGTCGAAGAAGTAGAATTCGAAGAAAAAGTCGAAGAGGCAGAAGCCACGGAAAAAGTTGAAGAAGCAGAAGTCGAAGAGGCAGAAGCCATAGGAAAAAGTCTAAGTAGAAGTCGAAGAAAAAGTCGAAGATGTAGAAGTCATAGAAAAAGCCGAAGAGGCAGAAGTCGAAGTCGAAGAAAAAGTCGAAGAGGCAGAAGCCATAGAAAAAATTCTAAGAAAATTCGAAGAGGCAGAAGTCATAGGAAAAAGTCGAAGAAGTAGAAGTCGAAGAGGCAGAAGCCATGAAAAAAGTCAAAGAAGTAGAAGTCGAAGAAAAAGTCGAAGAGGTAGAAGCCATGGATATAGTCTAAGAAGTAGAAGTCGAAGAGGCAGAAGCCATGGATATAGTCTAAGAAGTAGAAGTCGAAGAAAAAGTCGAAGAGGTCGAAGCCATGGAAAAAGTCTAAGAAGTAGAAGTCGAAGAAAAAGTCGAAGAGGCAGAAGCCATAGAAAAAAATCGAAGAAAAAGCCGAAGAGACAGAAGCCATAGAAACAGTCTAATTAGAAGTCGAAGAGGCAGAAGCCATAGAAAAAAATTGAACTAAAAGTCGAACAGGCAGAGGCCATAGAAAAAGTCAAAGAAGTAGAAGTCGAAGAAAAAGTCGAAGAGGCAGAAGCCATAGAAAAAAATTTTAAAAAGACGAAGAGGCAGAAGCTATAGAAAAAGTCGAAGTAAAAGTCGAAGAGACAGAAGCCAAAGGAAAAAGTCAAAGAAGTAGAGGTCGAAGAGGCAGAAGCCATAGGAAAAGGTCGAAGAAGTAGAAGTCGAAGAAAACGTTGAAGATGCAGAAGTCATAGAAAAAGTTGAAGAAGTAGAAGTCGAAGAGGCAGAAGCCATAGGAAAAAGTTGAAGAGGCAGAAGCTATAGAAAAATTCGAAAAAAATGTCAAAGAGGCAGAAGCCATAGAAAAAGTCGAAGAAGTAGGCGTCGAACAGGCAGAAGCCATAGAAAAAAAGCGAAGTAAAGTCGAAGAGGCAGAAGCCATAGAAAAATTATAAGAAGTCGAAGAGGCAGAAGCCATAGAAAAAAATCGAAGTAATAGTCAAAGAGGCAGAAGCCAAAGGAAAAAGTTGAAGAAGAAAAAGTCGAAGATGCAAGTCAAAGAAAAATTCGAAAAAAAGAAAAAGTCGAAGAGGCAGAAGCTATAGAAAAAGTCGAAGAAAAAGTCGAAGATGCAGAAGTCATAGAAAAATTTGAAAAGAAAAAGTCGAAGAAGTAGAAGTCGAAGAAAAAGTCGAAGAGGCAGAAGCCATAGAAAAAAATCGAACTAAAAGTCGAAGAGGCAGAAGCCATAGAAAAAATAAAAAAAAAGTTGAAGAGGCAGAAGCCATAGAAAAAGTCGAAGAAGTAGAAGTCAAAGAGGCAGAATCCATAGGAAAAAGTTGAAGAGGCAGAAGCCATAGAAAAAAGTTGAAGAGGCAGAAGCCATAGAAAAATTCGAAAAAAAAGTCAAAGAGGCAGAAGGCATAGAAAAAGTCGAAGAAGTAGAAGTCGAAGAAAAAGTCGAAGATGCAGAAGCCATAGAAAAAAATCGAAGAAAAATTTGAAGAGGCAGAAGCCGTAGAAAAAGTGGAAGAAGTAGAAGTCGAAGAGGCAGAAGCCATAGGAAAAAGTCGAAGAAGTAGAAGTCGAAGAAAAAGTCGAAGATGCCGAAGCCATAGAAAAAAATCGAAGAAAAATTCGAAGAGGCAGAAGCCGTAGAAAAAGTGGAAGAAGTAGAAGTCGAGGAGGCAGAAGCCATAGAAAAAAGTCGAAGAGCCAGAAGCCATGGAAAATTCGAAAAAAAAAGTCGACGGGCAGAAGCCAATGAAAAAGTCGAAGGAAAAGTCGAAGAAAAAGTCGAAGAGGCAGAAGTCAATGAAAAAGACTAAGATTAGAAGTCGAAGAGGCAGACGCCATAGAAGAAGTTGAAGAAATAGAAGACGAAGAGGCAGAAGCCATGGAAAAAGTCTAAGAAGTAGAAGTCGAAGAAAAAGTCGAAGAGGCAGAAGCCATAGAAAAAGTCGAAGAAAAATTCGAAGAGGCAGAAGCCATAGAAAAATTCGAAAAAAAGTCGAAGAAGCAGAAGCCATAGAAAAAGTCTAATTAGAAGTCGAAGAGGCAGAAGCCATAGAAAAAGTCGAACAAGTGGAAGTCGAAGAAAAAGTAGAAGCGGAAGAAGCCATAGAAAAACTCAAAGAAGTAGAAGTCGAAGAGGCAGAAGCCATAGAAAAAAATTGAGGAAAAAGTCGAAGAGGCTGAAGCCATAGAAAAAGTCGAAGAACTAGAAGTGGAAGTCGAAGAAATAGTCGAAGATGCAGAAGTTATAGAAAAATTCGAAGAAGTAGAAGTCGAAGAGGCAGATGCCATAGAAAAAGTCAAAGAAGTCGAAGTCAAAGAAAAAGTCGAAGAGGCAGAAGCCATAGAAAAAGTCGGATAAGTAGAAGTCAAAGAAAAAGTCAAAGATGCAGAAGTCATAGAAAAAGTCGAAGAAGTAGAAGTCGAAGAGGCAGATGCCATAGGAAAAAGTGGAAGAAGTAGAATTCGAAGAAAAAGTCGAAGATGCAGAATTCATAGAAAAATTCGAAAAAAAAGTCGAAGAAGTAGAAGTCGAAGAGGCAGAAGCCTTAGGAAAAAGTCGAAGCAGTAGAAGTCGAAGAAAAAGTCGAAGATGCAGAAGTCATAGAAAAAGTCGAAGAAGTAGAAGTCGAAAAGGCAGATGCCATAGGAAAAAGTGGAAGAAGTAGAATTCGAAGAAAAAGTCGAAGATGCAGAAGTCATAGAAAAAGTCGAAGAAGTAGAACTCGAAGAAAAAGTCGAAGAAGCAGAAGCCATAGAATAAAATCGAAGAAGTAGAAGTCGAAAAAAAAATCGAAGATACAGAAGTCATAGAAAAATTCGAAAAGAAAAATTCGAAGAAGTAGAAGTCGAAGAAAAAGTCGAAGAGGCAGAGCCATAGAAAAAGTCTAAGTAGAAGACGAAGAGGCAAAAGTCATAGGAAAATGTGGAAGACGTAGAAGTCGAAGAAAAAGTCGAAGTTGCAGAAGTCATAGAAAAATTCGAAAAGAAAAATTCGAAGAAGTAGAAGTCGAAGAAAAAGTCGAAGAGGCAGAGCCATAGAAAAAGTCTAGGTAGAAGTCATAGAGGTAGAAGCCATAGAAAAAAATCTAAGTAAAAGTCGAACAGGCAGAAGCCATAGAAAAAGTTGAAGAAGTAGAAGTCGAAGAGGCAGAAGCCATAGAAAAAAATCAAAGAAAATGTCGAAGAGGCAGAAGCCATAGAAACAGTCGAAGAAGTAGAAGTCGAAGAGGCAGAAGCCATAGAAAAAAATCAAAGAAAAAATCGAAGGGGCAGAAGCCATAGAAAAAAATAGAAGAAAAAGTCGAAGAGGCAGAAGCCATAGAAAAAGTCGAAGAAGCAGAAGTCGAAGAAACAGTCGAAGAGGCAGAAGCCATAGAAAAAAATCGAAGTAAAAGTCGAAGAGGCAGAAGCCATAGAAACAGTCCAAGAAGTAGAAGTCATAGAAAAAGTTGAAGAGTCAGAAGCCATAGAAAAAAGTCGAAGAGGCAGACGCCATAGAAAAAGTCGAAGAAGTAGAAGTCGAAGAGGCAGAAGCCATAGAAAAAGTCGAAGAAGTAGAAGTCGAAGAGGCAGAAGCCATAGAAAAAAAATCGAAGTAAAAGTCGAAGAGGCAGAAGCCATAGAAAAAGTCGAAGAAGTTGAAGTTACAGAAAAATTCGAAAAAAAAAAGTCGAAGAGGCAGAGGCCATAGAAAAAGTCTAAGTAGTAGAAGTCGAAGAGGCAGAGGGCATAGAAAAAGTCGAAGAAGTAGAAGTTGAAGAAAAAGTTGAAGAGGCAGAAGCCATGGAAAAAGTCAAAGAAGTAAAAGTCGAAGAAAGAGTCGAAGGGGCAGAAGCCATAGAAAAAACTCGAAGAAGTAGAAGTCGAAGAGGCAGAAGCCTTAGGAAAAAGTCGAAGCAGTAGAAGTTGAAGAAAAAGTCGAAGATGCAGAAGTCATAGAAAAAGTCGAAGAAGTAGAAGTCGAAAAGGCAGATGCCATAGGAAAAAGTGGAAGAAGTAGAATTCGAAGAAAAAGTCGAAGATGCAGAAGTCATAGAAAAAGTCGAAGAAGTAGAAGTCGAAGAAAAAGTCGAAGAGGCAGAAGCCATAGAATAAAATCGAAGAAGTAGAAGTCGAAAAAAAAATCGAAGATGCAGAAGTCATAGAAAAATTCGAAAAGAAAAATTCGAAGAAGTAGAAGTCGAAGAAAAAGTCGAAGAGGCAGAAGCCATAGAAAAAGTCTAAGTAGAAGTCATAGAGGCAGAAGCCATAGAAAAAAATCTAAGTAAAAGTCCAACAGGCAGAAGCCATAGAAAAAGTTGAAGAAGTAGAAGTCGAAGAGGCAGAAGCCATAGAAAAAAATCAAAGAAAATGTCGAAGAGGCAGAAGCCATAGAAACAGTCGAAGAAGTAGAAGTCGAAGAGGCAGAAGCCATAGAAAAAAATCAAAGAAAAAATCGAAGGGGCAGAAGCCACAGAAAAAAATAGAAGAAAAAGTCAAAGAGGCAGAAGCCATAGAAAAAGTCGAAGAAGCAGAAGTCGAAGAAACAGTCGAAGAGGCAGAAGCCATAGAAAAAAATCGAAGTAAAAGTCGAAGAGGCAGAAGCCATAGAAACAGTCCAAGAAGTAGAAGTCATAGAAAAATTCGAAAAGAAAAATTCGAAGAAGTAGAAGTCGAAGAAAAAGTCGAAGAGGCAGAGCCATAGAAAAAGTCTAAGTAGAAGTCATAGAGGCAGAAGCCATAGAAAAAAATCTAAGTAAAAGTCGAAGAGGCAGAAGCCATAGAAAAAGTTGAAGAAGTAGAAGTCGAAGAGGCAGAAGCCATAGAAAAAAATCAAAGAAAATGTCGAAGAGGCAGAAGCCATAGAAACAGTCGAAGAAGTAGAAGTCGAAGAGGCAGAAGCCATAGAAAAAAATCAAAGAAAAAATCGAAGGGGCAGAAGCCACAGAAAAAAATAGAAGAAAAAGTCAAAGAGGCAGAAGCCATAGAAAAAGTCGAAGAAGCAGAAGTCGAAGAAACAGTCGAAGAGGCAGAAGCCATAGAAAAAAATCGAAGTAAAAGTCGAAGAGGCAGAAGCCATAGAAACAGTCCAAGAAGTAGAAGTCATAGAAAAAGTTGAAGAGTCAGAAGCCATAGAAAAAAGTCGAAGAGGCAGACGCCATAGAAAAAGTCGAAGAAGTAGAAGTCGAAGAGGCAGAAGCCATAGAAAAAGTCGAAGAAGTAGAAGTCGAAGAGGCAGAAGCCATAGAAAAAAAATCGAAGTAAAAGTCGAAGAGGCAGAAGCCATAGAAAAAGTCGAAGAAGTTGAAGTTACAGAAAAATTCAAAAAAAAAAGTCGAAGAGGCAGAGGCCATAGAAAAAGTCTAAGTAGTAGAAGTCGAAGAGGCAGAGGGCATAGAAAAAGTCGAAGAAGTAGAAGTTGAAGAAAAAGTTGAAGAGGCAGAAGCCATGGAAAAAGTCAAAGAAGTAAAAGTCGAAGAAAGAGTCGAAGGGGCAGAAGCCATAGAAAAAACTCGAAGAAGTAGAAGTCGAAGAGACAGAAGCCAAAGAAAAAAATCGAAGAAAAAGTCTAAAAGGCAGAAGCCATAGAAAAAGTCAAAGAAGTAGAAGTCAAAGAAATGTCGAAGAGGCAGAAGCCATAGGAAAAAGTTGAAGAAGTAGAAGTCGAGGAAAATTCGAAGAGGCAGAAGCCATAGAAAAATTTGAAAAAAAAGTCGAAGAGGCAGAAGCCAAAGAAAAAGTCGATGAAGTATAAGTCGAAAAAAAGTCGAAGAGGCAGAAGCTATAGAAAAAAATCGAAGTAAAAGTCGAACCGGCAGAAGCCATAGAAAAAGTCGAAGAAGTAGAAGTCGAAGAAAACTCGAAGATGGAGAAGTCGTAGAAAAAGTCGAAGAAGTAAAAGTCGAAGAGGCAGAAGCCATAGGAAAAAGTTGAAGAGGCAGAAGCTATAGAAAAATTCGAAAAAAATGTCAAAGAGGCAGAAGCCATAGAAAAAGTCGAAGAAGTAGGCGTCGAACAGGCAGAAGCCATAGAAAAAAAGCGAAGTAAAGTCGAAGAGGCAGAAGCCATAGAAAAAGTATAAGAAGTCGAAGAGGCAGAAGCCATAGAAAAAAATCGAAGTAATAGTCAAAGAGGCAGAAGCCAAAGGAAAAAGTTGAAGAAGAAAAAGTCGAAGATGCAATTCAAAGAAAAATTCGAAAAAAAGAAAAAGTCGAAGAGGCAGAAGCTATAGAAAAAGTCGAAGAAAAAGTCGAAGATGCAGAAGTCATAGAAAAATTTGAAAAGAAAAAGTCGAAGAAGTAGAAGTCGAAGAAAAAGTCGAAGAGGCAGAAGCCATAGAAAAAAATCGAACTAAAAGTCGAAGAGGCAGAAGCCATAGAAAAAATAAAAAAAAAGTTGAAGAGGCAGAAGCCATAGAAAAAGTTGAAGAAGTAGAAGTCAAAGAGGCAGAATCCATAGGAAAAAGTTGAAGAGGCAGAAGCCATAGAAAAAAGTTGAAGAGGCAGAAGCCATAGAAAAATTCGAAGAAAAAGTCAAAGAGGCAGAAGGCATAGAAAAAGTCGAAGAAGTAGAAGTCGAAGAAAAAGTCGAAGATGCCGAAGCCATAGAAAAAAATCGAAGAAAAATTTGAAGAGGCAGAAGCCGTAGAAAAAGTGGAAGAAGTAGAAGTCGAAGAGGCAGAAGCCATAGGAAAAAGTCGAAGAAGTAGAAGTCGAAGAAAAAGTCGAAGATGCCGAAGCCATAGAAAAAAATCGAAGAAAAATTCGAAGAGGCTGAAGCCGTAGAAAAAGTGGAAGAAGTAGAAGTCGAGGAGGCAGAAGCCATAGAAAAAAGTCGAAGAGCCAGAAGCCATGGAAAATTCGAAAAAAAAAAGTCGACGGGCAGAAGCCAATGAAAAAGTCGAAGGAAAAGTCGAAGAAAAAGTCGAAGAGGCAGAAGTCAATGAAAAAGACTAAGATTAGAAGTCGAAGAGGCAGACGCCATAGAAGAAGTTGAAGAAATAGCAGACGAAGAGGCAGAAGCCATGGAAAAAGTCTAAGAAGTAGAAGTCGAAGAAAAAGTCGAAGAGGCAGAAGCCATAGAAAAAGTCGAAGAAAAAGTCGAAGAGGCAGAAGCCATAGAAAAATTCGAAAAAAAGTCGAAGAAGCAGAAGCCATAGAAAAAGTCTAATTAGAAGTCGAAGAGGCAGAAGCCATAGAAAAAGTCGAACAAGTGGAAGTCGAAGAAAAAGTAGAAGCGGAAGAAGCCATAGAAAAACTCAAAGAAGTAGAAGTCGAAGAGGCAGAAGCCATAGAAAAAAATTGAGGAAAAAGTCGAAGAGGCTGAAGCCATAGAAAAAGTCAAAGAACTAGAAGTGGAAGTCGAAGAAATAGTCGAAGATGCAGAAGTTATAGAAAAATTCGAAGAAGTAGAAGTCGAAGAGGCAGATGCCATAGAAAAAGTCAAAGAAGTAGAAGTCAAAGAAAAAGTCGAAGAGGCAGAAGCCATAGAAAAAAATCGAAGTAAAATTCGAAGAGGCAGAAGCCATAGAAAAAGTCGGATAAGTAGAAGTCAAAGAAAAAGTCAAAGATGCAGAAGTCATAGAAAAAGTCGAAGAAGTAGAAGTCGAAGAGGCAGATGCCATAGGAAAAAGTGGAAGAAGTAGAATTCGAAGAAAAAGTCGAAGATGCAGAATTCATAGAAAAATTCGAAAAAAAAGTCGAAGAAGTAGAAGTCGAAGAGGCAGAAGCCTTAGGAAAAAGTCGAAGCAGTAGAAGTCGAAGAAAAAGTCGAAGATGCAGAAGTCATAGAAAAAGTCGAAGAAGTAGAAGTCGAAAAGGCAGATGCCATAGGAAAAAGTGGAAGAAGTAGAATTCGAAGAAAAAGTCGAAGATGCAGAAGTCATAGAAAAAGTCGAAGAAGTAGAAGTCGAAGAAAAAGTCGAAGAGGCAGAAGCCATAGAATAAAATCGAAGAAGTAGAAGTCGAAAAAAAAATCGAAGATACAGAAGTCATAGAAAAATTCGAAAAGAAAAATTCGAAGAAGTAGAAGTCGAAGAAAAAGTCGAAGAGGCAGAGCCATAGAAAAAGTCTAAGTAGAAGACGAAGAGGCAGAAGTCATAGGAAAATGTGGAAGACGTAGAAGTCGAAGAAAAAATCGAAGATACAGAAGTCATAGAAAAATTCGAAAAGAAAAATTCGAAGAAGTAGAAGTCGAAGAAAAAGTCGAAGAGGCAGAGCCATAGAAAAAGTCTAGGTAGAAGTCATAGAGGTAGAAGCCATAGAAAAAAATCTAAGTAAAAGTCGAACAGGCAGAAGCCATAGAAAAAGTTGAAGAAGTAGAAGTCGAAGAGGCAGAAGCCATAGAAAAAAATCAAAGAAAATGTCGAAGAGGCAGAAGCCATAGAAACAGTCGAAGAAGTAGAAGTCGAAGAGGCAGAAGCCATAGAAAAAAATCAAAGAAAAAATCGAAGGGGCAGAAGCCATAGAAAAAAATAGAAGAAAAAGTCGAAGAGGCAGAAGCCATAGAAAAAGTCGAAGAAGCAGAAGTCGAAGAAACAGTCGAAGAGGCAGAAGCCATAGAAAAAAATCGAAGTAAAAGTCGAAGAGGCAGAAGCCATAGAAACAGTCCAAGAAGTAGAAGTCATAGAAAAAGTTGAAGAGTCAGAAGCCATAGAAAAAATTCGAAGAGGCAGACGCCATAGAAAAAGTCGAAGAAGTAGAAGTCGAAGAGGCAGAAGCCATAGAAAAAGTCGAAGAAGTAGAAGTCGAAGAGGCAGAAGCCATAGAAAAAAAATCGAAGTAAAAGTCGAAGAGGCAGAAGCCATAGAAAAAGTCGAAGAAGTTGAAGTTACAGAAAAATTCGAAAAAAAAAGTTGAAGAGGCAGAGGGCATAGAAAAAGTCGAAGAAGTAGAAGTTGAAGAAAAAGTTGAAGAGGCAGAAGCCATGGAAAAAGTCAAAGAAGTAAAAGTCGAAGAAAGAGTCGAAGGGGCAGAAGCCATAGAAAAAACTCGAAGAAGTAGAAGTCGAAGAGGCAGAAGCCTTAGGAAAAAGTCGAAGCAGTAGAAGTTGAAGAAAAAGTCGAAGATGCAGAAGTCATAGAAAAAGTCGAAGAAGTAGAAGTCGAAAAGGCAGATGCCATAGGAAAAAGTGGAAGAAGTAGAATTCGAAGAAAAAGTCGAAGATGCAGAAGTCATAGAAAAAGTCGAAGAAGTAGAAGTCGAAGAAAAAGTCGAAGAGGCAGAAGCCATAGAATAAAATCGAAGAAGTAGAAGTCGAAAAAAAAATCGAAGATGCAGAAGTCATAGAAAAATTCGAAAAGAAAAATTCGAAGAAGTAGAAGTCGAAGAAAAAGTCGAAGAGGCAGAGCCATAGAAAAAGTCTAAGTAGAAGTCATAGAGGCAGAAGCCATAGAAAAAAATCTAAGTAAAAGTCGAACAGGCAGAAGCCATAGAAAAAGTTGAAGAAGTAGAAGTCGAAGAGGCAGAAGCCATAGAAAAAAATCAAAGAAAATGTCGAAGAGGCAGAAGCCATAGAAACAGTCGAAGAAGTAGAAGTCGAAGAGGCAGAAGCCATAGAAAAAAATCAAAGAAAAAATCGAAGGGGCAGAAGCCACAGAAAAAAATAGAAGAAAAAGTCAAAGAGGCAGAAGCCATAGAAAAAGTGGAAGAAGTAGAAGTCGAGGAGGCAGAAGCCATAGAAAAAAGTCGAAGAGCCAGAAGCCATGGAAAATTCGAAAAAAAAAGTCGACGGGAAGAAGCCAATGGAAAAGTCGAAGAAAAAGTCGAAGAGGCAGAAGCCATGGAAAAAGTCAAAGAAGTAAAAGTCGAAGAAAGAGTCGAAGGGGCAGAAGCCATAGAAAAAACTCGAAGAAGTAGAAGTCGAAGAGGCAGAAGCCTTAGGAAAAAGTCGAAGCAGTAGAAGTTGAAGAAAAAGTCGAAGATGCAGAAGTCATAGAAAAAGTCGAAGAAGTAGAAGTCGAAAAGGCAGATGCCATAGGAAAAAGTGGAAGAAGTAGAATTCGAAGAAAAAGTCGAAGATGCAGAAGTCATAGAAAAAGTCGAAGAAGTAGAAGTCGAAGAAAAAGTCGAAGAGGCAGAAGCCATAGAATAAAATCGAAGAAGTAGAAGTCGAAAAAAAAATCGAAGATGCAGAAGTCATAGAAAAATTCGAAAAGAAAAATTCGAAGAAGTAGAAGTCGAAGAAAAAGTCGAAGAGGCAGAGCCATAGAAAAAGTCTAAGTAGAAGTCATAGAGGCAGAAGCCATAGAAAAAAATCTAAGTAAAAGTCCAACAGGCAGAAGCCATAGAAAAAGTTGAAGAAGTAGAAGTCGAAGAGGCAGAAGCCATAGAAAAAAATCAAAGAAAATGTCGAAGAGGCAGAAGCCATAGAAACAGTCGAAGAAGTAGAAGTCAAAGAGGCAGAAGCCATAGAAAAAAATCAAAGAAAAAATCGAAGGGGCAGAAGCCACAGAAAAAAATAGAAGAAAAAGTCAAAGAGGCAGAAGCCATAGAAAAAGTCGAAGAAGCAGAAGTCGAAGAAACAGTCGAAGAGGCAGAAGCCATAGAAAAAAATCGAAGTAAAAGTCGAAGAGGCAGAAGCCATAGAAACAGTCCAAGAAGTAGAAGTCATAGAAAAATTCGAAAAGAAAAATTCGAAGAAGTAGAAGTCGAAGAAAAAGTCGAAGAGGCAGAGCCATAGAAAAAGTCTAAGTAGAAGTCATAGAGGCAGAAGCCATAGAAAAAAATCTAAGTAAAAGTCGAACAGGCAGAAGCCATAGAAAAAGTTGAAGAAGTAGAAGTCGAAGAGGCAGAAGCCATAGAAAAAAATCAAAGAAAATGTCGAAGAGGCAGAAGCCATAGAAACAGTCGAAGAAGTAGAAGTCGAAGAGGCAGAAGCCATAGAAAAAAATCAAAGAAAAAATCGAAGGGGCAGAAGCCACAGAAAAAAATAGAAGAAAAAGTCAAAGAGGCAGAAGCCATAGAAAAAGTCGAAGAAGCAGAAGTCGAAGAAACAGTCGAAGAGGCAGAAGCCATAGAAAAAAATCGAAGTAAAAGTCGAAGAGGCAGAAGCCATAGAAACAGTCCAAGAAGTAGAAGTCATAGAAAAAGTTGAAGAGTCAGAAGCCATAGAAAAAAGTCGAAGAGGCAGACGCCATAGAAAAAGTCGAAGAAGTAGAAGTCGAAGAGGCAGAAGCCATAGAAAAAGTCGAAGAAGTAGAAGTCGAAGAGGCAGAAGCCATAGAAAAAAAATCGAAGTAAAAGTCGAAGAGGCAGAAGCCATAGAAAAAGTCGAAGAAGTTGAAGTTACAGAAAAATTCAAAAAAAAAAGTCGAAGAGGCAGAGGCCATAGAAAAAGTCTAAGTAGTAGAAGTCGAAGAGGCAGAGGGCATAGAAAAAGTCGAAGAAGTAGAAGTTGAAGAAAAAGTTGAAGAGGCAGAAGCCATGGAAAAAGTCAAAGAAGTAAAAGTCGAAGAAAGAGTCGAAGGGGCAGAAGCCATAGAAAAAAACTCGAAGAAGTAGAAGTCGAAGAGACAGAAGCCAAAGAAAAAAATCGAAGAAAAAGTCTAAAAGGCAGAAGCCATAGAAAAAGTCAAAGAAGTAGAAGTCAAAGAAATGTCGAAGAGGCAGAAGCCATAGGAAAAAGTTGAAGAAGTAGAAGTCGAGGAAAATTCGAAGAGGCAGAAGCCATAGAAAAATTTGAAAAAAAAGTCGAAGAGGCAGAAGCCAAAGAAAAAGTCGATGAAGTATAAGTCGAAAAAAAGTCGAAGAGGCAGAAGCTATAGAAAAAAATCGAAGTAAAAGTCGAACCGGCAGAAGCCATAGAAAAAGTCGAAGAAGTAGAAGTCGAAGAAAACTCGAAGATGGAGAAGTCGTAGAAAAAGTCGAAGAAGTAAAAGTCGAAGAGGCAGAAGCCATAGGAAAAAGTTGAAGAGGCAGAAGCTATAGAAAAATTCGAAAAAAATGTCAAAGAGGCAGAAGCCATAGAAAAAGTCGAAGAAGTAGGCGTCGAACAGGCAGAAGCCATAGAAAAAAAGCGAAGTAAAGTCGAAGAGGCAGAAGCCATAGAAAAAGTATAAGAAGTCGAAGAGGCAGAAGCCATAGAAAAAAATCGAAGTAATAGTCAAAGAGGCAGAAGCCAAAGGAAAAAGTTGAAGAAGAAAAAGTCGAAGATGCAATTCAAAGAAAAATTCGAAAAAAAGAAAAAGTCGAAGAGGCAGAAGCTATAGAAAAAGTCGAAGAAAAAGTCGAAGATGCAGAAGTCATAGAAAAATTTGAAAAGAAAAAGTCGAAGAAGTAGAAGTCGAAGAAAAAGTCGAAGAGGCAGAAGCCATAGAAAAAAATCGAACTAAAAGTCGAAGAGGCAGAAGCCATAGAAAAAATAAAAAAAAAGTCGAAGAGGCAGAAGCCATAGAAAAAGTTGAAGAAGTAGAAGTCAAAGAGGCAGAATCCATAGGAAAAAGTTGAAGAGGCAGAAGCCATAGAAAAAAGTTGAAGAGGCAGAAGCCATAGAAAAATTCGAAGAAAAAGTCAAAGAGGCAGAAGGCATAGAAAAAGTCGAAGAAGTAGAAGTCGAAGAAAAAGTCGAAGATGCAGAAGCCATAGAAAAAAATCGAAGAAAAATTTGAAGAGGCAGAAGCCGTAGAAAAAGTGGAAGAAGTAGAAGTCGAAGAGGCAGAAGCCATAGGAAAAAGTCGAAGAAGTAGAAGTCGAAGAAAAAGTCGAAGATGCCGAAGCCATAGAAAAAAATCGAAGAAAAATTCGAAGAGGCTGAAGCCGTAGAAAAAGTGGAAGAAGTAGAAGTCGAGGAGGCAGAAGCCATAGAAAAAAGTCGAAGAGCCAGAAGCCATGGAAAATTCGAAAAAAAAAGTCGACGGGCAGAAGCCAATGAAAAAGTCGAAGGAAAAGTCGAAGAAAAAGTCGAAGAGGCAGAAGTCAATGAAAAAGACTAAGATTAGAAGTCGAAGAGGCAGACGCCATAGAAGAAGTTGAAGAAATAGCAGACGAAGAGGCAGAAGCCATGAAAAAGTCTAAGAAGTAGAAGTCGAAGAAAAAGTCGAAGAGGCAGAAGCCATAGAAAAAAGTCGAAGAAAAAGTCGAAGAGGCAGAAGCCATAGAAAAATTCGAAAAAAAGTCGAAGAAGCAGAAGCCATAGAAAAAGTCTAATTAGAAGTCGAAGAGGCAGAAGCCATAGAAAAAGTCGAACAAGTGGAAGTCGAAGAAAAAGTAGAAGCGGAAGAAGCCATAGAAAAACTCAAAGAAGTAGAAGTCGAAGAGGCAGAAGCCATAGAAAAAAATTGAGGAAAAAGTCGAAGAGGCTGAAGCCATAGAAAAAGTCAAAGAACTAGAAGTGGAAGTCGAAGAAATAGTCGAAGATGCAGAAGTTATAGAAAAATTCGAAGAAGTAGAAGTCGAAGAGGCAGATGCCATAGAAAAAGTCAAAGAAGTAGAAGTCAAAGAAAAAGTCGAAGAGGCAGAAGCCATAGAAAAAAATCGAAGTAAAATTCGAAGAGGCAGAAGCCATAGAAAAAGTCGGATAAGTAGAAGTCAAAGAAAAAGTCAAAGATGCAGAAGTCATAGAAAAAGTCGAAGAAGTAGAAGTCGAAGAGGCAGATGCCATAGGAAAAAGTGGAAGAAGTAGAATTCGAAGAAAAAGTCGAAGATGCAGAATTCATAGAAAAATTCGAAAAAAAAGTCGAAGAAGTAGAAGTCGAAGAGGCAGAAGCCTTAGGAAAAAGTCGAAGCAGTAGAAGTCGAAGAAAAAGTCGAAGATGCAGAAGTCATAGAAAAAGTCGAAGAAGTAGAAGTCGAAAAGGCAGATGCCATAGGAAAAAGTGGAAGAAGTAGAATTCGAAGAAAAAGTCGAAGATGCAGAAGTCATAGAAAAAGTCGAAGAAGTAGAAGTCGAAGAAAAAGTCGAAGAGGCAGAAGCCATAGAATAAAATCGAAGAAGTAGAAGTCGAAAAAAAAATCGAAGATACAGAAGTCATAGAAAAATTCGAAAAGAAAAATTCGAAGAAGTAGAAGTCGAAGAAAAAGTCGAAGAGGCAGAGCCATAGAAAAAGTCTAAGTAGAAGACGAAGAGGCAGAAGTCATAGAAAATGTGGAAGACGTAGAAGTCGAAGAAAAAATCGAAGATACAGAAGTCATAGAAAAATTCGAAAAGAAAAATTCGAAGAAGTAGAAGTCGAAGAAAAAGTCGAAGAGGCAGAGCCATAGAAAAAGTCTAGGTAGAAGTCATAGAGGTAGAAGCCATAGAAAAAAATCTAAGTAAAAGTCGAACAGGCAGAAGCCATAGAAAAAGTTGAAGAAGTAGAAGTCGAAGAGGCAGAAGCCATAGAAAAAAATCAAAGAAAATGTCGAAGAGGCAGAAGCCATAGAAACAGTCGAAGAAGTAGAAGTCGAAGAGGCAGAAGCCATAGAAAAAAATCAAAGAAAAAATCGAAGGGGCAGAAGCCATAGAAAAAAATAGAAGAAAAAGTCGAAGAGGCAGAAGCCATAGAAAAAGTCGAAGAAGCAGAAGTCGAAGAAACAGTCGAAGAGGCAGAAGCCATAGAAAAAAATCGAAGTAAAAGTCGAAGAGGCAAAAGCCATAGAAAACAGTCCAAGAAGTAGAAGTCATAGAAAAAGTTGAAGAGTCAGAAGCCATAGAAAAAAGTCGAAGAGGCAGACGCCATAGAAAAAGTCGAAGAAGTAGAAGTCGAAGAGGCAGAAGCCATAGAAAAAGTCGAAGAAGTAGAAGTCGAAGAGGCAGAAGCCATAGAAAAAAAATCGAAGTAAAAGTCGAAGAGGCAGAAGCCATAGAAAAAGTCGAAGAAGTTGAAGTTACAGAAAAATTCGAAAAAAAAAGTTGAAGAGGCAGAGGGCATAGAAAAAGTCGAAGAAGTAGAAGTTGAAGAAAAAGTTGAAGAGGCAGAAGCCATGGAAAAAGTCAAAGAAGTAAAAGTCGAAGAAAGAGTCGAAGGGGCAGAAGCCATAGAAAAAACTCGAAGAAGTAGAAGTCGAAGAGGCAGAAGCCTTAGGAAAAAGTCGAAGCAGTAGAAGTTGAAGAAAAAGTCGAAGATGCAGAAGTCATAGAAGCAGAAGCCATAGAAAAAAATCTAAGTAAAAGTCGAAAAGGCAGATGCCATAGGAAAAAGTGGAAGAAGTAGAATTCGAAGAAAAAGTCGAAGATGCAGAAGTCATAGAAAAAGTCGAAGAAGTAGAAGTCGAAGAAAAAGTCGAAGAGGCAGAAGCCATAGAATAAAATCGAAGAAGTAGAAGTCGAAAAAAAAATCGAAGATGCAGAAGTCATAGAAAAATTCGAAAAGAAAAATTCGAAGAAGTAGAAGTCGAAGAAAAAGTCGAAGAGGCAGAGCCATAGAAAAAGTCTAAGTAGAAGTCATAGAGGCAGAAGCCATAGAAAAAAATCTAAGTAAAAGTCGAACAGGCAGAAGCCATAGAAAAAGTTGAAGAAGTAGAAGTCGAAGAGGCAGAAGCCATAGAAAAAAATCAAAGAAAATGTCGAAGAGGCAGAAGCCATAGAAAAAGTCGAAGAAGTAGAAGTCGAAGAGGCAGAAGCCATAGAAAAAAATCAAAGAAAAAATCGAAGGGGCAGAAGCCACAGAAAAAAATAGAAGAAAAAGTCAAAGAGGCAGAAGCCATAGAAAAAGTGGAAGAAGTAGAAGTCGAAGAGGCAGAAGCCATAGAAAAAAGTCGAAGAGCCAGAAGCCATGGAAAATTCGAAAAAAAAAGTCGACGGGAAGAAGCCAATGGAAAAGTCGAAGAAAAAGTCGAAGAGGCAGAAGTCAATGAAAAAGACTAAGATTAGAAGTCGAAGAGGCAGACGCCATAGAAGAAGTCGAAGAAATAGAAGTCGAAGAGGCAGAAGCCATAGAAAAAGTCTGAAGAAGTAGAAGTCGAAGAAAAAGTCGAAGAGGCAGAAGCCATAGAAAAAGTCGAAGAAAAAGTCGAAGAGGCAGAAGCCATAGAAAAATTCGAAAAAAAGTCGAAGAAGCAGAAGCCATAGAAAAAGTCTAATAGAAGTCGAAGAGGCAGAAGCCATAGAAAAAGTCGAACAAGTAGAAGTCGAAGAAAAAGTCGAAGAGGCAGAAGCCATAGAAAAAATCGAAGAAGTAGAAGTCGAAGAGGCAGAAGCCATAGAAAAAAATTCGAGGAAAAAGTCGAAGAGGCAGAAGCCATAGAAAAAGTCGAAGAACTAGAAGTGAAGTCGAAGAAAAGTCGAAGATGCAGAAGTTATAGAAAAATTCGAAGAAGTAGAAGTCGAAGAGGCAGATGCCATAGAAAAAGTCAAAGAAGTAGAAGTCGAAGAAAAAGTCGAAGAGGCAGAAGCCATAGAAAAAGTCGAACAAGTAGACGTCAAACAAGCAGAAGCCATAGAAAAAAATCGAAGTAAAATACCAAGAGGCAGAAGCCATAGAAAAACTCAAAGAAGTAGAAGTCGAAGAAAAAGTAGAAGCGGCAGATGCCATAGAAAAAAATCTAAGAAAAAGTCGAACCGGCAGAAGCCATAGAAAATGTCGAAGAAGCAGAAGTCGAAGAAAAAGTAGAAGCGGCAGAAGCCATAGAAAAAAATCGAAGAAAATGTCAAAGAGGCAGAAGTCATAGAAAAATTCGAAAAGAAAAAGTCGAAGAAGTAGAAGTCGAAGAAAAAGTCGAAGAGGCAGAATCCATAGAAAAAGTCGAAGAAAAAGTAGAAGAGGCAGAAGCCATAGAAAAAAATCGAAGAAAATGTAGAAGAGGCAGAAGCCATAGAAAAAGTCGAAGAAGTAGAAATCGAAGAAAAAGTCGAAGAGGCAGAAGCCATAGAAAAATTCGAAAAAAAGTCGAAGAAGCAGAAGCCATAGAAAAAATCGAAGTAGAAGTCGAAGAGGCAGAAGCCATAGAAAAAGTCGAAGAAGCAGAAGTCGAAGAAAAAGTCGAAGATGCAGAATTCATAGAAAAATTGGAAAAGAAAAAGTCGAAGAAGTAGAAGTCGAAGAAAAAGTCGACGAGGTAGAAGCCATAGAAACAGTCGAAGAAAAAGTCGAAGAGACAGAAGCCATAGAAAAAGTCTAAGTAGAAGTCGTAGCGGCAGAAGCCATAGAAAAATTCGAAGAAAAAGAAGTCGAAGAAAAAGACGAAGAGACAGAAGCCATAGAAAAAGTCTAAGTAGAAGTCGAAGAGGCAGAAGCCATAGAAAAAGTCTAAGAAAGAGAAGTCGAAGAGACAGAAGCCATGGAAAAAGTCTAAGAAGTAGAAATCGAAGAAAAAGTCGAAGAGGCAGAAGCCATAGAAAAAAATCGAAGCAAAAGTCGAAGAGGCAGAAGATATAGAATAAAATCGAAGAATTAGAAGTTGAAAAAAAGTTGAAGATGCAGAAGTCAAAGAAAAATTAGAAAAAAAAAAAAAAAAAGTAGAAGAGGCAGAAGCCATAGATAAAGTCGAAGTAAAAGTCAAAGAGGCAGAAGCCATAGAAAAAGTCGAAGTAGAAGTCGAAGAGGCAGAAGCCATAGGAAAAAATCGAAGTAAAAGTCGAAGAGGCAGAAGCCATAGAAAAAGTCGAAGAAGTAGAAGTCGAAGAGGCAGAAGCCATAGAAAAAGTCGAAGAAGTAGAAGTCGAAGAAAAAGTCGAAGATGAAGAAGTTGTAGAAAAATTTGAAAAAAAAAAAGTCGAAGAGGCAGAGGCCATAGAAAAAGTTGAAGTAGTAGAAGTCGAAGAGGCAGAGGTCATAGAAAAAGTCGAAGAAGTAGAAGCCGAAGAAAAAGTCGAAGAGGCAGAAGCCATAGAAAAAAATCGAAGTAGTAGAAGTCGAAGAGGCAGAAGCCATAGAAAAAGTCGAAGAAGTAGAAGTCGAAGAAAAAGTCGAAGAGGCAGAAGCCATAGAAAAAGTCGAAGAAGCAGAAGTCGAAGAAAAAGTCGACGAGGCAGAAGCCATAGAAAAATTCGAAGAAGAAGAAGTCGAAGAAAAAGACGAAGATGCAGAAGTCATAGAAAAATTCGAAAAAAAAAAAAAGTCGAAGAAGTAGAAGTCGAAGAGGCAGAAGCCATAGAAAAAGTCGAAGAAGTGGAACTCGAAGAAAAAGTCAAAGATGCAGAATTCAAAGCAAAATTCGAAAAAAAAAAAAAAAAAAAGCGAAAAGGCAGAAGCCATAGCAACAGTCGAAGAAGTAGTACTCGAAGTAGAAGTCGAAGAGGCAGAAGCCATAGAAAAAAATTCAAGAAAAAGTCGAAGAGGCAGAAGCAATAGAAAAATTCAAAAAAAAAGTTGAAGAGGCAGAATCCATAGAAAAAGTCGAAGAGGCAGAAGCCATAGAAAAAAATCGAAGAAAATGTAGAAGAGGCAGAAGCCATAGAAAAAGTCGAAGTAGTAGAAGTCGAAGAAAAAGTCGAAGCGGCAGAAGCCATAGAAAAAAATCGAAGAAAAACTCAAAGAGGCAGAAGCCATATAAAAACTCAAAGAAGTAGAAGTCGAAAAGGCAGAAGCTATAGAAAAAAATCGAATTAGTAGAAGTCGAAGAGGCAGAGGCCACAGAAAAAGTCGAAGACAAAGAAGTCGAAGAAAAACTCGAAGAAGCAGAAGCCATAGAAAAACTCAAAGTAGAAGTCGAAAAGGCAGAAGCCATAGAAAAAACTTGAATTAGTAGAAGTCGAAGAGGCAGAAGGCACAGAAAAAAAATTGAGGAAAAGGTCGAAGAGGCAGAAGCCATAGAAAAAGTAGAAGAACTAGAAGTCGAAGTCGAAGAAAAAGTCGAAGATGCAGAAGTTATAGAAAAATTCGAAAAAAAAGTCGAAGAGGCAGAGGCCATAGAAAAAGTCGAAGACGAAGAAGTCGAAGAAAAAGTAGAAGAGGCAGAAGCCATAGAAAAATTTGAAAAAAAGTCGAAGAAGTAGAAGTCGAAGAGGCAGAAGCCATAGAAGCAGTCGAAGAAAAAGTCGAAGAAGCAGAAGCCATAGGAAAAAGTCAAAGAAGTAGAAGTCGAACAAAAGTCGAAGATGTAGAAGTCATAGAAAAAGTCGAAGAAGCAGAAGTCGAAGAGGCAGAAGCCATAGAAAAAGTCGAAGAAGTAGAAGACGAAGAAAAAGTCGAAGAGGCAGAAGCCATAGAAAAAAATCGAAGTAAAAGTCGAACCGGCAGAAGCCATAGAAAAAGTCGAAGAGGCAGAGGCCATAGAAAAAGTCGAAGACGAAGAAGTCAAAGAAAAAGTCGAAGGAGCAGAAGCCATAGAAAAAGTCGAAGAAGTAGAAGTCGAAGAAAAAGACGAAGATGCAGAAGTCATAGAAAAAATCGAAAAAAAAAAAAAGTCGAAGAAGTAGAAGTCGAAGAGGCAGAAGCCATAGAAAAATTCGAAGAAGTGGAAGTCGAAGAAAAAGTCAAAGATGCAGAATTCAAAGCAAAATTCGAAAAAAAAAAAAAAAGGCGAAGAGGCAGAAGGCATAGCAACAGTCGAAGAACTAGTACTCGAAGTAGAAGTCGAAGAGGCAGAAGCGATAGAAAAAAATTCAAGAAAAAGTCGAAGAGGCAGAAGCAATAGAAAAATTAAAAAAAAAAGTTGAAGAGGTAGAAGCCATAGAAAAAGTCGAAGAAGTAGAAGTTGAAGAAAAAGTTGAAAATGCAGAAGTCAAAGAAAAATTTGAAAAAAAGACAAAGTCGAAGAGGCAGAAGCCATAGAAAAAGTCGAAGACAAAGAAGTCTAAGAAAAACTCGAAGAGGCAGAAGCCATAGAAAAAACTCGAATTAGTAGAAGTCGAAGATGCAGAAGTTATAGAAAAATTTGAAAAAAAAGTCGAAGAGGCAGAGGCCATAGAAAAAGTCGAAGACAAAGAAGTCGAAGAAAAACTCGAAGAGGCAGAAGCCATAGAAAAAACTTGAAATAGTAGAAGTCGAAGAGGCAGAAGCCACAGAAAAAAATTGAGGAAAAAGTCGAAGAGGCAGAAGCCATAGAAAAAGTCGAAGAACTAGAAGTCGAAGTCGAAGAAAAAGTCGAAGATGCAGAAGTTATAGAAAAATTCGAAAAAAAAGTTGAAGAGGCAGAGGCCATAGAAAAAGTCGAAGACGAAGAAGTCGAAGAAAAAGTTGAAGGGGCAGAAGCCATAGAAAAAGTCGAAGAAGTAGAAGTCGAAGAAAAAGTCGAAGAGGCAGGAGCCATAGAAAAAAATCAAAGAAAAAGTTGAAGAGGCAGAGGCCATAGAAAAAAAATCGAAGAAAAACTCGAAGAGACAGAGGCCATAGAAAAAAATCGAAGTAAAAGTTGAAGAGGCAGAAGCAATAGAAAAAGTCGAAGAAGCAGAAGCCATAGAAAAAGTCAAAGAAGTAGAAGTCGAAGAAAAAGTCGAAGCGGCAGAAGCCATAGAAAAAAATCGAAGAAAAGCTCAAAGAGGCAGAAGTCATACAAAAAACTCGAAGAAGTAGAAGTCGAAGCGGCAGAAGCCATAGAAACAGTCGAAGAAAAAGTCTTCGAGTTCTTCGAGTTTTTTATATGACTTCTGCCTTTTCAAGTTCTACTTCTTCGACTTTTTCTATGGCTTCTGCCTCTTCGACTTGTACTTCTTCGACTTTTTTTTTTTTTTTTGAATTTTTCTATGACTTCTGCATCTTCGACTTTTTCTTCGACCTCTACTTCTTCGACTTTTTCTATGGCTTCTGCCTGTTCGACTTTTTCTTCGACTTTTCCAATGACTTCTGCATCTTCGACTTTTTCTTCTACTTCTTCGACTTTTTCCATGGCTTCTACTTCTTCGACTTTTTCTTCGACTTTTTTCCATGGCTTCTGCCTCTTCGACTTTTTCTTCAACTTCTACTACTTCGACTTTTTCTATGGCTTCTGCCTCTTCGACTTTTTCTTCGACTTTTTCTATGGCTTCTGCTTCTTCAAAAACTCGAAAAAGTAGGAGTCGAAGAAAAAGTAGAAGAGGCAGAAGCCATAGAAAAAGTCGAAGAAGTAGAAGTCGAAGTCGAAGAAAAAGTCAAAGAGGCAGAAGCCATAGAAAAAAAATCGAAGAAAAAGTCAAAGAGGCAGAAGCCATAGAAAAAGTCGAAGAAGTAGAAGTCGAAGAAAAAGTCGAAGAGGCAGAAGCCATAGAAAAAATCGAAGAAAATGTCGAAGAGGCAGAAGCCATAGAAAAATTCGAAAAAAAGTCGAAGAAGCAGAAGCCATAGAAAAAGTCTAAGTAGAAGTCGAAGAGGCAGAAGCCATAGATAAAACTCGAAAAAGTAGGAGTCGAAGAAAAAGTAGAAGAGGCAGAAGCCATAGAAAAATTCGGAGAAGTAGAAGTCGAAGTCGAAGAAAAAGTCGAAGAGGCAGAAACCATAGAATAAAATCGAAGAAGTAGAAGTCGAAAAAAAAGTCGAAGATGCAGAAGTCATAGAAAAATTCGAAAAGAAAAATTCGAAGAAGTAGAAGTCGAAGAAAAAGTCGAAGAGGCAGAAGTCATAGGAAGAAGTGGAAGAAGTAAAAGTTGAAGAAAAAGCCGAAGATGCAGAAGTCATAGAAAAAGTCGAAGAAGTAGAAGTCGAAGAGGCAGAAGACATAGGAAAAAGTTGAAGAGGCAGAAGCCATAGAAAAAGTCGAAAAAAAAGTCGAAGAGGCAGAAGCCATAGAAAAAATCGAAGAAAAAGTCAAAGAGACAGAAGCCAAAGGAAAATGTTGAAAAAGTAGAAGGTGAAGAAAAAGTCGAAGATGCAGAATTCATAGAAGAATTAGAAAAAAAAGTCGAAGAAATAGAAGTCAAAAAGGCAGAAGCCATAGAAAAAACTCGAAGTAGTAGAAGTCGTAGAGGCAGAAGCCATAGAAAAAAAATCAAAGAAAAAGTCGAAGAGGTAGAAGCCATAGAAAAAGTCGAAGAAGTAGAAGTCGAAGAAAAAGTCGAAGAGGCAGAAGCCTTAGAAAAAAATCAAAGAAAAAGTCGAAGAGGCAGAAGCCATAGAAAAAAATCAAAGAAAAAGTGGAAGAGGCAGAAGTTATAGGAAAAAGTCGCAGAGGCAGAAGCCATAGAATAAAAACGAAGAAGTAGAAGTCGAAAAAAAAGTCGAAGAGGCAGAAGTCGTAGGAAAAACCGGAAGAAGTAGAAGTCGAAGAAAAAGTCGAAGATGCAGATATCATAGAAAAATTCGAAAAGAAAAAGTCGAAGAAAAAGTTGAAGAGGCAGAGCCATAGAAAAAGTCTAAGTAGAAGTCGTAGAGGCAGAAGCCATAGAAAAAAATCGAAGTAAAAGTCTAACAGGCAGAAGCCATAGAAAAATTCGAAAAAAAAGTTGAAGAAGCAGAAGCCATAGAAAAAGTCGAAGAAGTAAAATTCGAAGAAAAAGTCGAAGAAGCAGAAGCCATAGAAAAAGTCAAAGAAGTAGAAGTCGAAGAGGCAGAAGCCATAGAAAAAGTCGAATAAGTAGAAGTCGAAGAAAAAGTCGAAGAGGCAGAAGCCATAGAAAAATTCGAAAAAAAGTCGAAGAAGCAGAAGCCTTTGAAAAAGTCGGAGAAGTAGAAATTATAGAAAAATTCGAAAAAAAAAAGTCGAAGAGGCAGAAGCCATAGAAAAATTCGAAAAAAAGTCGAAGAGGCAGAAGCCATAGAAAAAGTCGAAGAAAAAGTCGAAGAGGCAGAAGCCATAGAAACAGTCGAAGAAAAAGTCAAAGAGACAGAAGCCATAGAAAAAGTCTAAGAAGGAGAAGTCGAAGAGACAGAAGCCATGGAAAAAGTCGAAGAAGTAGATGTCGAAGAAAAAGTCGAAAAGGCAGAAGCCATAGAAAAAGTCTAAGAAGGAGAAGTCGAAGAGGCAGAAGCCATAGAAAAAGTCAAACAAGTAGAAGTCAAACAAGCAGAAGCCATAGTAAAAAATCGAAGTAAAAGACCAAGAGGCAGAAGCCATAGAAAAAGTCTAAGTAAAAGTCGAACCGGCAGAAGCCATAGAAAAAGTCGAAGAAGTAGAAGTCGAAGAAAAAGGAGAAGCGGCAGAAGCTATGGAAATAAATCGAAGAAAAACTCGAAGAGGCAGAAGACATATAAAAACTCAAAGAAGTAGAAGTCGAAAAGGCAGAAGCCATAGAAAAAACTCGGATTAGTAGAAGTCGAAGAGGCAGAAGCCACAGAAAAAAATTGAGGAAAAAGTCGAAGAGGCAGAAGCCATAGAAAAAGTCGAAGAACTAGAAGTCGAAGTCGAAGAAAAAGTCGAAGATGCAGAAGTTAAAGAAAAATTTGAAAAAAAAGTCGAAGAGGCAGAGGCCATAGAAAAAGTCGAAGACGAAGAAGTCGAAGAAAAAGTCGAAGGAGCAGAAGCCATAGAAAAAGTAGAAGAAGTAGAAGCCATAGAAAAAAATCGAAGTAAAATTCGAAGAGGCAGAAGCAATAGAAAAAGTCAAAAATAAGTCGAAGAAGCAGAAGTCATAGAAAAAGTCAAAGAAGTAGAAGTCGAAGAAAAAGTCGAAGAGGCAGAAGCCATAGAAAAAAATCGAAGAAAATGTTGAAGTGGTAGAAGCCATAGAAAAATTCGAAAAAAAGTCGAAGAAGCACAAGCCATAGAAAAAGTCTAAGTAGAAGCCGAAGAGGCAGAAGCCAGAGAAAAAAATCAAAGTAAAAGTCGAACCGGCAGAAGCCATAGAAAAAGTAGAAGCGGCAGAAGCCATAGAAAAAAATCGAAGACAATGTCGAAGAAGCAGAAGCCATAGAAAAAGTCGAAGAAGTAGAATTCGAAGAAAAAGTCAAAGATGCAGAAGCCATAGAAAAAGTCGAAGACAAAGAAGTCGAAGAAAAACTCGAAGAGGGAGAAGCCATAGAAAAACTCAAAGAAGTAGAAGTCGAAAAGGCAGAAGCCATAGAAAAAACTTGAATTAGTAGAAGTCGAAGATGCAGAAGTTATAGAAAAATTCGAAAAAAAAGTCGAAGAGGCAGAGGCCATAGAAAAAGTCGAAGACAAAGAAGTCGAAGAAAAACTCGAAGAGGCAGACGCCATAGAAAAACTCAAAGAAGTAGAAGTCGAAAAGGCAGAAGCCATAGAAAAAACTCGAATTAGTAGAAGTCGAAGAGGCAGAAGCCACAGAAAAAAATTGAGGAAAAAGTCGAAGAGGCAGAAGCCATAGAAAAAACTCGAATTAGTAGAAGTCGAAGAGGCAGAAGCCACAGAAAAAAATTGAGGAAAAAGTCGAAGAGGCAGAAGCCATAGAAAAAGTCGAAGAACTAGAAGTCGAAGTCGAAGGAAAAGTCGAAGATGCAGAAGTTATAGAAAAATTTAAAAAAAAAAGTCGAAGAGGCAGAGGCCATAGAAAAAGTCGAAGACGAAGAAGTTGAAGAAAAAGTCGAAGATGCAGAAACCATAGAAAAATTCGAAAAAAAGTTGAAAAAGCAGAAGCCATAGAAAAAGTCGAAGAAGTAGAATTCGAAAAAAAAGTCGAAGATGCAGAAGTCATAGAAAAATGAAAAAAAAAAAAAAAGTCGAAGAGGCAGACGCCATAGAAAAAGACGAAGTAGAAGTCGAAGAGGCAGAAGCCATAGAAAAAACTCGAAAAAGTGGAAGTCGAAGAAAAAGTCGAAGAGGCAGAAGCCATGGAAAAAGTATAAGAAGAAGTCGAAGAAGCAGAAGCCGTAGAAAAAAATCGAAGTAAAAGTCAAAGAGGCAGAAGCCAAAGGAAAAAGTTGAAGAAGAAAAAGTCGAAGAGACAGAAGCCTTGGAAAAAGTCTAAGAAGTAGAAGTCGAAGAAAAAGTCGAAGAAGTAGAAGTCATAGAAAAAAATCTAAGAAAAGGTGGAAGAGGCAGAAGTCATAGAAAAATTCGAAAATAAAAAGTCGAAGAAGTAGAAGTCGAAGAAAAAGTCGAAGAGGCAGAAGCCATAGAAAAAAATCGAAAGAAAATGTAGACGAGGCAGAAGCCATAGAAAAAGTCGAAGAAGTAGAAGTCGAAGAAAAAGTCGAAGAGGCAGAAGCCATAGAAAAAAAATCGAAGAAAATGTCGAAGTGGTAGAAGCCATAGAAAAATTCGAAAAAAAGTCGAAGAAGCAGAAGCCATAGAAAAAGTCTAAGTAGAAGTCGAAGAGGCAGAAGCCATAGAAAAAGTCGAAGAAGTAGAAGTCGAAGAAAATGTCGAAGAGGCAGAAGCCATAAAAAAATTCAAAAAAATTCAAAGAAGTAGAATTCGAAGAAAAAGTCGAAGATGCAGAAGTCATAGAAAAATGAAAAAAAAAAAAAAAGTCAAAGAGGCAGACGCCATATAAAAAGTCGAAGAAGTAGAAGTCGAAGAGGCAGAAGCCATAGAAAAAAATCGAAGTAAAAGTCGAAGAGGCAGAAGCCATAGAAACAGTCGAAGAGACAGAAGCCATGGAAAAAGTCTAAGAAGTAGAAGTCGAAGAAAAAGTCGAAGAGGCAGAAGCCATAGAAAAAAAAGAAGAAAATGTCGAAGAGGCAGAAGCCATAGAAAAATTCGAAAAAAAGTCGAAGAAGCAGAAGCCATAGAAAAAGTCTAAGAAGTAGAAGCCATGGAAAAAGTCGAAGAGGCAGAAGCCATGGAAAAAGTCTAAGAAGTAGAAGTCGTAGAAAAAGTCGAAGAGGTAGAAGCCATGGAAAATGTCTAAGAAGTAGAAGTCGAAGAAGCAGAAGCCATAGAAATAGTCGAAGAGGCAGAAGCCAAAGGAAAATGTCGAAGAAGTAGAAGGTGAAGAAAAAGTCGAAGATACAGAATTCATAGAAAAATTCGAAAAAAAAGTCGAAGAAGTAGAAGTCGAAGAGGCAGAAGCCATAGGAAAAAGTGGAAGAAGTAGAAGTCGAAGAGGCAGAAGCCATAGGAAAAAGTTGAAGAGGCAGAAGCCATAGAAAAAGTCGAAAAAAAAGCCGAAGAGGCAGAAGCCATAGAAAAAGTTGAAGAATTAGAAGTCAAAGAAAAAGTCGAAGGGGCAGAAGCCATAGAAAAAAATCAAAGAAAAAGTCAAAGAGACAGAAGCCAAAGGAAAATCTCGAAAAAGTAGAAGGTGAAGAAAATTCGAAGATGCAGAATTCATAGAAAAATTATTAAAAAAAAAGTAGAAGAAGTAGAAGTCAAAAAGGCAGAAGCCATAGAAAAAACTCGAAGTAGTAGAAGTCGTAGAGGCAGAAGTCATAGAAAAAAATCAAAGTAAAAGTCGAAGAGTTAGAAGCCATAGAAAAAGTCGAAGAAGTAGAAGTCGAAGTTGAAGAAAAAGTCGAAGAGGCAGAAGCCATAGAAAAAAATCAAAGAAAAAGTCGAAGAGGCAGAAGCCATAGAAAAAAATCAAAGAAAAAGTCGAAGAGGCAAAAGTCATAGGAAAAAGTCAAAGAAGTAGAAGTCGAAGAGGCAGAAGCCATAGAAAAAAATCGAAGTAATAGAAGTCGAAGAAAAAGTCAAAGAGGCAGAAGCCAGAGAAAAAAATCAAAGTAAAAGTCGAACCGGCAGAAGCCATAGAAAAAGTAGAAGCGGCAGAAGCCATAGAAAAAAATCGAAGACAATGTCGAAGAAGCAGAAGCCATAGAAAAAGTCGAAGAAGTAGAATTTGAAGAAAAAGTCAAAGATGCAGAAGCCATAGAAAAAGTCGAAGAAGTAGAAGTCGAAAAGGCAGAAGCCATAGAAAAAACTTGAATTAGTAGAAGTCGAAGATGCAGAAGTTATAGAAAAATTCGAAAAAAAAGTCGAAGAGGCAGAGGCCATAGAAAAAGTCGAAGACAAAGAAGTCGAAGAAAAACTCGAAGAGGCAGACGCCATAGAAAAACTCAAAGAAGTAGAAGTCGAAAAGGCAGAAGCCATAGAAAAAACTCGAATTAGTAGAAGTCGAAGAGGCAGAAGCCACAGAAAAACATTGAGGAAAAAGTCGAAGAGGCAGAAGCCATAGAAAAAGTCGAAGAACTAGAAGTCGAAGTCGAAGGAAAAGTCGAAGATGCAGAAGTTATAGAAAAATTCGAAAAAAAAGTAGAAGAGGCAGAGGTCATAGAAAAATTCGAAGACAAAGAAGTCGAAGAAAAACTCGAAGAGGCAGAAGCCATAGAAAAACTCAAAGAAGTAGAAGTCAAAAAGGCAGAAGCCACAGATAAAAATTGAGGAAAAAGTTGAAGAGGCAGAAGCCATAGAAAAAACTCGAATTAGTAGAAGTCGAAGAGGCAGAAGTAACAGAAAAAAATTGAGGAAAAAGTCGAAGAGGCAGAAGCCATAGAAAAAGTCGAAGAACTAGAAGTCGAAGTCGAAGGAAAAGTCGAAGATGCAGAAGTTATAGAAAAATGTAAAAAAAAAAGTCGAAGAGGCAGAGGCCATAGAAAAAGTAGAAGACGAAGAAGTTGAAGAAAAAGTCGAAGATGCAGAAGCCATAGAAAAACTCGAAGAAGTAGAAGTCGAACCGGCAGAAGCCATAGAAAAAGTCAAAGAAGTAGAATTCGAAAAAAAAGTCGAAGATGCAGAAGTCATAGAAAAATGAAAAAAAAAAAAAAAAGTCGAAGAGGCAGACGCCATAAAAAAAGACGAAGTAGAAGTCGAAGAGGCAGAAGCCATAGAAAAAACTCGAAAAAGTGGAAGTCGAAGAAAAAGTCGAAGAGGCAGAAGCCATGGAAAAAGTATAAGAAGAAGTCGAAGAAGCAGAAGCCGTAGAAAAAAATCGAAGTAAAAGTCAAAGAGGCAGAAGCCAAAGGAAAAAGTTGAAGAAGAAAAAGTCGAAGAGACAGAAGCCTTGGAAAAAGTCTAAGAAGTAGAAGTCGAAGAAAAAGTCGAAGAGGCAGAAGCCTTAGGAAAAAGTCGAAGAAGTAGAAGTCATAGAAAAAAATCTAAGAAAAGGTGGAAGAGGCAGAAGTCATAGAAAAATTTGAAAAGAAAAAGTCGAAGAAGTAGAAGTCGCAGAAAAAGTCGAAGATGCAGAAGTCATAGAAAAATTCGAAAATAAAAAGTCGAAGAAGTAGAAGTCGAAGAAAAAGTCGAAGAGGCAGATGCCATAGAAAAAAATCAAAGAAAAAGTCGAACCGGCAGAAGCCATAGAAAAAGTCGAAGAAGTAGAAGTCGAAGAAAAAGTAGAAGTGGCAGAAGCCATAGAAAAAAATCGAAGGAAATGTCGAAGAGGCAGAAGACAAAGAACAATTCGAAAAAAAGTCGAAGAAGCAGAAGCCATAGAAAAAGTCGAAGAAGTAGAATTCGAAGAAAAAGTCAAAGATGCAGAAGTCATAGAAAACTGAAAAAAAAAAAAAAGTCGAAGAGGCAGACGCCATAGAAAAAGTCGAAGAAGTAGAAGCCATAGAAAAAAATCTAAGTAAAAGTCGAAGAGGCAGAAGCCATAGAAAAAGTCGAAGAAGTAGAAGTCGAACAAAAAGTTGAAGAGGCCGAAGCCATAGAAAAAAATCAAAGAAAAAGCGGAAGAGGCAGAAGTCATAGAAAAATTTGAAAAAAAAGTCGAAGAAGTAGAAGTTGAAGAAAAAGTCGAAGATGCAGAAGTCATAGAAAAATTCGAAAAGAAAAAGTCGAAGAAGTAGAAGTCGAAGAAAAAGTCGAAGAGGCAGAAGCCATAGAAAAAGTCGAAGAAGTAGAAGTCAAAGAAAAAGTCGACGATGCAGAAGTCATAAAAAAATTCAAAAAGAAAAAGTCGAAGAGGCAGAAGCCATAGAAAAAGTCGAAGAAGTAGAAGTTGAAGAAAAAGTCGAAGAGACAGAAGCCATAGGAAAAGTCTAAGAAGGAGAAGTCGAAGAGACAGAAGCCATGGAAAAAGTCGAAGAAGTAGAAGTCGAAGAAAAAGTCGAAGAGGCAGAAGCCTTAGAAAAAGTCTAAGAAGGGGAAGTCGAAGAGGCAGAAGCCATAGAAAAAGTCAAACAAGTAGAAGTCAAACAAGCAGAAGCCATAGAAAAAAATCGAAGTAAAAGACCAAGAGGCAGAGGCCATAGAAAAAGTCGAAGAAGTAGAAGTTGAAGAAAATGTAGAAGATGCAGAAGCCATAGAAAAACTCGAAGAAGTAGAAGTCGAAAAGGCAGATGCCATAGAAAAAAATCAAAGAAAAAGTCGAACCGGCAGAAGCCATAGAAAAAGTCGAAGAAGTAGAAGTCGAAGAAAAAGTAGAAGTGGCAGAAGCCATAGAAAAAAATCGAAGGAAATGTCGAAGAGGCAGAAGCCAAAGAACAATTCGAAAAAAAGTCGAAGAAGCAGAAGCCATAGAAAAAGTCGAAGAAGTAGAATTCGAAGAAAAAGTCGACGATGCAGAAGTCATAAAAAAATTCAAAAAGAAAAAGTCGAAGAGGCAGAAGCCATAGAAAAAGTCGAAGAAGTAGAAGTTGAAGAAAAAGTCGAAGATGCAGAAGCCATAGAAAAACTCGAAGAAGTAGAAGTCGAAAAGGCAGAAGGCATAGAAAAAAATCAAAGAAAAAGTCGAAGAGGCAGAATCCATAGAAAAAGTCGAAGAGGCAGAAGCCTTAGAAAAAGTCGAAGAGGTAGAAGTCGAAGAAAAAGTTGAAGAGGCAGACGCCATAGAAAAAAATCAAAAAAAAGTGGAAGAGGCAGAAGTCATAGAAAAATTGGAAAAGAAAAAGTCGAAGAAGTAGAAGTCGAAGAAAAAGTCGAAGAGGCAAAAGCCATAGAAAAACTCGAAGAAGAAGAAGTCGACAAGGCAGAAGTCATAGAAAAAACTCGAAGAAGTAGAAGTCGAAGAGGCAGAAGCCATAGAAAAAAATCGAAGAAAATGGAGAAGAGGCAGAAGCCATAGAAAAAGTCGAAGAAGTAGAAGTCGAAGAAAAAGTCGAAGATGCAGAAGCCATAGAAAAAGTCGAAGAAGTAGAAGTCGAAGAGGCAGAAGCCATAGAAAAAAATTGAAGTAAAAGTCGAAGAGGCAGAAGCCATAGAAACAGTCAAAGAAAATGTCGAAGAGACAGAAGCCATAGAAAAAGTCTAAGAATTAGAAGTCGAAGAAAAAGTCAAAGAGGCAGAAGCCACAGAAAAAAATTGAAGAAAATGTCCAAGAGGCAGAAGACATAGAAAAATTCGAAAAAAAAAGTCTAAGAAGTAGAAATCGAAGAAAAAGTCGAAGAGGCAGACGCCATAGAAAAAGTCGAAGAAGTAGAAGTCGAAGAGGCAGAAGCCATAGAAAAAAATCGAAGTAAAAGTCGAAGATGCAGAAGCCATAGAAACAGTCGAAGAAAAAGTCGAAGAGATAGAAGCCATGGAAAAAGTCTAAGAAGTAGAAGTCGAAGAGGCAGAAGCCATAGAAAAAGTCGAACAAGTAGGTCAAACAAGCAGAAGCCATAGAAAAAAATCGGAGTAAAAGACCAAGAGGCAGAAGCCATAGAAAAAGTCGAAGAAGTAGAAGTTGAAGAAAAAGTCGAAGATGCAGAAGCCATAGAAAAACTCAAAGAAGTAGAAGTCGAAAAGGCAGATGCCATAGAAAAAAATCAAAGAAAAAGTCGAACGGCAGAAGCCATAGAAAAAGTCAAAGAAGTAGAAGTCGAGGAAAAAGTAGAAGCGGCAGAAGCCATAGAAAAATTCGAAGAAAAAGTATAAGAAAGCAGAAGCCATAGAAAAAGTCGAAGAAGTAGAATTCGAAAAAAAGTCGAAGAGCAGAAGTCATAGAAAAATGAAAAAAAAGAAAAAAGTCGAAGAGGCAGACGCCATAGAAAAAGTCGAAGAAGTAGAAGTTGAAGAGGCAGAAGCCGTAGAAAAAAATCGAAGTAAAAGTCAAAGAGGCAGAAGCCAAAGGAAAAAGTTGAAGAAGAAAAAGTCGAAGAGACAGAAGCCATGGAAAAAGTCTAAGAAGTAGAAGTCGAAGAAAAAGTCGAAGAGGCAGAATCCATAGAAAAAAATAGAAGAAAATGTCGAAGAGGCAGAAGCCATAGAAAAAATTCGAAAAAAAAGTCGAAGAAGCAGAAGCCATAGAAAAAGTCGAAGAAGTAGAAGTCGAAGAAAAAGTCGAAGAGGCAGAAGCCACAGAAAAAAATCGAAGAAAAAGTCGAAGAGGCAGAAGCCATAGAAAAAGTCGAAGAAGTAGAAGTCTTAGAAAAAGTCGAAGAGATAGAAGCCATAGAAAAAGTCGAAGAAGTAGAAGTCTTAGAAAAAGTCGAAGAGATAGAAGCCATAGAAACAGTCAATAAGTAGAAGTCATAGAAAAAGTTGAAGAGTCAGAAGCCATAGAAAAAATTCGAAGAGGCAGATGCCATAGAAAAAGTCGAAGAAGTAGAAGTCGAAGATGCAGAAGCCATAGAAAAAGTCGAAGAAGTAGAAGTCGAAGAGGCAGAAGCCATAGAAAAAAATCGAAGTAAAAGTCGAAGAGACAGAAGCCAAAGGAAAATGTCGAAGAAGTAGAAGGTGAAGAAAAAGTCGAAGATGCAGAATTCATAGAAAAATTCGAAAAAAAAGTCGAAGAAGTAGAAGTCGAAGAGGCAGAAGCCATAGGACAAAGTGGAAGAAGTAGAAGTCGAAGAGGCAAAGACATAGGAAAAAGTTGAAGAGGCAGAAGCCATAGAAAAAGTCGAAAAAAAAGTCGAAGAGGCAGAAGCCATAGAAAAAGTCGAAGAATTAGAAGTTGAAGAAAAAGTCGAAGGGGCAGAAGCCATAGAAAAAATCGAAGAAAAATTCAAAGAGACAGAAGCCAAAGGAAAATCTCGAAAAAGTAGAAGGTGAAGAAAAAGTCGAAGATGCAGAATTCATAGAAAAATTAGAAAAAAAAGTAGAAGTAGAATTCAAAAAGGCAGAAGCCATAGAAAAAACTCGAAGTAGTAGAAGTCGTAGAGGCAGAAGCCATAGAAAAAAATCAAAGTAAAAGTCGAAGAGTTAGAAGCCATAGAAAAAGTCGAAGAAGTAGAAGTCGAAGTTGAAGAAAAAGTCGAAGAGGCAGAAGCCATAGAAAAAAATCAAAGAAAAAGTCGAAGAGGCAGAAGCCATAGAAAAAAATCAAAGAAAAAGTCGAAGAGGCAGAAGTCATAGGAAAAAGTCGAAGAGGCAGAAACCATAGAATAAAATTGGAAAACAAAATTCGAAGAGAAAAATTCGAAGAAGTAGAAGTCGAAAAAAAAGTCGAAGAGGCAGAGCCATAGAAAAAGTCTAAGTAGAAGACGAAGAGGGAGAAGCCATGGAAAAAAATCAAAGAAAAAGTCGAAGAGGCAGAAGTCATAAGAAGAAGTGGAAGAAGTAGAAGTCGAAGAAAAAGTCGAAGATGCAGAAGTCATAGAAAAATTCGAAAAGAAAAAGTTGAAGAGGCAGAGCCATAGAAAAAGTCTAAGTAGAAGTCATAGAGGCAGAAGCGATAGAAAAAAATCGAAGTAAAAGTCGAACAGGTAGAAGCCATAGAAAAAGTTGAAGAAGTAGAAGTCGAAGAGGCAGAAGCCATAGGAAAAAGTCGAAGAAGTAGAAGTCGAAGAAAAAGTCGAAGAAGCAGAAACCATAGAAAAAGTCGAAGAAGTAGAAGTCGAAGAGGCAGAAGCCATAGAAAAAGTCGAATAAGTAGAAGTCGAAGAAAAAGTCGAAGTGGCAGAAGCCATAGAAAAATTCGCAAAAAAAGTCAAAGAGGCAGAAGTTATAGAAAAAGTCGAAGACAAAGAATTCGAAGAAAAAGTCGAAGAGGCAGAAGCTATAGAAAAAAGTCGAAGAACAATAAGTCGAAATCGAAAAAAAAAGTCGAAGATGCAGAAGTTATAGGAAAAGTCGAAGACAAAGAATTCGAAGAAAAAGTCGAAGAGGCAGAAGCTATAGAAAAAGTCGAATAAGTAGAAGTCGAAGAAAAAGTCGAAGTGGCAGAAGCCATAGAAAAATTCGCAAAAAAAGGTCAAAGAGGCAGAAGTTATAGAAAAAGTCGAAGACAAAGAATTCGAAGAAAAAGTCGAAGAGGCAGAAGCTATAGAAAAAAGTCGAAGAACAATAAGTCGAAATCGAAAAAAAAAGTCGAAGATGCAGAAGTTATAGAAAAAGTCGAAGACAAAGAATTCGAAGAAAAAGTCGAAGAGGCAGAAGCTATAGAAAAAAGTCGAAGAACTAGAAGTCGAAGTCGAAAAAAAAGTCGAAGATGCAGAAGTTATATAAAAAGTCGAAGTAAAAGTCGAACAGGCTGAAGCCATAGAAAAAGTAGAAGAAGTAGAAGTCGAAGAAAAAGTAGAAGAGGCAGAAGCCATAGAAAAATTCGAAAAAAAGTCAAAGAAGCAGAAGCCATAGAAAAAGTCAAAGAAGCAGAAGTCGACTAAAAAGTCGAAGAGGCAGAAGCCATGGAAAAAGTCTAAGAAGTAGAAGTCGAAGAAAAAGTCGAAGAGGCAGAAGCCATAGAAAAAGTCGAAGAACTAGAAGTTGAAGTCGAAGAAAAAGTCGAAGATGCAGAATTTATAGAAAAATTCGAAAAAAAAGTCGAAGAGGCAGAGGCCATAGAAAAAGTCGAAGACGAAGAAGTCGAAGAAAAAGTCGAAGGGGCAGAAGCCATAGAAAATGTCGAAGAAGTAGAATTCGAAGAAAAAGTCGAAGAGGCAGAAGCCATAGAAGCAGTCGAAGAAGCAGAAGCCATAGGAAAAAGTCAAAGAAGTAGAAGTCGAAGAGGCAGAAGCCATAGGAAAAAGTTGAAAAGGCAGAAGCCATTGAAAAATTTGAAAAAAAAGTCGAAGACGCAGAAGCCATAGAAAAAGTCGAAAAAGTAGAAGTCGAAGAAAAAGTCGAAGAGGCAGAAGCCATAGAAAAAGTCGAAGAAGCAGAAGTCGAAGAAAAAGTAGAAGCGGCAGAAGCTATAGAAAAAAATCGAAGAAAATGTCGAAGAGGCAGAAGCCATAGAAAAATTCGAAAAAAAGTCGAAGAAGCAGAAGCTATAGAAAAAGTCGAAGTAGAATTCGAAGAAAAAGTCAAAGATGGAGAAGTCAAAGAAAAATGGAAAAAAAAAAAAAAAAAAAAAGTTAAAGAGGCAGACGCCATAGAAAAAGTCGAAGAAGTAGAAGTCAAAGAGGCAGAAGCCATAGAAACAGTCGAAGAAAAAGTCGAAGAGACAGAAGCCATGGAAAAAGTCTAAGAAGTAGAAGTCGAAGAAAAAGTCGAAGAGGCAGAAGCCATAGAAAAATTTTTTAAAAAAAGTCAAAGAGGCAGAAGCCATAGAAACAGTCGAAGAAAAAGTCGAAGAGACAGAAGCCATGGAAAAAGTCGAAGAAGTAGAAGTCGTAGAAAAAGTCGAAGGAGCAGAAGCCATAGAAAAAGTCGAAGAAGTAGAAGTCGAAGAGGCAGAAGCCACAGAAAAAAATTGAAGAAAATGTCCAAGAGGCAGAAGTCATAGAAAAATTTGAAAAGAAAAAGTCGAAGAAGTAGAATTCGAAGAAAAAGTAGCAGAAGCAGAAGCCATAGAAAAAGTCGAAGAAGTAGAAGTCGAAGAGGCAGAAGCCATAGAAAAATTCGAAGAAGTAGAAGTCGAAGAAAAAGTCGAAGCGTCAGAAGCCATAGAAAAAAATCGAAGAAAATGTCAAAGACGCAGAAGCCATAGAAAAAGTCGAAGAAGTAGAAGTCGAAGAAAAAGTCGAAGAGGCAGAAGCCATAGAAAAAAATCGAAGAAAATGTTGAAGAGGCAGAAGCCATAGAAAAAGTCGAAGAAGTAGAAGCCGAAGAAAAAGTCGAAGAGGCAGAAGTCATAGAAAAAGTCAAAGAAGCACAAGTCGAAGAAAAAGTCGAAGATGCAGAAGTCATAGAAAAATTCGAAAAGAAAAAGTCGAAGAAGTAGAAGTCGAAGAAAAAGTCGAAGAGGCAGAAGCCATAGAAAAAAATCGAAGAAAATGTAGAAGAGGCAGAAGCCATAGAAAAAGTCGAAGAAGTAGAAGTCGAAGAAAAAGCCGAAAGGGCAGAAGCCATAGAAAAAGTCGAAGAAAAAGTCGAAGAGGCAGAAGCCATAGAAAAAAATAGAAGAAAATGTAGAAGAGGCAGAAGCCACAGAAAAAGTCGAAGAAGTAGAAGTCGAAGAAAAAGTCGAAGAGGCAGAAGCCATAGAAAAAAATCGAAGAAAATGTCGAAGAGGCAGAAGCCATAGAAAAATTCGAAAAAAAGTCGAAGAAGTAGAAGCCGAAGAAAAAGTCGAAGAGGCAGAAGTCATAGAAAAAGTCAAAGAAGCACAAGTCGAAGAAAAAGTCGAAGATGCAGAAGCCATAGAAAAATTCGAAGAAGTAGAAGTCGAAGAAAAAGTCGAAGAGGCAGAAGCCATAGAAAAAAATCGAAGAAAATGTTGAAGAGGCAGAAGCCATAGAAAAAGTCGAAGAAGTAGAAGTCGAAGAAAATGTCGAAGAGGCAGGAGCCATAGAAAAAGTCGAAGAAGTAGAAGCCATAGAAAAAGTCGAAGAAGTAGAAGCCACAGAAAAAATCGAAGAAGTAGAAGTCGAAGAAAAAGTCGAAGAGGCAGAAGCCATAGGAAAAAGTCGAAGAGGCAGAAGCCATAGGAAAAAGTCGAAGAAGTAGAAGTCGAAGAGGCAGAAGCCATAGAAAAAAATCGAAGAAAATGTCAAAGAGGCAGAAGCCATAGAAAAAGTCGAAGAAGTACAAGTCGAAAAAAAAGTCGAAAGGGTAGAAGCCATAGAAAAAAATCGAAGAAAAAGTCGAAGAGGCAGAAGCCATACAAAAAGTCGAAGAAGCAGAAGTCAAAGAAAAAGTCGGAGATGCAGAAGTCATAGAAAAATTCGAAAAGAAAAAGTCGAAGAAGTAGAAGTCGAAGAGGCAGAATCCATAGAAAAAGTCGAAGAAAAAGTCGAAGAGGCAGAAGCCATAGAAAAAAATCGAAGAAAATGTAGAAGAGGCAGAAGCCATAGAAAAAGTCGAAAAAAAGTCGAAGAAGCAGAAGCCATAAAAAAAGTCGAAGTAGAAGTCGAAGAGGCAGAAGCCATAGAAAAAGTCGAAGAAGTAGAAGTCGAAGAAAAAGTCGAAGAGGCAGAAGCCATAGAAACAGTCGAAGAAAAAGTCAAAGAGACAGAAGCCATAGAAAAAGTCGAAGAAGGAGAAGTCGAAAAGGCAGAAGCCAAAGAAAAAGTCGAAGAACTAGAAGTCGAAGTCGAAGAAAAAGTCGAAGATGCAGAAGTTATAGAAAAATTCGAAAAAAAAGTCGAAGAGGCAGAGGCCATAGAAAAAGTCGAAGACGAAGAAGTCGAAGAAAAAGTCGAAGGAGCAGAAGCCATAGAAAAAGTTGAAGAAGTAGAAGCCATAGAAAAAAATTGAAGTAAAAGTTGAAGAGGCAGAAGCAATAGAAAAAGTTGAAAAAAAGTCGAAGAAGCAGAAGCCATAGAAAAAGTCAAAGAAGTAGAAGTCGAAGAAAAAGTCGAAGAGGCAGAAGCCATAGAAAAAAATCGAAGAAAATGCCGAAGTGGTAGAAGCCATAGAAAAATTCGAAAAAAAGCCGAAGAGGCAGAAGCCATAGAAAAAGTCGAAGAAGTAGAAGTCGAAGAAAAAGTCAAAGAGGCAGAAGCCAGAGAAAAAAATCGAAGTAAAAGTCGAACCGGCAAAAGCCATAGAAAAAGTCGAAGAAGTAGAAGTCGAAGAAAAAGTAGAAGCGGCAGAAGCCATAGAATAAAATCGAAGAAAATGTCGAAGAGGCAGAAGCCATAGAAAAATTCGAAAAAAAGTCGAAGAAGTAGAAGTCGAAGAGGCAGAAGCCATAGAAAAAGTTGAAGAAGTAGAAGTCGAAGAAAAAGTAGAAGCGGCAGAAGCCATAGAAAAAAATCGAAGAAAATGTCGAAGAGGCAGAAGCCATAGAAGCAGTCGAAGAAAAAGTCGAAGAAGCAGAAGCCATAGGAAAAAGTCAAAGAAGTAGAAGTCGAACTAAATTCGAAGATGTAGAAGTCATAGAAAAAGTCGAAGAAGCAGAAGTCGAAGAGGCAGAAGCCATAGGAAAAAGCTGAAAAGGCAGAAGCCATAGAAAAATTTGAAAAAAAAGTCGAAGAGGCAGAAGCCATAGAATAAGTCGAAGAAGTAGAAGTCGAAGAGGCAGAAGCCATAGAAAAAGTCGAAGAAGCAGAAGTCGAAGAAAAAGTCGAAGATGCAGAAGTCATAGAAAAATTCGAAAAGAAAAAGTCGAAGAAGTAGAAGTCGAAGAAAAAGTCGAAGATGCAGAAGTCATAGAAAAAGTCGAAAAAAAAAAAAAAGTCGAAGAGGCAGAAGCCATAGAAAAAGTCGAAGAAGTAGAAGTCGAAGAGGCAGAAGGAATAGAAAAAAATCGAAGTAAAAGTCGAAGAGGCAGAAGCCATAGAAACAGTCGAAGAAAAAGTCGAAGAGACAGAAGCCATAGAAAAAGTCTAAGAAGGAGAAGTCGAAGAGACAGAAGCTATGGAAAAAGTCGAAGAAGTAGAAGTCGAAGAAAAAGTCGAAGAGGCAGAAGCCATAGAAAAAGTCTAAGAAGGAGAAGTCGAAGAGGCAGAAGCCATAAAAAAAAATCGAAGGAAATGTCGAAGAGGCAGAAGCCAAAGAACAATTCGAAAAAAAGTCGAAGAAGCAGAAGCCATAGAAAAAGTCGAAGAAGTAGAATTCGAAGAAAAAGTGAAAGATGCAGAAGTCACAGAAAAATGAAAAGAAAAAAATAGTCGAAGAGGCAGACGCCATAGAAAAAGTGGAAGTAGAAGTCGAAGAGGCAGAAGCCATAGAAAAAAATCTAAGTAAAAGTCGAAGAGGGAGAAGCCATAAAAAAAAATCGAAAAAAAAGTCAAAGAGGCAGAAGACATAGAAAAAGTCGAAGAAGTAGAAGACGAAAAAAAGTTGAAGAGGCAGAAGCCATAGAAAAAAATCAAAGAAAAAGTGGAAGAGGCATAAGTCACAGAAAAATTTGAAAAGAAAAAGTCGAAGAAGTAGAAGTCGAAGAAAAAGTCGAACCGGCAGAAGCCACAGATACAGTCAAAGAAGTAGAAGTCGAAGAGGCAGAAGCCATAGAAGCAGTCGAAGAACAAGTCGAAGAAGCAGAAGCCATAGGAAAAAGTCAAAGAAGTAGAAGTCGAAGACGCAGTAGCCATAGGAAAAAGCCTAAGAAGTAGAAGTCGAAGATGTAGAAGTCATAGAAAAAGTCGAAGAAGCAGAAGTCGAAGACGCAGAAGCCATAGGAAAAAGTTGAAAAGGCAGAAGCCATAGAAAAATTTGAAAAAAAAGTCGAAGAAGCAGAAGCCATAGAAAAAGTCTAAGTAGAAGTCGAAGAGGCAGAAGCCATAGAAAATGTCGAAGAAGTAGAAGTCGAAGAAAAAGTCGAAGAGGCAGAAGCCATAGAAAAACTCAAAGAAGTAGAAGTCGAAAAGGCAGAAGCCATAGAAACAATTTGAAGAACTAGAAGTCGAAATCGAAGAAAAAGCCGAAGATGCAGAAGTTATAGAAAAATTAGAAAAAAAAGTCGAAGAGGCAGAGGCCATAGAAAAAGTCGAAGACGATGAAGTCGAAGAAAAAGTCGAAGGAGCAGAAGCCATAGAAAAAGTCGAAGAAGTAGAAGTCGAAGAAAAAGTCGAAGAGGCAGAAGCCATAGAAAAAAATCGAAGTAAAAGTCGAAGAGGCAGAAGCAATAGAAAAAGTCGAAATAAAGTCGAAGAAGCAGAAGCCATAGAAAAAGTCAAAGAAGTAGAAGTCGAAGAAAAAGTCGAAGAGGCAGAAGCCATAGAAAAAAATGTCGAAGTGGTAGAAGCCATAGAAAAATTCGAAAAAAAGTCGAAGAAGCAGAAGCCATAGAAAAAGTCTAAGTAGAAGTCGAAGAGGCAGAAGCCACAGAAAAAGTCTAAGAAAGAGAAGTCGAAGAGACAGAAGCCATGGAAAAAGTCGAAGAAGTAGAAGTCAAACAGGCAGAAGCCATAGAAAAAAATCGAAGAAGTAGAAGTTGAAGAAAAAGTCGAAGATGCAGAATCCATAGAAAAAGTCTAAGTAGAAGTCGAAGAGGCAGAAGCCATAGAAAAAGTCGAAGAAGTAGAAGTCGAAGAAAAAGTCGAAGAGGCAGAAGCCATAGAAACAATTTGAAGAACTAGAAGTCGAAATCGAAGAAAAAGTCGAAGATGCAGAAGTTATAGAAAAATTAGAAAAAAAATTCGAAGAGGCAGAATCCATAGAAAAAGTCTAAGTAGAAGTCGAAGAGGCAGAAGCCATAGAAAAAGTCGAAGAAGTAGAAGTCGAAGAAAAAGTTGAAGAGGCATAAGCCATAGAAAAAGTCAAACAAGTAGAAGTCAAACAAGCAGAAGCCATAGAAAAAAATCGAAGTAAAAGACCAAGAGGCAGAAGCCATAGAAAAACTCGAAGAAGTAGAAGTCGAAAAGGCAGATGCCATAGAAAAAAATCAAAGAAAACGTTGAACCGGCAGAAGCCATAGAAAAAGTCGAAGAAGCAGAAGCCATAGAAACAGTCGAAGAAAAAGTCGAAGAGACAGAAGCCATTGAAAAAGTCTAAGAAGGAGAAGTCGAAGAGACAGAAGCCATAGAAAAAGTCTAAGAAGGAGAAGTCGAAGAGGCAGAAGCCATAGAAAAAGTCTAAGAGGGAGAAGTCGAAGAGGCAGAAGCCATAGAAAAAGTCGAAGAAGTAGAAGTTGAAGAAAAAGTCGAAGATGCAGAAGCCATAGAAAAACTCGAAGAAGTAGAAGTCGAAAAGGCAGAAGTCATACAAAAAACTCGAAGAAGTAGAAGTCGAAAAGGCAGAAGTCATAGAAAAATTAAAAAAAAAAAAAGTCAAAGAAGTAGAAGTCGAAGAAAAAGTTGAAGAGGCAGAAGCCATAGAAAAAAATCGAAGAAAATGTAGAAGAGGCAGAAGCCATAGAAAAAGTCAAAGAAGTAGAAGTCGAAGAAAAAGTCGAAGAAGCAGAAGACATAGAAAAAGTCTAAGTAGAAGTCGAAGAGGCAGAAGCCATCGAAAAAGTCGAAGAAGTAGAACTCGAAGAAAAAGTCGAAGAGGCAGAAGCCATAGAAAAACTCAAAGAAGTAGAAGTCGAAAAGGCAGAAGCCATAGAAACAACTTGAAGAACTAGAAGTCGAAATCGAAGAAAAAGTCGAAGATGCAGAAGTTATAGAAAAATTAGAAAAAAAAGTCGAAGAGGTAGAGGCCATAGAAAAAGTCGAAGACGAAGAAGTCGAATAAAAAGTCGAAGGAGCAGAAGCCATAGGAAAAGTCGAAGAAGTAGAAGTCGAAGAAAAAGTCGAAGAGGCAGAAGCCATAGAAAAAAATCGAAGTAAAAGTCGAAGAGGCAGAAGCAATAGAAAAAGTCGAAATAAAGTCGAAGAAGCAGAAGCCATAGAAAAAGTCAAAGAAGTAGAAGTCGAAAAGGCAGAAGCCATAGAAAAAGTCTAAGAAAGAGAAGTCGAAGAGACAGAAGCTATGGAAAAAGTCGAAGAAGTCGAAATCGAAGAAAAAGTCGAAGAGGCAGAAGCCATAGAAAAAGTCAAACAAGTATAAGTTAAACAAGCAGAAGGCATAGAAAAAAATCAAAGAAAACGTTGAACCGGCAGAAGCCATAGAAAAAGTCGAAGAAGCAGAAGTCAAAGAAAAAGTAGAAGAAGTAGAATTCGAAGAAAAAGTCAAAGATGGAGAAGTCATAGAAAAATGAAAAAAAAAAAAAAAAAAAAAAGTCGAAGAGGCAGAAGCCATAGAAAAAAATCGAAGTAAAAGTCGAAGAGGCAGAAGCCATAGAAACAGTCGAAGAAAAAGTCGAAGAGACAGAAGCCATTGAAAAAGTCTAAGAAGGAGAAGTCGAAGAGACAGAAGCCATAGAAAAAGTCTAAGAAGGAGAAGTCGAAGAGGCAGAAGCCATAGAAAAAGTCTAAGAAGGAGAAGTAGAAGAGGCAGAAGCCATAGAAAAAGTCGAAGAAGTAGAAGTTGAAGAAAAAGTCGAAGATGCAGAAGCCATAGAAAAACTCGAAGAAGTAGAAGTCGAAAAGGCAGAAGTCATAGAAAAATTCAAAAAAAAAAAGTCAAAGAAGTAGAAGTCGAAGAAAAAGTCGAAGAGGCAGAAGCCATAGAAAAAAATTGAAGAAAATGTAGAAGAGGCAGAAGCCATAGAAAAAGTCAAAGAAGTAGAGGTCGAAGAAAAAGTCGAAGAGGCAGAAGCCATAGAAAAAAATCGAAGAAAAATTCGAAGAGGCAGAAGCCATAGAAAAACTCAAAGAAGTAGAAGTCGAAAAGGCAGAAGCCATAGAAACAACTTGAAGAACTAGAAGTCGAAATCGAAGAAAAAGTCGAAGATGCAGAAGTTATAGAAAAATTAGAAAAAAAAGTCGAAGAGGCAGAGGCCATAGAAAAAGTCGAAGACGAAGAAGTCGAAGAAAAAGTCGAAGGAGCAGAAGCCATAGAAAAAGTCGAAGAAGTAGAAGTCGAAGAAAAAGTCGAAGAGGCAGAAGCCATAGAAAAGGTCGAAGAAGCAGAAGTCGAAGAAAAAGTCGAAGATGCAGAAGTCATAGAAAAATTCGAAAAGAAAAAGTCGAAGAAGTGGAAGTCGAAGAAAAAGTTGAAGAGGCAAAAGCCATAGAAAAAAATCAAAGAAAAATTGGAAGAGGCAGAAGTCATAGAAAAATTTGAAAAGAAAAAGTCGAAGAAGTAGAAGTCGAAGAAAAAGTCGAAGATGCAGAAGTCATAGAAAAATTCGAAAAGAAAAAGTCGAAGAAGTAGAAGTGGAAGAAAAAGTCAAAGAGGCAGAAGCCATAGAAAGGGTCAAAGATTTAGAAGCCGAAGAAAAAGTCGAAGATGCAGAAGCCATAGAAAAAGTCGAAGAAGTAGAAGTTGAAGAAAAAGTCGAAGATGCAGAAGCTATAGAAAAACTCGAAGAAGTAGAAGTCGAACAGGGAGAAGTCATACAAAAAACTCGAAGAAGTAGAAGTCAAAGAGGCAGAAGGCATAGAAAAAAATCGAAGAAAATGTAGAAGAGGCAGAAGCCATAGAAAAACTCGAAGAAGTAGAAGTCGAAAAGGCAGAAGTCATACAAAAAACTCGAAGAAGTAGAAGTCGAAAAGGCAGAAGTCATAGAAAAATTCAAAAAAAAAAAGTCAAAGAAGTAGAAGTCGAAGAAAAAGTCGAAGAGGCAGAAGCCATAGAAAAAAATCGAAGAAAATGTAGAAGAGGCAGAAGCCATAGAAAAAGTCAAAGAAGTAGAAGTCGAAGAAAAAGTAGAAGAGGCAGAAGCCATAGAAAAAAATCGAAGTAAAAGTCGAACCGGCAGAAGGCATAGAAAAAGTCGAAGAAGTAGAAGTCGAAGAAAAAGTAGCAGCGGCAGAAGCCATAGAAAAAAATTGAAGAAAAATTCGAAGAGGCAGAAGCCATAGAAAAACTCAAAGAAGTAGAAGTCGAAAAGGCAGAAGCCATAGAAACAACTTGAAGAACTAGAAGTCGAAATCGAAGAAAAAGTCGAAGATGCAGAAGTTATAGAAAAATTAGAAAAAAAAGTCGAAGAGGCAGAGGCCATATAAAAAGTCGAAGACGAAGAAGTCGAAGAAAAAGTCGAAGGAGCAGAAGCCATAGAAAAAGTCGAAGAAGTAGAAGTCGAAGAAAAAGTCGAAGAGGCAGAAGCCATAGAAAAAAATCGAAGTAAAAGTCGAAGAGGCAGAAGCAATAGAAAAAGTCGAAATAAAGTCGAAGAAGCAGAAGCCATAGAAAAAGTCAAAGAAGTAGAAGTCGAAGAAAAAGTCGAAGAGGCAGAAGCCATAGAAAAAAATCAAAGAAAATGTAGAAGAGGCAGAAGCCATAGAAAAATTCGAAAAAAAGTCGAAGAAGCAGGAGCCATAGAAAAAGTCGAAGTAGAAGTCGAAGAGGCAGAAGCCATAGAAAAAGTCGAAGAAGTAGAAGTCGAAGAAAAAGTCGAAGAGGCAGAAGCCATAGAAAAGGTCGAAGAAGCAGAAGTCGAAGAAAAAGTCGAAGATGCAGAAGTCACAGAAAAATTCGAAAAGAAAAAGTCGAAGAAGTAGAAGTCGAAGAAAAAGTTGAAGAGGCAAAAACCATAGAAAAAAATCAAAGAAAAATTGGAAGAGGCAGAAGTCATAGAAAAATTTGAAAAGAAAAAGTCGAAGAAGTAGAAGTCGAAGAAAAAGTCGAAGATGCAGAAGTCATAGAAAAATTCGAAAAGAAAAAGTCGAAGAAGTAGAAGTCGAAGAAAAAGTCAAAGAGGCAGAAGCCATAGAAAGGGTCAAAGATTTAGAAGTCGAAGAAAAAGTCGAAGATGCAGAAGTCATAGAAAAATTCAAAAAGAAAAAGTCGAAGAGGCAGAAGCCATAGAAAAAGTCGAAGAAGTAGAAGTTGAAGAGAAAGTCGAAGATGCAGAAGCTATAGAAAAACTCGAAGAAGTAGAAGTCGAACAGGGAGAAGTCATACAAAAAACTCGAAGAAAATGTAGAAGAGACAGAAGGCATAGAAAAATTCGAAAAAAAGTCGAAGAAGCAGAAGCCATAGAGAAAAATCGAAGTAAAAGTCGAACCGGCAGAAGCCATAGAAAAAGTCGAAGAAGTAGAAGTCGAAGAAAAAGTAGAAGCGGCAGAAGCCATAGAAAAAAATCGAAGAAAAATTCGAAGAGGCAGAAGCCATAGAAAAACTCAAAGAAGTAGAAGTCGAAAAGGCAGAAGCCATAGAAACAACTTGAAGAACTAGAAGTCGAAGAAAAAGTCGAAGAGGCAGAAGCCATAGAAAAAAATCGAAGTAAAAGTCGAAGAGGCAGAAGCAATAGAAAAAGTCGAAATAAAGTCGAAGAAGCAGAAGCCATAGAAAAAGTCAAAGAAGTAGAAGTCGAAGAAAAAGTCGAAGAGGCAGAAGCCATAGAAAAAAATCAAAGAAAATGTAGAAGAGGCAGAAGCCATAGAAAAATTCGAAAAAAAGTCGAAGAAGCAGGAGCCATAGAAAAAGTCGAAGTAGAAGTCGAAGAGGCAGAAGCCATAGAAAAAGTCGAAGAAGTAGAAGTCGAAGAAAAAGTCGAAGAGGCAGAAGCCATAGAAAAGGTCGAAGAAGCAGAAGTCGAAGAAAAAGTCGAAGATGCAGAAGTCACAGAAAAATTCGAAAAGAAAAAGTCGAAGAAGTAGAAGTTGAAGAAAAAGTTGAAGAGGCAAAAACCATAGAAAAAAATCAAAGAAAAATTGGAAGAGGCAGAAGTCATAGAAAAATTTGAAAAGAAAAAGTCGAAGAAGTAGAAGTCGAAGAAAAAGTCGAAGATGCAGAAGTCATAGAAAAATTCGAAAAGAAAAAGTCGAAGAAGTAGAAGTCGAAGAAAAAGTCAAAGAGGCAGAAGCCATAGAAAGGGTCAAAGATTTAGAAGTCGAAGAAAAAGTCGAAGATGCAGAAGTCATAGAAAAAATTCAAAAAGAAAAAGTCGAAGAGGCAGAAGCCATAGAAAAAGTCGAAGAAGTAGAAGTTGAAGAGAAAGTCGAAGATGCAGAAGCTATAGAAAAACTCGAAGAAGTAGAAGTCGAACAGGGAGAAGTCATACAAAAAACTCGAAGAAAATGTAGAAGAGACAGAAGGCATAGAAAAATTCGAAAAAAAGTCGAAGAAGCAGAAGCCATAGAGAAAAATCGAAGTAAAAGTCGAACCGGCAGAAGCCATAGAAAAAGTCGAAGAAGTAGAAGTCGAAGAAAAAGTAGAAGCGGCAGAAGCCATAGAAAAAAATCGAAGAAAAATTCGAAGAGGCAGAAGCCATAGAAAAACTCAAAGAAGTAGAAGTCGAAAAGGCAGAAGCCATAGAAACAACTTGAAGAACTAGAAGTCGAAGAAAAAGTCGAAGAGGCAGAAGCCATAGAAAAAAATCGAAGTAAAAGTCGAAGAGGCAGAAGCAATAGAAAAAGTCGAAATAAAGTCGAAGAAGCAGAAGCCATAGAAAAAGTCAAAGAAGTAGAAGTCGAAGAAAAAGTCGAAGAGGCAGAAGCCATAGAAAAAAATGTCGAAGTGGTAGAAGCCATAGAAAAATTTAAAAAAAAGTCGAAGAAGCAGAAGCCATAGAAAAAGTCTAAGTAGAAGTCGAAGAGGCAGAAGCCATAGAAAAAGTCTAAGAAAGAGAGGTCGAAGAGACAGAAGCCATGGAAAAAGTCGAAGAAGTCGAAATCGAAGAAAAAGTCGAAGAGACAGAAGCCATAGAAAAAGTCAAACAAGTAGAAGTCAAACAAGCAGAAGCCATAGAAAAAAATCGAAGAAGTTGAAGAAAAAGTCGAAGATGCAGAATCCATAGAAAAAGTCTAAGTAGAAGTCGAAGAGGCAGAAGCCATAGAAAAAGTCGAAGAAGTAGAAGTCGAAGAAAAAGTCGAAGAGGCAGAAGCCATAGAAAAACTCAAAGAAGTAGAAGTCGAAAAGGCAGAAGCCATAGAAAAAGTCTAAGAAGGAGAAGTCGAAGAGGCAGAAGCCATAGAAAAAGTCTAAGAAGGAGAAGTCGAAGAGGCAGAAGCCATAGAAAAAGTCGAAGAAGTAGAAGTTGAAGAAAAAGTCGAAGATGCAGAAGTTATAGAAAAATGAAAAAAAAAAAAAAAAAAAAGTCGAAGAGGCAGACGGCATAGAAAAAGTCGAAGAAGTAGAAGTCAAAGAGGCAGAAGCCATAGAAAAAAATCGAAGTAAAAGTCGAAGAAGCAGAAGCCATAGAAACAGTCGAAGAAAAAGTCGAAGAGACAGAAGCCATTGAAAAAGTCTAAGAAGGAGAAGTCGAAGAGACAGAAGCCATAGAAAAAGTCTAAGAAGGAGAAGTCGAAGAGGCAGAAGCCATAGAAAAAGTCTAAGAAGGAGAAGTCGAAGAGGCAGAAGCCATAGAAAAAGTCGAAGAAGTAGAAGCTGAAGAAAAAGTCGAAGATGCAGAAGCCATAGAAAAACTCGAAGAAGTAGAAGTCGAAAAGGCAGAAGTCATACAAAAAACTCGAAGAAGTAGAAGTCGAAAAGGCAGAAGTCATAGAAAAATTCAAAGAAGTAGAAGTCGAAGAAAAAGTAGAAGCGGCAGAAGCCATAGAAAAAAATCGAAGAAAATGTCAAAGAGGCAGAAGCCATAGAAAAAGTCGAAGAAGTACAAGTCGAAGAAAAAGTCCAAAGGGCAGAAGCCATAGAAAAAAATCGAAGAAAAAGTCGAAGAGGCAGAAGCCATACAAAAAGTCGAAGAAGCAGAAGTCAAAGAAAAAGTCGGAGATGCAGAAGTCATAGAAAAATTCGAAAAGAAAAAGTCGAAGAAGTAGAAGTCGAAGAGGCAGAATCCATAGAAAAAGTTGAAGAAGTAGAAGTCGAAGAAAAAGTCGAAGAGGCAGAAGCCAAAGAAAAAGTCGAAGAAGCAGAAGTCGAAGATGCAGAAGTCATAGAAAAATTAGAAAAGAAAAAGTCGAAGAAGTAGAAGTCGAAGAAAAAGTTGAAGATGCAGAAGTCATAGAAAAAGTCGAAAAAAAAAAAAAGTCGAAGAGGCAGAAGCCATAGAAACAGTCGAAGAAAAAGTCGAAGAGACAGAAGCCATAGAAAAAGTCTAAGAAGGAGAAGTCGAAGAGACAGAAGCCATGGAAAAAGTCGAAGAAGTAGAAGTCGAAGAAAAAGTCGAAGAGGCAGAAGCCATAGAAAAAGTCTAAGAAGGAGAAGTCGAAGAGGCAGAAGCCATAGAAAAAAATCGAAGGAAATGTCGAAGAGGCAGAAGCCAAAGAACAATTCGAAAAAAAGTCGAAGAAGCAGAAGCCATAGAAAAAGTCGAAGAAGTAGAATTCGAAGAAAAATTCAAAGATGCAGAAGTCACAGAAAAATGAAAAGAAAAAAAAAAGTCGAAGAGGCAGACGCCATAGAAAAAGTGGAAGTAGAAGTCGAAGAGGCAGAAGCCATAGAAAAAAATCTAAGTAAAAGTCGAAGAGGGAGAAGCCATAGAAAAAAATCGAAAAAAAAGTCAAAGAGGCAGAAGCCATAGAAAAAGTCGAAGAAGTAGAAGTCGAAGAAAAAGTAGAAGAGGCAAAAGCCATAGAAAAATTCGAAAAAAAGTTGAAGAAGTAGAAGTCGAAGAGGCAGAAGCCATAGAAGCAGTCGAAGAAAAAGTCGAAGAAGCAGAAGCCATAGGAAAAAGTCAAAGAAGTAGAAGTCGAAGAAGTAGAAGTCGAAGAAAAAGTCAAAGATGTAGAAGTCATAGAAAGAGTCGAAGAAGCAGAAGTCGAAGAGGCAGAAGCCATAGGAAAAAGTTGAAAGGCAGAAGCCATAGAAAAATTTGAAAAAAAAAAGTCGAAGAGGCAGAATCCATAGAAAAAGTCGAAGAAGTAGAAGTCGAAGAAAAAGTCGAAAGGACAGAAGCCATAGAAAAAAATCGAAGAAAAAGTCGAAGAAGCAGAAGTCAAAGAAAAAGTCGAAGATGCAGAAGTCATAGAAAAATTCGAAAAGAAAAAGTCGAAGAAGTAGAAGTTGAAGAAAAAGTCGAAGGGGCAGAAGCCATAGAAAAATTCGAAAAAAAGTTGAAGAAGTAGAAGTCGAAGAGGCAGAAGCCATAGAAGCAGTCGAAGAAAAAGTCGAAGAAGCAGAAGCCATAGGAAAAAGTCAAAGAAGTAGAAGTCGAAGAAGTAGAAGTCGAAGAAAAAGTCAAAGATGTAGAAGTCATAGAAAGAGTCGAAGAAGCAGAAGTCGAAGAGGCAGAAGCCATAGGAAAAAGTTGAAAAGGCAGAAGCCATAGAAAAATTTGAAAAAAAAAAGTCGAAGAGGCAGAAGCCATAGAAAAAGTCGAAGAAGTAGAAGTCGAAGAAAAAGTCGAAAGGACAGAAGCCATAGAAAAAAATCGAAGAAAAAGTCGAAGAGGCAGAAGCCATAGAAAAAGTCGAAGAAGCAGAAGTCAAAGAAAAAGTCGAAGATGCAGAAGTCATAGAAAAATTCGAAAAGAAAAAGTCGAAGAAGTAGAAGTTGAAGAAAAAGTCGAAGGGGCAGAATCCATAGAAAAAGTCGAAGAGGCAGAAGCCATAGAAAAAAATCGAAGAAAATGTAGAAGAGACAGAAGCCATAGAAAAATTCGAAAAAAAGTCGAAGAAGCAGAAGCCATAGAAAAGGTCTAAGTAGAAGTCGAAGAGGCAGAAGCCATAGAAAAAGTCGAAGTAGAAGTCGAAGAAAAAGTAGAAGCGGCAGAAGCCATTGAAAAAAATCGAAGAAAAACTTGTAGAGGCAGAAGCCATAGAAAAACTCAAAGAAGTAGAAGTCGAAAAGGCAGAAGCCATAGAAAAAACTCAAAGTAGTAGAAGTCGAAGAGGCAGAAGCCACAGAAAAAAATTGAGGAAAAAGTCGAAGAGGCAGAAGCCATAGAAAAAGTCGAAGAACTAGAAGTCGAAATCGAAGAAAAAGTCGAAGATGCAGAAGTTATACAAAAATTCGAAAAAAAAAGTCGAAGAGGCAGAGGCCATAGAAAAAGTTGAAGACGAAGAAGTCGAAGAAAAAGTCGAAGGAGCAGAAGCCATAGAAAAAGTCGAAGAAGTAGAAGCCATAGAAAAAAATCGAAGTAAAAGTCGAAGAGGCAGAAGCAATAGAAAAAGTCGAAAAAAAGTCGAAGAAGCAGAAGCCATAGAAAAAGTCAAAGTAGAAGAAAAAGTGGAAGAGGCAGAAGCCATAGAAAAAAATCGAAGAAAATCTCGAAGTGGTAGAAGCCATAGAAAAAGTCTAAGTAGAAGTCGAAGAGGCAGAAGCCATAGAAAAAGTTGAAGAAGTAGAAGTCGAAGAAAAAGTCAAAGAGGCAGAAGCCAGAGAAAAAAATCGAAGTAAAAGTCGAACCGGCAGAAGCCATAGAAAAAGTCGAAGAAGTAGAAGTCGAAGAAAAAGTAGAAGCGGCAGAAGCCATAGAAAAAAATCGAAGAAAATGTAGAAGAGGCAGAAGCCATAGAAAAATTCGAAAAAAAGTCGAAGTAGTAGAATTCGAAGAAAAAGTCGAAGATGCAGAAGTCATAGAAAAATGAAAAAAAAAAAAAAAAAGTCGAAGAGGCAGATGCCATAGAAAAAGTCGAAGAAGTAGAAGTCGAAGAGGCAGAAGCCATAGAAAAAAATCGAAGTAAAAGTCGAAGAGGCAGAAGCCATAGAAACAGTCTAAGAAAGAGAAGTCGAAGAGACAGAAGCCATGGAAAAAGTCTAAGAAGTAGAAATCGAAGAAAAAGTCGAAGAGGCAGAAGCCATAGAAAAAGTCGAAGAAGTAGAAGTCAAACAAGCAGAAGCCATAGAAAAAGTCGAAGAAGTAGAAGTTGAAGAAAAAGTCGAAGATGCAGAAGCCATAGAAAAACTCGAAGAAGTAGAAGTCGAAAAGGCAGATGCCATAGAAAAAAATCAAAGAAAACGTCGAATCGGCAGAAGCCATAGAAAAAGTCGAAGAAGCAGAAGTCGAAGAAAAAGTAGAAGCGGCAGAAGCCATAGAAAAAAATCGAAGAAAATGTCGAAGAGGCAGAAGCCATAGAAAAAGTCGAAGAAGTAGAATTCGAAGAAAAAGTCAAAGATGCAGAAGTCATAGAAAAATGAAAAAAAAAAAAAAAAGTCAAAGAAGTAGAAGTCAAAAAGGCAGAAGCCATAGAAAAAACTCGAAGTAGTAGAATTCGTAGAGGCAGAAGCCATAGAAAAAAATCAAAGAAAAAGTCGAAGAGGTAGAAGCCATAGAAAAAGTCGAAGAAGTAGAAGTCGAAGTCGAAGAAAAAGTCGAAGAGGCAGAAGCCATAGAAAAAAATCAAAGAAAAAGTCGAAGAGGCAGAAGCCATAGATAAAAATCAAAGAAAAAGTCGAAGAGGCAGAAGTCATAGGAAAAAGTCGAAGAAGTAGAAGCCATAGAAAAAGTCTAAGTAAAAGTCGAACCGGCAGAAGCCATAGAAAAAGTCGAAGAAGTAGAAGTCGAAGAAAAAGTAGAAGCGGCAGAAGCCATAGAAAAAGTCGAAGAGCTAGAAGTCGAAGTCGAAGAAAAAGTCGAAGATGCAGAAGTTATAGAAAAATTCGAAAAAAAAAGTCGAAGAGGCCATAGTAAAAGTCGAAGAGACAGAAGCCAAAAGAAAATATCGAAGAAGTAAAAGGTGAAGAAAAAGTCGAAGATGCAGAATTCATAGAAAAATTCGAAAAAAAAAAGTCGAAGAAGTAGAAGTCGAAGAGGCAGAAGCATTAGGAAAAAGTCGAAGAAGTAGAAGTCGAAGAAAAAGTCGAAGATGCAGAAGTCATAGAAAAAGTCGAAGAAGTAGAAGTCGAAGAGATAGAAGCCATAGGAAAAAGTGGAAGAAGTAGAAGTCGAAGAAAAAATCGAAGATGCAGAAGTCATAGAAAAAGTCGAAGAAGTAGAAGTCGAAGAAAAAGTAGAAGCCATAGAAGCCATAGCCATAGCGGCAGAAGCCATAGAAAAAAATCGAAGAAAAACTCGAAGAGGCAGAAGCCATAGAAAAAGTCAAAGAACTAGAAGTCGAAGACGAAGAAAAAGTCGAATTTGCAGAAGTTATAGAAAAATTCGAAAAAAAGTCGAAGAGGCAGAGGCCATAGTAAAAGTCGAAGAGACAGAAGCCAAAGGAAAATGTCGAAGAAGTAGAAGGTGAAGAAAAAGTCGAAGATGCAGAATTAATAGAAAAATTCGAAAAAAAAAGTCGAAGAAGTAGAAGTCAAAAAGGCAGAAGCCATAGAAAAAACTCAAAGTAGTAGAAGTCGTAGAGGCAGAAGCCATAGAAAAAATCAAAGAAAAAGTGGGAGGTAGAAGCCATAGAAAAAGTCGAAGAAGTAGAAGTCGAAGTCGAAGAAAAAGTCGAAGAGGCAGAAGCCATACAAAGAAATCAAAGAAAAAGTCGAAGAGGCAGAAGCCATAGAAAAAAATCAAAGAAAAAGTCGAAGAGGCAGAAGCCATAGAAAAAAATCAAAGAAAAAGTCGAAGAGGAAGAAGTCATAGGAACAAGTCGAAGAAGTAGAAGTCGAAGAAAAAGTAGAAGAGGCAGAAGCCATAGAACCAGTTGAAGAAAAAGTCGAAGAAGCAGAAGCCATAGGAAAAAGTCAAAGAAGTAGAAGTCGAACAAAAGTCGAAGATGTTGAAGTCATAGAAAAAGTCGAAGAAGCAGAAGTCGAAGAGGCAGAAGCCATAGGAAAAAGTTGAAAAGGCAGAAGCCATAGAAAAATTTGAAAAAAAAGTGGAAGAGGCAGAAGCCATAGAAAAAGTCGAAGAAGTAGAAGTCGAAGAAAAAGTCGAAGAGGCAGAAGCCATAGAAAAAGTCGAAGAAGCAGAAGTCGAAGAAAAAGTCGAAGATGCAGAAGTCATAGAAAAATTCGAAAAGAAAAAGTCGAAGAAAAAGTCTAAGAGGCAGAAGCCATAGAAAAAAATCGAAGAAAATGTAGAAGAGACAGAAGGCATAGAAAAATTCGAAAAAAAGTCGAACCGGCAGAAGCCATAGAAAAAGTCGAAGAAGTAGAAGTCGAAAAGGCAGAAGCCATAGAAAAAACTCGAATTAGTAGAAGTCGAAGAGGCAGAAGGCACAGAAAAAAATTGAGGAAAAAGTCGAAGAGGAAGAAGCCATAGAAAAAGTCGGAGAACTAGAAGTCGAAGTCGAAGAAAAAGTCGAAGATGCAGAAGTTATAGAAAAATTCGAAAAAAAAGTCGAAGAGCCAGAGGCCATAGAAAAAGTCGAAGACAAAGAAGTCGAAGAAAAACTCGAAGAGGCAGAAACCATAGAAAACTCAAAGAAGTAGAAGTCGAAAAGGCAGAAGCCATAGAAAAAACTCAAATTAGTAGAAGTCGAAGAGGCAGAAGCCACAGAAAAAAATTGAGGAAAAAGTCGAAGAGGCAGAAGCCATAGAAAAAGTCGAAGAACTAGAAGTCGAAGTCGAAGAAAAAGTCGAAGATGCAGAAGTTATAGAAAAATTCGAAAAAAAAGTCGAAGAGGCAGAAGCCATAGAAAAAGTCGAAGACGAAGAAGTCGAAGAAAAAGTCGAAGGGGCAGAAGCCATAGAAAAAGTCGAAGAGGCAGAAGCCATAGAAAAAAATCGAAGTAAAAGTCGAAGAGGCAGAAGCCATAGAAAAAGTCGAAGAAGTAGAAGTCGAAGAAAAAGTCGAAGAGGCAGAAGCCATAGAAAAAAATCAAAGAAAAAGTCGAAGAGGCAGAAGCCATAGAAAAAAATCAAAGAAAAAGTCGAAGAGACAGAAGTCATAGGAAAAAGTCGAAGAAGTAGAAGCCATAGAAAAAGTCTAAGTAAAAGTCCAACCGGCAGAAGCCATAGAAAAAGTCGAAGAACTAGAAGTCGAAGTCGAAGAAAAAGTCGAAGATGCAGAAGTTATAGAAAAATTCGAAAAAAAAGTGGAAGAGGCCATAGTAAAAGTCGAAGAGACAGAAGCCAAAGGAAAAAGTCGAAGAAGTAGAAGGTGAAGAAAAAGTCGAAGATGCAGAATTCATAGAAAAATTCGAAAAAAAAAGTCGAAGAAGTAGAAGTCGAAGAGGCAGAAGCCTTAGGAAAAAGTCGAAGAAGCAGAAGTCGAAGAAAAAGTCGAAGATGCAGAAGTCATAGAAAAAGTCGAAGAAGTAGAATTCGAAGAGGCAGAAGCCATAGGAAAAAGTGGAAGAGGTAGAAGTCGAAGAAAAAGTCGAAGATGCAGAAGTCATAGAAAAAGTCGAAAAAGTAGAATTCGAAGAGGCAGAAGCCATAGAAAAAAATCGAAGTAAAAGTCGAAGAGGCAGAAGCAATAGAAAAAAATCGAAGAAAATGTCGAAGAGGCAGAAGCCATAGAAAAAGTTGAAGAAGTAGAAGTCGAAGAAAAAGTTGAAGAGGCAGAAGCCATAGAAAAAGTCGAAGAAGTAGAAGTCGAAGAAAAAGTTGAAGAGGCAGAAGCCATAGAAAAAGTCGAAGAAGTAGAATTCGAAGAAAAAGTCAAAGATGCAGAAGTCATAGAAAAATGAAAAAAAAAAAAAAAAAGTCGAAGAGGCAGACGCCATAGAAAAAATCGAAGTAAAAGTCGAAGAGGCAGAAGCCATAGAAACAGTCGAAGAAAAAGTCAAAGAGACAGAAGCCATAGAAAAAGTTGAAGAAAAAGTTGAAGATGCAGAAGTCATAGAAAAATTTGAAAAGAAAAAGTCGAAGAAGTAGAAGTCGAAGAAAAAGTCAAAGATGCAGAAGTCATAGAAAAATTTGAAAAGAAAAAGTCGAAGAAGTAGAAGTCGAAGAAAAAGTCAAAGAGGCAGAAGCCATAGAAAAAAATCGAAGAAAATGTAGAAGAGGCAGAAGCCATAGAAATGGTGAAAGATTTAGAAGTCGAAGAAAAAGTCGAAGATGCAGAAGCCATAGAAAAAGTCGAAAAGAAAAAGTCGAAGAAGAAGAAGTCGAAGAAAAAGTCAAAGAGGCAGAAGCCATAGAAAAAAATCGTAGAAAATGTCGAAGAGGCAGAAGCCATAGAAAAATTCGAAAAAAGTCGAAGAAGCAGATGCCATAGAAAAAGTCGAAGAAGTAGAATTTGAAGAACAAGTCGAAGATGCAGAAGTCGAAGAAAAAGTTGAAGAGGCAGAAGCCATAGAAAAAGTCAAAGAAGTAGAAGTCGAAGAAAAAGTTGAAGAGGCAGAAGCCATAGAAAAAGTCGAAGAAGTAGAAATCGAAGAAAAAGTTGAAGAGGCAGAAGCCATAGAAAAAAATCAAAGAAAAAGTCGAAGATGCAGAAGTCATAGAAAAATTCGAAAAGAAAAAGTCGAAGAAGTAGAAGTCGAAGAAAAAGTCAAAGAGGCAGAAGCCATAGAAAAAAATCGAAGAAAATGTAGAAGAGGCAGAAGCTATAGAAAAAGTCGAAGAAGTAGAAGTTGAAGAAAAAGTCGAAGATGCAGAAGCCATAGAAAAACTCGAAGTAGAAGTCGAAAAGGCAGAAGTCATACAAAAAACTCGAAGAAGTAGAAGTCGAAGAGGCAGAAAGCATAGAAAAAAATCGAAGAAAAAGTCGAAGAGGCAGAAGCCATAGAAAAAGTTGAAGAGGCAGAAGCCATAGAAAAAGTCGAAGAAGTAGAAGTTGAAGAAAAAGTCGAAGAGGCAGAAGCCATAGAAAAAAATCGAAGAAAATGTCGAAGAAGCAGATGCCATAGAAAAAGTCGAAGAAGTAGAATTTGAAGAAAAAGTCGAAGATGCAGAAGTCATAGAAAAAAATCGAAGTAAATGTCGGAGAGGCAGAAGCCATAGAAATAGTCGAAGAAAAAGTCGAAGAGACAGAAGCCATAGAAAAAGTCTAAGAAGGAGAAGTAGAAGAGACAGAAGCCATGGAAAAAGTCGAAGAAGCAGAAGTCGAAGAAAAAGTCGAAGAGGCAGAAGCCATAGAAAAAGTCTAAGAAGGAGAAGTCGAAGAGGCAGAAGCCATAGAAAAAGTCAAACAAGTAGAAGTCAAACAAGCAGAAGCCATAGAAAAAAATCTAAGTAAAAGACCAAGAGGCAGAAGCCATAGAAAAAGTCTAAGTAGAAGTTGAAGAAAAAGTCGAAGATGCAGAAGCCATAGAAAAACTCGAAGAAGTAGAAGTCGAAGAAAAAGTCAAAGATGCAGAAGTCATAGAAAAATTAAAAAAAAAAAAAGTCGAAGAGGCAGACGCCATAGAAAAAGTCGAAGAAGTAAAAGTCGAAGAGGCAGAAGCCATAGAAAAAAATCTAAGTAAAAGTCGAAGAGGCAGAAGCCATAGAAAGAGTTGAAGAAAAAGTCAAAGAGGTAGAAGCCATAGAAAAAAATCTAAAAAAAAGTCAAAGAGGCAGAAGCCATAGAAAAAGTCGAAGAAGTAGAAGTCGAAGAAAAAGTCGAAGAGGCAGAAGCCTTAGGAAAAAGTCGAAGAAGTAGAAGTCAAAGAAAAAGTCGAAGATGCAGAAGTCATAGAAAAAGTCGAAGAAGCAGAAGTCGAAGAAAAAGTCGAAGAAGTAGAAGTCAAAGAAAAAGTCGAAGAGGCAGAAGCCGTAGAAAAAAATCGAAGTAAAAGTCGAACCGGCAAAAGCCACAGAAAAAGTCGAAGAAGTAGAAGTCGAAGAGGCAGAAGCCTTAGGAAAAAGTCGAAGAAGTAGAAGTCAAAGAAAAAGTCGAAGATGCAGAAGTCATAGAAAAAGTCGAAGAAGCAGAAGTCGAAGAAAAAGTCGAAGAAGTAGAAGTCAAAGAAAAAGTCGAAGAGGCAGAAGCCGTAGAAAAAAATCGAAGTAAAAGTCGAACCGGCAGAAGCCATAGAAGCAGTCGAAGAAAAAGTCGAAGAAGCAGAAGCCATAGGAAAAAGTCAAAGAAGTAGAAGTCGAACAAAAGTCGAAGATGTAGAAGTCATAGAAAAAGTCGAAGAAGCAGAAGTCAAAGAGGCAGAAGCCATAGGAAAAAGTTGAAAAGGCAGAAGTCATAGAAAAATTTGAAAAAAAAGTAGAAGAGGCAGAAGCCAAAGAAAAAGTCGAAGAAGTAGAAGTCGAAGAAAAAGTCGAAGAGGCAGAAGCCATAGAAAAAGTCGAAGAAGCAGAAGTCGAAGGAAAAGTCGAAGATGCAGAAGTCATAGAAAAAAATCAAAGAAAATCTAGAAGAGACAGAAGGCATAGAAAAATTCGAAAAAAAGTCGAAGAAGCAGAAGCCATAGAAAAAGTCTAAGTAGAAGTCGAAGAGGCAGAAGCCATAGAAAAAGTCGAAGAAGTAGAAGTCGAAGAAAAAGTTGAACAGGCAGAAGAAATAGAAAAATTAGAAAAGAAAAAGTCGAAGAGGCAGAAGCCGTAGAAAAAAATCGAAGTAAAAGTCGAACTGGCAGAAGCCATAGAAAAAGTCGAAGAAGTAGAAGTCGAAAAGGCAGAAGCCGTAGAAAAAAATTGAGGAAAAAGTCGAAGAGGCAGAAGCCATAGAAAAAGTCGAAGAAACAGAAGTCGAAGAAAAAGTCGAAGATGCAGAAGTTATAGAAAAATTCGAAAAAAAAGTCGAAGAGGCAGAGGCCATAGAAAAAGTAGAAGACGAAGAAGTCGAAGAAAAAGTCGAAGGGGCAGAAGCCATAGAAAAAGTCGAAGAAGTAGAAGTCGAAGAAAAAGTCGAAGAGGCAGAAGCCATAGAAAAAAATCGAAGTAAAAGTCGAACAGGCAGAAGCCATAGAAAAAGTCGAAGAAGTAGAAGTCGAAGAAAAAGTCGAAGAGGCAGAAGCCATAGAAAAAAATCAAAGAAAAAGTCAAAGAGGCAGAAGCCATAGAAAAAAATCTAAGAAAAAGTCGAAGAGGCAGAAGTCATAGGAAAAAGTCTAAGAAGTAGAAGCCATAGAAAAAGTCTAAGTAAAAGTCGAACCGGCAGAAGCCATAGAAAAAGTCGAAGAACTAGAAGTAGAAGTCGAAGAAAAAGTAGAAGCGGCAGAAGCCATAGAAAAAGTCGAAGAACTAGAAGTCGAAGTCGAAGAAAAATTCGAAGATGCAGAAGTTATAGAAAAATTCGAAAAAAAAGTCGAAGAGGCCATAGTAAAAGTCGAAGAGACAGAAGCCATAGAAAAAGTCGAAGAAGTAGAAGTCGAAGAAAAAGTCGAAGAGGCAGAAGCCATAGAAAAAAATCAAAGAAAAAGTCGAAGAGGCAGAAGTCATAGGAAAAAGTCGAAGAAGTAGAAGCCATAGAAAAAGTCTAAGTAAAAGTCGAACCGGCAGAAGCCATAGAAAAAGTCGAAGATGCAGAATTGATAGAAAAATTCGAAAAAAAAAAAAGTCGAAGAAGTAGAAGTCGAAGAGGCAGAAGCCTTAGGAAAAAGTCGAAGAAGTAGAAGTCGAAGAAAAAGTCGAAGATGCAGAAGTCATAGAAAAAGTCGAAGAAGTAGAAGTCGAAGAGGCAGAAGCCATAGGGAAAATTGGAAGAAGTAGAAGTCGAAGAAAAAGTCGAAGATGCAGAAGTCATAGAAAAAGTCGAAGAAGTAGAAGTCGAAGAGGCAGAAGACATAGGAAAAAGTTGAAGAGGCAGAAGCCATAGAAAAATTCGAAAAAAAAGTCGAAGAGGCAGAAGCCATAGAAAAAGTCGAAGAAGTAGAAGTCGAAGAAAAAGTAGAAGCGGCAGAAGCCATAGAAAAAAATCGAAGAAAAACTCGAAGAGGCAGAAGCCATAGAAAAAAATAGAAGTAAAAGTCGAAGAGGCAGAAGCAATAGAAAAAGTCGAAAAAAAGTCGAAGAAGCAGAAGCCATAGAAAAAGTCAAAGAAGTAGAAGTCGAAGAAAAAGTCGAAGAGGCAGAAGTCATAGGAAAAAGTCGAAGAAGCAGAAGCCATAGAAAAAGTCAAAGAAGTAGAAGTCGAAGAAAAAGTCAAAGAGGCAGAAGTCATAGGAAAAAGTCGAAGAAGCAGAAGCCATAGAAAAAGTCGAAGAAGTAGAATTTGAAGAAAAAGTCAAAGATGCAGAAGTCACAGAAAAATGAAAAAAAAAAAAAAAAAAAAGTCGAAGAGGCAGACGCCATAGAAACAGTCGAAGAAAAAGTCGAAGAGACAGAAGCCATGAAAAAAGTCGAAGAAGTAGAAGTCGAAGAAAAAGTCGAAGAGGCAGAAGCCATAGAAAAAGTCTAAGAAGTAGAAGTTGAAGAAAAAGTCGAAGATGCAGAAGCCATAGAAAAACTCGAAGAAGTAGAAGTCGAAAAGGCAGATGCCACAGAATAAAATCAAAGAAAAAGTCGAACCGGCAGAAGCCATAGAAAAAGTCGAAAAAGTAGAAGTCGAAGAAAAAGTAGAAGCGGCAGAAGCCATAGAAAAAAATTGAAGGAAATGTCGAAGAGGCAGAAGCCAAAGAAAAATTCGAAAAAAAGTCGAAGAAGCAGAAGCCATAGAAAAAGTCGAAGAAGTAGAATTCGAAGAAAAAGTCAAAGATGCAGAAGTCATAGAAAAATGAAAAAAAAAAAAAAAGTCAAAGAGGCAGACGCCATAGAAAAAGTCGAAGAAGTAGAAGTCGAAGAGGCAGAAGCCATAGAAAAAAATCTAAGTAAAAGTCGAAGAGGCAGAAGCCATAGAAACAGTCGAAGAAAAAGTCGAAGAGGCAGAAGCCATAGAAAAAAATCGAAAAAAAAGTCATAGACGCAGAAGCCATAGGAAAAAGTTGAAGAGACAGAAGCCATAGAAAAATTCGAAAAAAAGTCGAAGAAGCAGAAGCCATAGAAAAAGTCTAAGTAGAAGTCAAAGAGGCAGAAGCCATAGAAAAAGTCGAAGAAGTAGAAGTCGAAGAAAAAGTAGAAGCGGCAGAAGCCATAGAAAAAAATCTAAGAAAAATTCGAAGAGGCAGAAGCCATAGAAAAACTCAAAGAAGTAGAAGTCGAAAAGGCAGAAGCCATAGAAAAAACTCGAAGTAGTAGAAGTCGAAGAGGCAGAAGCCACAGAAAAAAATTGAGGAAAAAGTCGAAGAGGCAGAAGCCATAGAAAAAGTCGAAGAGCTAGAAGTCGAAATCGAAGAAAAAGTCGAAGATTCAGAAGTTATAGAAAAATTCGAAAAAAAAGTCGGAGAGGCAGAGGCCATAGAAAAAGTCGAAGAAGTAGAAGTCGAAGAGGCAGAAGCCATAGAAAAAGTCGAAGAAGTAGAAGTCGAAGAAAAAGTCGAAGATGCAGAAGTCATAGAAAAATTCGAAAAGTAAAAGTCCAAGAAGTAGAAGTCGAAGAAAAAGTCAAAGAGGCAGAAGCCATAGAAAAAAATCAAAGAAAATGTAGAAGAGGCAGAAGCCATAGAAATGGTCAAAGATTTAGAAGTCGAAGAAAAAGTCGAAGATGCAGAAGTCATAGAAAAATTCGAAAAGAAAAAGTCGAAGAAGTAGAAGTCGAAGAAAAAGTCGAAGAGGCAGAAGCCATAGAAAAACTCGAAGTAGAAGTCGAAAAGGCAGAAGTCATACAAAAAACTCGAAGAAGTAGAAGTCGAAGAAGCAGAAGGCATAGAAAAAAATCGAAGAAAAAGCGAAGAGGCAGAAGCCATAGAAAAAGTTGAAGAAGTAGAAGTCGAAGAAAAAGTTGAAGATGCAGAAGCCATAGAAAAAAATCAAAGAAAAAGTGGAAGAGGCAGAAGTCATAGAAAAATTCGAAAAGAAAAAGTCGAAGAAGTAGAAGTCGAAGAAAAAGTCGAAGAGGCAAAAGCCATAGAAAAAAATCGAAGAAAATGTAGAAGAGGCAGAAGCCATAGAAAAAGTCGAAGAAGTAGAAGTCGAAGAAAAAGTCGAAGAGGCAGAAGCCATAGAAAAATTCGAAGAAGTAGAAGTCAAAGAAAAAGTCGAAGAGGCAGAAGCCATAGAAAAAAATCGAAGAAAATGTCGAAGAGGCAGAAGCCATAGAAAAATTCGAAAAAAGTCGAAGAAGCAGATGCCATAGAAAAAGTCGAAGAAGTAGAATTTGAAGAAAAAGTCGAAGATGCAGAAGTCATAGAAAAAGTCGAAGATGTTCAAGTCGAAGAGGCAGAAGCCACAGAAAAAATCGAAGTAAAAGTCGAAGAGGCAGATGCCACAGAATAAAATCAAAGAAAAAGTCGAACCGGCAGAAGCCATAGAAAAAGTCAAAAAAGTAGAAGTCGAAGAAAAAGTAGAAGCGGCAGAAACCATAGAAAAAAATCGAAGGAAATGTCGAAGAGGCAGAAACCACAGAAAAAATCGAAGTAAAAGTCGAAAAGGCAGATGCCACAGAATAAAATCAAAGAAAAAGTCGAACCGGCAGAAGCCATAGAAAAAGTCGAAAAAGTAGAAGTCGAAGAAAAAGTAGAAGCGGCAGAAGCCATAGAAAAAAATCGAAGGAAATGTCGAAGAGGCAGAAGCCAAAGAAAAATTCGAAAAAAAATCGAAAAAGCAGAAGCCATAGAAAAAGTCGAAGAAGTAGAATTCGAAGAAAAAGTCAAAGATGCAGAAGTCATAGAAAAATGAAAAAAAAAAAAAAAGTCGAAGAGGCAGACGCCATAGAAAAAGTCGAAGAAGTAGAAGTCGAAGAGGCAGAAGCCATAGAAAAAAATCTAAGTAAAAGTCGAAGAGGCAGAAGCCATAGAAACAGTCGAAGAAAAAGTCGAAGAGGCAGAAGCCATAGAAAAAAATCGAAAAAAAAGTCAAAGAGGCAGAAGCCATAGAAAAAGTCGAAGAAGTAGAAGTCGAAGAAAAAGTTGAAGAGGCAGAAGCCATAGAAAAAAATCAAAGAAAAAGTGGAAGAGGCAGAAGTCATAGAAAAATTTGAAAAGAAAAAGTCGAAGAAGTAGAAGTCGAAGAAAAAGTCAAAGAGGCAGAAGCCATAGAAAAAAATCGAAGAAAATGTAGAAGAGGCAGAAGCCATAGAAAAAGTCGAAGAAAAAGTCGAACCGGCAGAAGCCATAGAAAAAGTCGAAAAAGTAGAAGTCGAAGAAAAAGTAGAAGCGGCAGAAACCATAGAAAAAAATCGAAGGAAATGTCGAAGAGGCAGAAGCCAAAGAAAAATTTGAAAAAAAGTCGAAAAAGCAGAAGCCATAGAAAAAGTCGAAGAAGTAGAATTCGAAGAAAAAGTCAAAGATGCAGAAGTCATAGAAAAATGAAAAAAAAAAAAAAAGTCAAAGAGGCAGACGCCATAGAAAAAGTCGAAGAAGTAGAAGTCGAAGAGGCAGAAGCCATAGAAAAAAATCTAAGTAAAAGTCGAAGAGGCAGAAGCCATAGAAACAGTCGAAGAAAAAGTCGAAGAGGCAGAAGCCATAGAAAAAAATCGAAAAAAAGTCAAAGAGGCAGAAACCATAGAAAAAGTCGAAGAAGTAGAAGTCGAAGAAAAAGTTGAAGAGGCAGAAGCCATAGAAAAAAATCAAAGAAAAAGTGGAAGAGGCAGAAGTCATAGAAAAATTTGAAAAGAAAAAGTCGAAGAAGTAGAAGTCGAAGAAAAAGTCGAAGATGCAGAAGTCATAGAAAAATTCGAAAAGAAAAAGTCGAAGAAGTAGAAGTCGAAGAAAAAGTCGAAGAGGCAGAAGCCATAGAAAAATTCGAAGAAGTAGATGTCAAAGAAAAAGTCGAAGAGGCAGAAGCCATAGAAAAAAATCGAAGAAAATGTCGAAGAGGCAGAAGCCATAGAAAAATTCGAAAAAAGTCGAAGAAGCAGATGCCATAGAAAAAGTCGAAGAAGTAGAATTTGAAGAAAAAGTCGAAGATGCAGAAGTCATAGAAAAAGTCGAAGAAGTTGAAGTCGAAGAGGCAGAAGCCACAGAAAAAATCGAAGTAAAAGTCGAAGAGGCAGATGCCACAGAATAAAATCAAAGAAAAAGTCGAACCGGCAGAAGCCATAGAAAAAGTCGAAAAAGTAGAAGTCGAAGAAAAAGTAGAAGCGGCAGAAGCCATAGAAAAAAATCGAAGGAAATGTCGAAGAGGCAGAAACCACAGAAAAAATCGAAGTAAAAGTCGAAAAGGCAGATGCCACAGAATAAAATCAAAGAAAAAGTCGAACCGGCAGAAGCCATAGAAAAAGTCGAAAAAGTAGAAGTCGAAGAAAAAGTAGAAGCGGCAGAAGCCATAGAAAAAAATCGAAGGAAATGTCGAAGAGGCAGAAGCCAAAGAAAAATTCGAAAAAAAGTCGAAAAAGCAGAAGCCATAGAAAAAGTCGAAGAAGTAGAATTCGAAGAAAAAGTCAAAGATGCAGAAGTCATAGAAAAATGAAAAAAAAAAAAAAAAGTCGAAGAGGCAGACGCCATAGAAAAAGTCGAAGAAGTAGAAGTCGAAGAGGCAGAAGCCATAGAAAAAAATCTAAGTAAAAGTCGAAGAGGCAGAAGCCATAGAAACAGTCGAAGAAAAAGTCGAAGAGGCAGAAGCCATAGAAAAAAATCGAAAAAAAAGTCAAAGAGGCAGAAGCCATAGAAAAAGTCGAAGAAGTAGAAGTCGAAGAAAAAGTTGAAGAGGCAGAAGCCATAGAAAAAAATCAAAGAAAAAGTGGAAGAGGCAGAAGTCATAGAAAAATTTGAAAAGAAAAAGTCGAAGAAGTAGAAGTCGAAGAAAAAGTCGAAGATGCAGAAGTCATAGAAAAATTCGAAAAGAAAAAGTCGAAGAAGTAGAAGTCGAAGAAAAAGTCGAAGAGGCAGAAGCCATAGAAAAATTCGAAGAAGTAGAAGTCAAAGAAAAAGTCGAAGAGGCAGAAGACATAGAAAAAAATCGAAGAAAATGTCGAAGAGGCAGAAGCCATAGAAAAATTCGAAAAAAGTCGAAGAAGCAGATGCCATAGAAAAAGTCGAAGAAGTAGAATTTGAAGAAAAAGTCGAAGATGCAGAAGTCATAGAAAAAGTCGAAGAAGTTGAAGTCGAAGAGGCAGAAGCCACAGAAAAAATCGAAGTAAAAGTCGAAGAGGCAGATGCCACAGAATAAAATCAAAGAAAAAGTCGAACCGGCAGAAGCCATAGAAAAGTCGAAAAAGTAGAAGTCGAAGAAAAAGTAGAAGCGGCAGAAGCCATAGAAAAAAATCGAAGGAAATGTCGAAGAGGCAGAAACCACAGAAAAAATCGAAGTAAAAGTCGAAAAGGCAGAAGCCACAGAATAAAATCAAAGAAAAAGTCGAACCGGCAGAAGCCATAGAAAAAGTCGAAAAAGTAGAAGTCGAAGAAAAAGTAGAAGCGGCAGAAGCCATAGAAAAAAATCGAAGGAAATGTCGAAGAGGCAGAAGCCAAAGAAAAATTCGAAAAAAAGTCGAAAAAGCAGAAGCCATAGAAAAAGTCGAAGAAGTAGAATTCGAAGAAAAAGTCAAAGATGCAGAAGTCATAGAAAAATGAAAAAAAAAAAAAAAGTCGAAGAGGCAGACGCCATAGAAAAAGTCGAAGAAGTAGAAGTCGAAGAGGCAGAAGCCATAGAAAAAAATCTAAGTAAAAGTCGAAGAGGCAAAAGCCATAGAAATAGTCGAAGAAAAAGTCGAAGAGGCAGAAGCCATAGAAAAAAATCGAAAAAAAAGTCAAAGAGGCAGAAGCCATAGAAAAAGTCGAAGAAGTAGAAGTCGAAGAAAAAGTTGAAGAGGCAGAAGCCATAGAAAAAAATCAAAGAAAAAGTGGAAGAGGCAGAAGTCATAGAAAAATTTGAAAAGAAAAAGTCGAAGAAGTAGAAGTCGAAGAAAAAGTCGAAGATGCAGGAGTCATAGAAAAATTCGAAAAGAAAAAGTCGAAGAAGTAGAAGTCGAAGAAAAAGTCAAAGAGGCAGAAGCCATAGAAAAAAATCGAAGAAAATGTAGAAGAGGCAGAAGCCATAGAAAAAGTCGAAGAAAAAGTCGAACCGGCAGAAGCCATAGAAAAAGTCGAAAAAGTAGAAGTCGAAGAAAAAGTAGAATCGGCAGAAGCCATAGAAAAAAATCGAAGGAAATGTCGAAGAGGCAGAAGCCAAAGAAAAATTCGAAAAAAAGTCGAAAAAGCAGAAGCCATAGAAAAAGTCGAAGAAATAGAATTCGAAGAAAAAGTCAAAGATGCAGAAGTCATAGAAAAATGAAAAAAAAAAAAAAAGTCGAAGAGGCAGACGCCATAGAAAAAGTAGAAGAAGTAGAAGTCGAAGAGGCAGAAGCCATAGAAAAAAATCTAAGTAAAAGTCGAAGAGGCAGAAGCCATAGAAACAGTCGAAGAAAAAGTCGAAGAGGCAGAAGCCATAGAAAAAAATCGAAAAAAAAAGTCAAAGAGGCAGAAGCCATAGAAAAAGTCGAAGAAGTAGAAGTCGAAGAAAAAGTTGAAGAGGCAGAAGCCATAGAAAAAAATCAAAGAAAAAGTGGAAGAGGCAGAAGTCATAGAAAAATTTGAAAAGAAAAAGTCGAAGAAGTAGAAGTCGAAGAAAAAGTCGAAGATGCAGAAGTCATAGAAAAATCGAAAAGAAAAAGTCGAAGAAGTAGAAGTCGAAGAAAAAGTCAAAGAGGCAGAAGCCATAGAAAAAAATCGAAGAAAATGTAGAAGAGGCAGAAGCCATAGAAAAAGTCGAAGAAGTAGAAGTCGAAGAAAAAGTCGAAGAGGCAGAAGCCATAGAAAAAAATCGAAGAAAATGTCGAAGTGGTAGAAGCCATAGAAAAATTCGAAAAAAAGACGAAGAAGCAGAAGCCATAGAAAAAAGTCAAAGAAGTAGAAGTCGAAGAAAAAGTTGAAGATGTAGAAGTCATAGAAAAAGTCGAAGAAGAAGAAGTCGAAGACGCAGAAGCCATAGGAAAAAGTTGAAAAGGCAGAAGCCATAGAAAAAAATCGAAAAAAAAGTCGAAGAGGCAGAAGCCATAGAAAAAGTCGAAGAAGCAGAAGTCGAAGAAATATTCGAAGATGCAGAAGTCATAGAAAAATTCGAAAAGAAAAAGTCGAAGAAGTAGTAGTCGAAGAAAAAGTTGAAGAAGTAGAAGTCGAAGAGGCAGAAGCAATAGAAAAAGTCGAAGAAGTAGAAGTCGAAGAAAAAGTCGAAGATGCAAAAGTCATAGAAAAATTCGAAAAGTAAAAGTCCAAGAAGTAGAAGTCGAAGAAAAAGTCAAAGAGGCAGAAGCCATAGAAAAAAATCAAAGAAAATGTAGAAGAGGCAGAAGCCATAGAAATGGTCAAAGATTTAGAAGTCGAAGAAAAAGTCGAAGATGCAGAAGTCATAGAAAAATTCGAAAAGTAAAAGTCCAAGAAGTAGAAGTCGAAGAAAAAGTCAAAGAGGCAGAAGCCATAGAAAAAAATCGAAGAAAATGTAGAAGAGGCAGAAGCCATAGAAAAAGTCGAAGCAGTAGAAGTCGAAGAAAAAGTCGAAGAGGCAGAAGCCATAGAAAAACTCGAAGTAGAAGTCGAAAAGGCAGAAGTCATACAAAAAACTCGAAGTAGAAGTCGAAGAGGCAGAAGCCATAGAAAAAAATCTAAGTAAAAGTCGAAGAGGCAGAAGCCATAGAAAGAGTCGAAGAAAAAGTCGAAGAGGCAGAAGCCATATAAAAAGTCGAAGAAGTAGAAGTCGAAGAAAAAGTCGAAGAGGCAGAAGCCATAGAAAAAAATCGAAGAAAATGTCGAAGAGGCAGAAGCCATAGAAAAAGTCGAAGAAGTAGAAGTCGAAGAGGCAGAAGCCACAGAAAAAATCGAAGTAAAAGTCGAAGAGGCAGAAGCCATAGAAACAGTCGAAGAAAAAGTCGAAGAGACAGAAGCCATAGAAAAAGTCCAAGAAGCAGAAGTCGAAGAGACAGAAGCCATGGAAAAAGTCGAAGAAGTAGAAGTCGAAGAAAAAGTCGAAGAGGCAGAAGCCATAGAAAAAGTCTAAGAAGGAGAAGTCGAAGAGGCAGAAGCCATAGAAAAAGTCAAACAAGTAGAAGTCAAACAAGCAGAAGCTATAGAAAAAAATCTAAGTAAAAGACCAAGAGGCAGAAGCCATAGAAAAAGTCTAAGCAGTAGAAGTTGAAGAAAAAGTCGAAGATGCAGAAGCCATAGAAAAACTCGAAGAAGTAGAAGTCGAAAAGGCAGATCCCACAGAATAAAATCAAAGAAAAATTCGAACCGGCAGAAGCCATAGAAAAAGTCGTAAAGGTAGAAGTCGAAGAAAAAGTAGAAGCGGCAGAAGCCATAGAAAAAAATCGAAGGAAATGTCGAAGAGGCAGAAGCCAAAGAAAAATTCGAAAAAAAGTCGAAGAAGCAGAAGCCATAGAAAAAGTCGAAGAAGTAGAATTCGAAGAAAAAGTCAAAGATGCAGAAGTCATAGAAAAATGAAAAAAAAAAAAAAAAGTCGAAGAGGCAGAAGCCATAGAAAAAGTCGAAGAAGTAGAAGTCGAAGAAAAAGTCAAAGAGGCAGAAGCCATAGAAAAAGTCGAAGAAGTAGAAGTCGAAGAAAAAGTCGAAGAGGCAGAAGCCATAGAAAAAAATCGAAGAAAATGTTGAAGTGGTAGAAGCCATAGAAAAATTCGAAAAAAAGACGAAGAAGCAGAAGCCATATAAAAAGTCTAAGTAGAAGTCGAAAAGGCAGAAGCCATAGAAAAAGTCGAAGAAGTAGAAGTCGAAGATAAAGTTGAAGAGGCAGAAGCCAGAGAAAAAAATCGAAGTAAAAGTCGAAGAAGTAGAAGTCGAAGAGGCAGAAGAAATAGAAGCAGTTGTAGAAAAAGTCGAAGAAGCAGAAGCCATAGAAATAAGTCAAAGAAGTAGAAGTCGAAGAAAAAGTTGTAGATGTAGAAGTCATAGAAAAAGTCGAAGAAGAAGAAGTCGAAGACGCAGAAGTCATAGGAAAAAGTTGAAAAGGCAGAAGTAATAGAAAAATTTGAAAAAAAAGTCGAAGATCCAGAAGCCATAGAAAAAGTCAAAGAAGTAGAAGCCGAAGAAAAAGACAAAAGGGCAGAAGCCATAGAAAAAAATCGAAGAAAAAGTCGAAGAGGCAGAAGCCATAGAAAAAGTCGAAGACGAAGAAGTCGAAGGAGAAGTCGAAGGAGCAGAAGGCATAGAAAAAGTCGAAGAAGTAGAAGCCATAGAAAAAAATTGAAGTAAAAGTCGAAGAGGCAGAAGCAATAGAAAAAGTCAAAGAAGTAGAAGTCGAAGAAAAAGTCGAAGAGGCAGAAGCCATAGAAAAAAATTGAAGAAAATGTCGAAGTGGTAGAAGCCATCGAAAAATTCGAAAAAAAGTCGAAGAAGCACAAGCCATAGAAAAAGTCGAAGAAGTAGAAGTCGAAGAAAAAGTCGAAGAGGCAGAAGTCATAGGAAAAAGTCGAAGAAGTAGAAGCCATAGAAAAAGTCTAAGTAAAAGTCGAACCGGCAGAAGCCATAGAAAAAAATCGAAGAAAAACTCAAAGAGGCAGAAGCCATATAAAAACTCAAAGAAGTAGAAGTCGAAAAGGCAGAAGCCATAGAAAAAAATCGAATTAGTAGAAGTCAAAGAGGCAGAAGCCACAGAAAAAAATTGAGGAAAATGTCAAAGAGGCATAAGCCATAGAAAAAGTCGAAGAACTAGAAGACGAAGTCGAAGAAAAAGTCGAAGATGTAGAAGTTATAGAAAAATTCGAAAAAAAGTCGAAGAGGCAGAGGCCATAGAAAAAGTGGAAGACAAAGAAGTCGAAGAAAAACTCGAAGAGGCAGAAGCCATAGAAAAACTCAAAGAAGTAGAAGTCGAAAAGGCAGAAGCCATAGAAAAAACTCGAATTAGTAGAAGTCGAAGAGGCAGAAGCCATAGAAAAAGTCGAAGAAGTAGAAGTCGAAGAAAAAGTCGAAGAGGCAGAAGCCATAGAAGCAGTCGAAGAAAAAGTCGAAGAAGCAGAAGCCATAGGAAAAAGTCAAAGAAGTAGAAGTCGAAGAGGCAGAAGCCATAGAAGCAGTCGAAGAAAAAGTCGAAGAAGCAGAAGCCATAGGAAAAAGTCAAAGAAGTAGAAGTCGAAGAGGCAGAAGCCATAGAAGCAGTCGCAGAAAAAGTCGAAGAAGCAGAAGCCATAGGAAAAAGTCAAAGAAGTAGAAGTCGAAGAGGCAGAAGCCATAGAAGCAGTCGAAGAAAAAGTCGAAGAAGCAGAAGCCATAGGAAAAAGTCAAAGTAGAAGTCGAACAAAAGTCGAAGATGTAGAAGTCATAGAAAAAGTCGAAGAAGCAGAAGTCGAAGAGGCAGAAGCCATAGGAAAAAGTTGAAGAGGCAGAAGCCATAGAAAAAGTCGAAGAAGTAGAAGTCGAAGAAAAAGTCGAAGAGGCAGAAGCCATAGAAAAAGTCGAAGAAGCAGAAGTCGAAGAAAAAGTCGAAGATGCAGAAGTCATAGAAAAATTCGAAAAGAAAAAGTCGAAGAAAAAGTCGAAGAGGCAGAAGCCATAGAAAAAAATTGAAGAAAATGTAGAAGAGACAGAAGGCATAGAAAAATTCAAAAAGAAAAAGTCGAAGAAAAAGTCGAAGAGGCAGAAGCCATAGAAAAAGTCCAAGAAGTAGAAGTCGAAAAGGCAGAAGCCATAGAAAAAAATCGAATTAGTAGAAGTCGAAGAGGCAGAAGCCACAGAAAAAAATTGAGGAAAAAGTCGAAGAGGCAGAAGCCATAGAAAAAGTCGAAGAACTAGAAGTCGAAGTCGAAGAAAAAGTCGAAGATGCAGAAGGTATAGAAAAATTCGAAAAAAAAGTCGAAGAGGCAAAGGCCATAGAAAAAGCCGAAGACGAAGAAGTCGAAGAAAAAGTCAAAGGGGCAGAAGCTATAGAAAAAGTCGAAGAAGTAGAAGTCGAAGAAAAAGTCGAAGAGGCAGAAGCCATAGAAAAAAATCGAAGTAAAAGTCGAACCGGCAGAAGCCATAGAAAAAGTCGAAGAAGTAGAAGTCGAAGAAAAAGTAGAAGAGGCAGAAGCCATAGAAAAATTTGAAAAAAAGTCGAAGAAGTAGAAGTCAAAGAGGCAGAAGCCATAGAAGCAGTCGCAGAAAAAGTCGAGGAAGCAGAAGCCATAGGAAAAAGTCGAAGAAGCAGAAGTCGAAGAGGCAGAAGCCATAGGAAAAAGTTGAAAAGGCAGAAGCCACAGAAAAATTTGAAAAAAAAGTCGAAGAGGCAGAAGCCATAGAAAAAGTCGAAGAAGTAGAAGTCGAAGAAAAAGTCGAAGAGGCAGAAGCCATAGAAAAAGTCGAATAAGTATAATTCAAAGAAAAAGTCGAAGAAGCTGAAGCCATAGAAAAAGTCGAAGAAGTAGAAGTCGAAGAGGCAGAAGCCATAGAAAAAGTCGAAGAAGTAGAAGTCGAAGAAAAAGTCGAACATGAAGAAGTTATAGAAAAATTTGAAAAAAAAAAAGTCGAAGAGGCAGAGGCCATGGAAAAACTCAAAGAAGTAGAAGTCGGAAAGGCAGAAGCCATAGAAAAAACTCGAATTATTAGAAGTCGAAGAGGCAGAAGCCACAGAAAAAAATTGAGGAAAAAGTCGAAGAGGCAGAAGCCATAGAAAAAGTCGAAGAACTAGAAGTCGAAGTCGAAGAAAAAGTCGAAGATGCAGAAGCCATAGAAAAATTCGAAAAAAAGTCGAAGAAGTAGAAGTCGAAGAGGCAGAAGCCAGTCGAAGAAAAAGTCGAGGAAGCAGAAGCCATAGGAAAAAGTCAAAGAAGTAGAAGTCGAACAAAAGTCGAAAATGTAGAAGTCATAGAAAAAGTCGAAGAAGCAGAAGTCGAAGAGGCAGAAGCCATAGGAAAAAGTTGAAAAGGCAGAAGCCATAGAAAAATTTGAAAAAAAAGTCGAAGAGGCAGAAGCCATAGAAAAAGTCGAAGAAGTAGAAGTCGAAGAAAAAGTCGAAGAGGCAGAAGCCATAGAAAAAGTCGAAGAAGCAGAAGTCGAAGAAAAAGTCGAAGATGCAGAAGTCATAGAAAAATTCGAAAAGAAAAAGTCGAAGAAAAAGTCGAAGAGGCAGAAGCCATAGAAAAAACTCAAATTAGTAGAAGTTGAAGAGGCAGAAGCCACAGAAAAAAATTGAGGAAAAAGTCGAAGAGGCAGAAGCCATAGAAAAAGTCGAAGAACTAGAAGTCGAAGTCGAAGAAAAAGTCGAAGATGCAGAAGGTATAGAAAAATTCGAAAAAAAAGTCGAAGAGGCAGAGGCCATAGAAAAAGCCGAAGACGAAGAAGTCGAAGAAAAAGTCAAAGGGGCAGAAGCTATAGAAAAAGTCGAAGAAGTAGAAGTCGAAGAAAAAGTCGAAGAGGCAGAAGCCATAGAAAAAAATCAAAGTAAAAATCGAACAGGCAGAAGCCATAGAAAAAGTCGAAGAAGTAGAAGTCGAAGAAAAAGTAGAAGAGGCAGAAGCCATAGAAAAATTTGAAAAAAAGTCGAAGAAGTAGAAGTCGAAGAGGCAGAAGCCATAGAAGCAGTCGAAGAAAAAGTCGAAGAAGCAGAAGCCATAGGAAAAATTCAAAGAAGTAGAAGTCGAAAAAAGTCGAAAATGTAGAAGTCATAGAAAAAGTCGAAGAAGCAGAAGTCGAAGAGGCAGAAGCCATAGGAAAAAGTTGAAAAGGCAGAAGCCATAGAAAAATTTGAAAAAAAAGTCGAAGAGGCAGAAGCCATAGAAAAAGTCGAAGAAGTAGAAGTCGAAGAAAAAGTCGAAGAGGCAGAAGCCATAGAAAAAGTCGAAGAAGCAGAAGTCGAAGAAAAAGTCGAAGAAACTGTAGAAGAGACAGAAGCCATAGAAAAATTCGAAAAGAAAAAGTCGAAGAAAAAGTCGAAGAGGCAGAAGCCATAGAAAAAAATCGAAGAAAATGTAGAAGAGACAGAAGCCATAGAAAAATTCGAAAAAAAGTCGAAGAAGCAGAAGCCATAGAAAAAGTCGAAGTAGAAGTCGAAGTGGCAGAAGCCATAGAAAAAGTCGAAGGAGTAGAAGTCGAAGAAAAAGTCGAAGAGGCAGAAGCCATAGAAAAAAATCGAAGTAAAAGTCGAACAGGCAGAAGCCATAGAAAAAGTCGAAGAAGTAGAAGTCGAAGTAAAGTAGAAGCGGCAGAAGCCATAGAAAAAAATCGAAGAAAAACTTGAAGAGGCAGAAGCCATAGAAAAACTCAAAGTAGAAGTCGAAAAGGCAGAAGCCATAGAAAAAAAATCGAAGCAGTAGAAGTCGAAGAGGCAGAAGGCACAGAAAAAAATTGAAAAAAAAAAAGTCGAAAAGGCAGAAGCCATAGAAAAAAATCGAAGTAGTAGAAGTCGAAGAGGCAGAAGGCACAAAAAAAATTTGAAAAAAAAAGTCGAAGAGGCAGAAGCCATAGAAAAAGTCGAAGAAGTAGAAGTCGAAGAAAAAGTCGAAGGAGCAGAAGCCATAGAAAAAGTCAAAGAAGTAGAAGTCGAAGAAAAAGTCGAAGAGGCAGAAGCCGTAGAAAAAGTCGAAAAAAAAGTCGAAGAAGCAGAAGGCATAGAAAAATTCAAAGAAGCAAAGTCGAAGAAAAAGTCGAAGAGGCAGAAGCCATAGAAAAAAATCGAAGAAAATGTCGAGGCGGTAGAAGCCATAGAAAAATTAAAAAAAAAGTCGAAGAAGCAGAAGCCATAGAAAAAGTCTAAGTAGAAGTCAAAGAGGCAGAAGCCATAGAAAAAGTCTAAGAAAGAGAAGTCGAAGAGGCAGAAGCCATAGAAAAAGTCGAAGAAGCAGAAGTCGAAGAAAAAGTCAAAGATGCAGAAGTCATAGAAAAATTCGAAAAGAAAAAGTCGAAGAAGTAGAATTCGAAGAAAAAGTCGAAGAGGCAGAAGCCATAGAAAAAGTCGAATAAGTATAATTCAAAGAAAAAGTCGAAGAAGCTGAAGCCATAGAAAAAGTCGAAGAAGTAGAAGTCGAAGACGCAGAAGCCATAGAAAAAGTCGAAGAAGTAGAAGTCGAAGAAAAAGTCGAAGATGAAGAAGTTATAGAAAAATTTGAAAAAAAAAGTCGAAGAGGCAGAAGCCATAGAAAAAGTCGAAGAAGTAGAAGTCGAAGAAAAAGTCGAAGGAGCAGAAGCCATAGAAAAAGTCAAAGAAGTAGAAGTCGAAGAAAAAGTCGAAGAGGCAGAAGCCATAGAAAAAGTCGAAAAAAAAGTCGAAGAAGCAGAAGCCATAGAAAAAGTCAAAGAAGCAAAGTCGAAGAAAAAGTCGAAGAGGCAGAAGCCATAGAAAAAAATCGAAGAAAATGTCGAGGTGGTAGAAGCCATAGAAAAATTAAAAAAAAAGTCGAAGAAGCAGAAGCCATAGAAAAAGTCTAAGTAGAAGTCAAAGAGGCAGAAGCCATAGAAAAAGTCTAAGAAAGAGAAGTCGAAGAGGCAGAAGCCATAGAAAAAGTCGAAGAAGCAGAAGTCGAAGAAAAAGTCAAAGATTCAGAAGTCATAGAAAAATTCGAAAAGAAAAAGTCGAAGAAGTAGAAGTCGAAGAAAAAGTCGAAGAGGCAGAAGCCATAGAAAAAGTCGAATAAGTATAATTCAAAGAAAAAGTCGAAGAAGCTGAAGCCATAGAAAAAGTCGAAGAAGTAGAAGTCGAAGAGGCAGAAGCCATAGAAAAAGTCGAAGAAGTAGAAGTCGAAGAAAAAGTCGAAGATGAAGAAGTTATAGAAAAATTTGAAAAAAAAAAAGTCGAAGAGGCAGAGGCCATAGAAAAAACTCGAATTAGTAGAAGTCGAAGAGGCAGAAGCCATAGAAAAAGTCGAAGAACTAGAAGTAGAAGTCAAAGAAAAAGTCGAAGATGCAGAAGTTATAGAAAAATTCGAAAAAAAGTCGAAAAAGCAGAAGCCATAGAAAAAGTCGAAGAAGTAGAATTCGAAGAAAAAGTCAAAGATGCAGAAGTCATAGAAAAATGAAAAAAAAAAAAAAAGTCGAAGAGGCAGACGCCATAGAAAAAGTCGAAGAAGTAGAAGTCGAAGAGGCAGAAGCCATAGAAAAAAATCTAAGTAAAAGTCGAAGAGGCAGAAGCCATAGAAACAGTCGAAGAAAAAGTCGAAGAGGCAGAAGCCATAGAAAAAAATCGAAAAAAAAGTCAAAGAGGCAGAAGCCATAGAAAAAGTCGAAGAAGTAGAAGTCGCAGAAAAAGTTGAAGAGGCAGAAGCCATAGAAAAAAATCAAAGAAAAAGTGGAAGAGGCAGAAGTCATAGAAAAATTTGAAAAGAAAAAGTCGAAGAAGTAGAAGTCGAAGAAAAAGTCGAAGATGCAGAAGTCATAGAAAAATTCGAAAAGAAAAAGTCGAAGAAGTAGAAGTCGAAGAAAAAGTCGAAGAGGCAGAAGCCATAGAAAAATTCGAAGAAGTAGAAGTCAAAGAAAAAGTCGAAGAGGCAGAAGCCATAGAAAAAAATCGAAGAAAATGTCGAAGAGGCAGAAGCCATAGAAAAATTCGAAAAAAGTCGAAGAAGCAGATGCCATAGAAAAAGTCGAAGAAGTAGAATTTGAAGAAAAAGTCGAAGATGCAGAAGTCATAGAAAAAGTCGAAGAAGTTGAAGTCGAAGAGGCAGATGCCACAGAATAAAATCAAAGAAAAAGTCGAACCGGCAGAAGCCATAGAAAAAGTCGAAAAAGTAGAAGTCGAAGAAAAAGTAGAAGCGGCAGAAGCCATAGAAAAAAATCGAAGGAAATGTCGAAGAGGCAGAAGCCAAAGAAAAATTCGAAAAAAAGTCGAAAAAGCAGAAGCCATAGAAAAAGTCGAAGAAGTAGAATTCGAAGAAAAAGTCAAAGATGCAGAAGTCATAGAAAAATGAAAAAAAAAAAAAAAGTCGAAGAGGCAGACGCCATAGAAAAAGTCGAAGAAGTAGAAGTCGAAGAGGCAGAAGCCATAGAAAAAAATCTAAGTAAAAGTCGAAGAGGCAGAAGCCATAGAAATAGTCGAAGAAAAAGTCGAAGAGGCAGAAGCCATAGAAAAAAATCGAAAAAAAAGTCAAAGAGGCAGAAGCCATAGAAAAAGTCGAAGAAGTAGAAGTCGAAGAAAAAGTTGAAGAGGCAGAAGCCATAGAAAAAAATCAAAGAAAAAGTGGAAGAGGCAGAAGTCATAGAAAAATTTGAAAAGAAAAAGTCGAAGAAGTAGAAGTCGAAGAAAAAGTCGAAGATGCAGAAGTCATAGAAAAATTCGAAAAGAAAAAGTCGAAGAAGTAGAAGTCGAAGAAAAAGTCGAAGAGGCAGAAGCCATAGAAAAATTCGAAGAAGTAGAAGTCAAAGAAAAAGTCGAAGAGGCAGAAGCCATAGAAAAAAATCGAAGAAAATGTCGAAGAGGCAGAAGCCATAGAAAAATTCGAAAAAAGTCGAAGAAGCAGATGCCATAGAAAAAGTCGAAGAAGTAGAATTTGAAGAAAAAGTCGAAGATGCAGAAGTCATAGAAAAAGTCGAAGAAGTTGAAGTCGAAGAGGCAGAAGCCACAGAAAAAATCGAAGTAAAAGTCGAAGAGGCAGATGCCACAGAATAAAATCAAAGAAAAAGTCGAACCGGCAGAAGCCATAGAAAAAGTCGAAAAAGTAGAAGTCGAAGAAAAAGTAGAAGCGGCAGAAGCCATAGAAAAAAATCGAAGGAAATGTCGAAGAGGCAGAAACCACAGAAAAAATCGAAGTAAAAGTCGAAAAGGCAGAAGCCACAGAATAAAATCAAAGAAAAAGTCGAACCGGCAGAAGCCATAGAAAAAGTCGAAAAAGTAGAAGTCGAAGAAAAAGTAGAAGCGGCAGAAGCCATAGAAAAAAATCGAAGGAAATGTCGAAGAGGCAGAAGCCAAAGAAAAATTCGAAAAAAAGTCGAAAAAGCAGAAGCCATAGAAAAAGTCGAAGAAGTAGAATTCGAAGAAAAAGTCAAAGATGCAGAAGTCATAGAAAAATGAAAAAAAAAAAAAAGTCGAAGAGGCAGACGCCATAGAAAAAGTCGAAGAAGTAGAAGTCGAAGAGGCAGAAGCCATAGAAAAAAATCTAAGTAAAAGTCGAAGAGGCAGAAGCCATAGAAATAGTCGAAGAAAAAGTCGAAGAGGCAGAAGCCATAGAAAAAAATCGAAAAAAAAGTCAAAGAGGCAGAAGCCATAGAAAAAGTCGAAGAAGTAGAAGTCGAAGAAAAAGTTGAAGAGGCAGAAGCCATAGAAAAAAATCAAAGAAAAAGTGGAAGAGGCAGAAGTCATAGAAAAATTTGAAAAGAAAAAGTCGAAGAAGTAGAAGTCGAAGAAAAAGTCGAAGATGCAGGAGTCATAGAAAAATTCGAAAAGAAAAAGTCGAAGAAGTAGAAGTCGAAGAAAAAGTCAAAGAGGCAGAAGCCATAGAAAAAAATCGAAGAAAATGTAGAAGAGGCAGAAGCCATAGAAAAAGTCGAAGAAAAAGTCGAACCGGCAGAAGCCATAGAAAAAGTCGAAAAAGTAGAAGTCGAAGAAAAAGTAGAATCGGCAGAAGCCATAGAAAAAAATCGAAGGAAATGTCGAAGAGGCAGAAGCCAAAGAAAAATTCGAAAAAAAGTCGAAAAAGCAGAAGCCATAGAAAAAGTCGAAGAAATAGAATTCGAAGAAAAAGTCAAAGATGCAGAAGTCATAGAAAAATGAAAAAAAAAAAAAAAGTCGAAGAGGCAGACGCCATAGAAAAAGTCGAAGAAGTAGAAGTCGAAGAGGCAGAAGCCATAGAAAAAAATCTAAGTAAAAGTCGAAGAGGCAGAAGCCATAGAAACAGTCGAAGAAAAAGTCGAAGAGGCAGAAGCCATAGAAAAAAATCGAAAAAAAAGTCAAAGAGGCAGAAGCCATAGAAAAAGTCGAAGAAGTAGAAGTCGAAGAAAAAGTTGAAGAGGCAGAAGCCATAGAAAAAAATCAAAGAAAAAGTGGAAGAGGCAGAAGTCATAGAAAAATTTGAAAAGAAAAAGTCGAAGAAGTAGAAGTCGAAGAAAAAGTCGAAGATGCAGAAGTCATAGAAAAATCGAAAAGAAAAAGTCGAAGAAGTAGAAGTCGAAGAAAAAGTCAAAGAGGCAGAAGCCATAGAAAAAAATCGAAGAAAATGTAGAAGAGGCAGAAGCCATAGAAAAAGTCGAAGAAGTAGAAGTCGAAGAAAAAGTCGAAGAGGCAGAAGCCATAGAAAAAAATCGAAGAAAATGTCGAAGTGGTAGAAGCCATAGAAAAATTCGAAAAAAAGACGAAGAAGCAGAAGCCATAGAAAAAAGTCAAAGAAGTAGAAGTCGAAGAAAAAGTTGAAGATGTAGAAGTCATAGAAAAAGTCGAAGAAGAAGAAGTCGAAGACGCAGAAGCCATAGGAAAAAGTTGAAAAGGCAGAAGCCATAGAAAAAAATCGAAAAAAAAAGTCGAAGAGGCAGAAGCCATAGAAAAAGTCGAAGAAGCAGAAGTCGAAGAAATATTCGAAGATGCAGAAGTCATAGAAAAATTCGAAAAGAAAAAGTCGAAGAAGTAGTAGTCGAAGAAAAAGTTGAAGAAGTAGAAGTCGAAGAGGCAGAAGCAATAGAAAAAGTCGAAGAAGTAGAAGTCGAAGAAAAAGTCGAAGATGCAAAAGTCATAGAAAAATTCGAAAAGTAAAAGTCCAAGAAGTAGAAGTCGAAGAAAAAGTCAAAGAGGCAGAAGCCATAGAAAAAAATCAAAGAAAATGTAGAAGAGGCAGAAGCCATAGAAATGGTCAAAGATTTAGAAGTCGAAGAAAAAGTCGAAGATGCAGAAGTCATAGAAAAATTCGAAAAGTAAAAGTCCAAGAAGTAGAAGTCGAAGAAAAAGTCAAAGAGGCAGAAGCCATAGAAAAAAATCGAAGAAAATGTAGAAGAGGCAGAAGCCATAGAAAAAGTCGAAGAAGTAGAAGTCGAAGAAAAAGTCGAAGAGGCAGAAGCCATAGAAAAACTCGAAGTAGAAGTCGAAAAGGCAGAAGTCATACAAAAAACTCGAAGAAGTAGAAGTCGAAGAGGCAGAAGCCATAGAAAAAAATCTAAGTAAAAGTCGAAGAGGCAGAAGCCATAGAAAGAGTCGAAGAAAAAGTCGAAGAGGCAGAAGCCATATAAAAAGTCGAAGAAGTAGAAGTCGAAGAAAAAGTCGAAGAGGCAGAAGCCATAGAAAAAGTCGAAGAAGTAGAAGTCGAAGAGGCAGAAGCCACAGAAAAAATCGAAGTAAAAGTCGAAGAGGCAGAGGCCATAGAAACAGTCGAAGAAAAAGTCGAAGAGACAGAAGCCATAGAAAAAGTCCAAGAAGGAGAAGTCGAAGAGACAGAAGCCATGGAAAAAGTCGAAGAAGTAGAAGTCGAAGAAAAAGTCGAAGAGGCAGAAGCCATAGAAAAAGTCTAAGAAGGAGAAGTCGAAGAGGCAGAAGCCATAGAAAAAGTCAAACAAGTAGAAGTCAAACAAGCAGAAGCCATAGAAAAAAATCTAAGTAAAAGACCAAGAGGCAGAAGCCATAGAAAAAGTCTAAGCAGTAGAAGTTGAAGAAAAAGTCGAAGATGCAGAAGCCATAGAAAAACTCGAAGAAGTAGAAGTCGAAAAGGCAGATCCCACAGAATAAAATCAAAGAAAAATTCGAACCGGCAGAAGCCATAGAAAAAGTCGAAAAGGTAGAAGTCGAAGAAAAAGTAGAAGCGGCAGAAGCCATAGAAAAAAATCGAAGGAAATGTCGAAGAGGCAGAAGCCAAAGAAAAATTCGAAAAAAAGTCGAAGAAGCAGAAGCCATAGAAAAAGTCGAAGAAGTAGAATTCGAAGAAAAAGTCAAAGATGCAGAAGTCATAGAAAAATGAAAAAAAAAAAAAAAAAAGTCGAAGAGGCAGACGCCATAGAAAAAGTCGAAGAAGTAGAAGTCGAAGAAAAAGTCAAAGAGGCAAAAGCCATAGAAAAAGTCGAAGAAGTAGAAGTCGAAGAAAAAGTCGAAGAGGCAGAAGCCATAGAAAAAAATCGAAGAAAATGTTGAAGTGGTAGAAGCCATAGAAAAATTCGAAAAAAAGACGAAGAAGCAGAAGCCATAGAAAAAGTCTAAGTAGAAGTCGAAAAGGCAGAAGCCATAGAAAAAGTCGAAGAAGTAGAAGTCGAAGATAAAGTTGAAGAGGCAGAAGCCAGAGAAAAAAATCGAAGTAAAAGTCGAAGAAGTAGAAGTCGAAGAGGCAGAAGAAATAGAAGCAGTTGTAGAAAAAGTCGAAGAAGCAGAAGCCATAGAAATAAGTCAAAGAAGTAGAAGTCGAAGAAAAAGTTGTAGATGTAGAAGTCATAGAAAAAGTCGAAGAAGAAGAAGTCGAAGACGCAGAAGTCATAGGAAAAAGTTGAAAAGGCAGAAGTAATAGAAAAATTTGAAAAAAAAGTCGAAGATCCAGAAGCCATAGAAAAAGTCAAAGAAGTAGAAGCCGAAGAAAAAGACAAAAGGGCAGAAGCCATAGAAAAAAATCGAAGAAAAAGTCGAAGAGGCAGAAGCCATAGAAAAAGTCGAAGACGAAGAAGTCGAAGGAGAAGTCGAAGGAGCAGAAGGCATAGAAAAAGTCGAAGAAGTAGAAGCCATAGAAAAAAATCGAAGTAAAAGTCGAAGAGGCAGAAGCAATAGAAAAAGTCAAAGAAGTAGAAGTCGAAGAAAAAGTCGAAGAGGCAGAAGCCATAGAAAAAAATTGAAGAAAATGTCGAAGTGGTAGAAGCCATCGAAAAATTCGAAAAAAAGTCGAAGAAGCACAAGCCATAGAAAAAGTCGAAGAAGTAGAAGTCGAAGAAAAAGTCGAAGAGGCAGAAGTCATAGGAAAAAGTCGAAGAAGTAGAAGCCATAGAAAAAAATCGAAGTAAAAGTCGAAGAGGCAGAAGCAATAGAAAAAGTCAAAGAAGTAGAAGTCGAAGAAAAAGTCGAAGAGGCAGAAGCCATAGAAAAAAATTGAAGAAAATGTCGAAGTGGTAGAAGCCATCGAAAAATTCGAAAAAAAGTCGAAGAAGCACAAGCCATAGAAAAAGTCGAAGAAGTAGAAGTCGAAGAAAAAGTCGAAGAGGCAGAAGTCATAGGAAAAAGTCGAAGAAGTAGAAGCCATAGAAAAAGTCTAAGTAAAAGTCGAACCGGCAGAAGCCATAGAAAAAAATCGAAGAAAAACTCAAAGAGGCAGAAGCCATATAAAAACTCAAAGAAGTAGAAGTCGAAAAGGCAGAAGCCATAGAAAAAAATCGAATTAGTAGAAGTCAAAGAGGCAGAAGCCACAGAAAAAAATTGAGGAAAATGTCAAAGAGGCATAAGCCATAGAAAAAGTCGAAGAACTAGAAGACGAAGTCGAAGAAAAAGTCGAAGATGTAGAAGTTATAGAAAAATTCGAAAAAAAGTCGAAGAGGCAGAGGCCATAGAAAAAGTGGAAGACAAAGAAGTCGAAGAAAAACTCGAAGAGGCAGAAGCCATAGAAAAACTCAAAGAAGTAGAAGTCGAAAAGGCAGAAGCCATAGAAAAAACTCGAATTAGTAGAAGTCGAAGAGGCAGAAGCCATAGAAAAAGTCGAAGAAATAGAAGTCGAAGAAAAAGTCGAAGAGGCAGAAGCCATAGAAGCAGTCGAAGAAAAAGTCGAAGAAGCAGAAGCCATAGGAAAAAGTCAAAGAAGTAGAAGTCGAAGAGGCAGAAGCCATAGAAGCAGTCGAAGAAAAAGTCGAAGAAGCAGAAGCCATAGGAAAAAGTCAAAGAAGTAGAAGTCGAAGAGGCAGAAGCCATAGAAGCAGTCGCAGAAAAAGTCGAAGAAGCAGAAGCCATAGGAAAAAGTCAAAGAAGTAGAAGTCGAAGAGGCAGAAGCCATAGAAGCAGTCGAAGAAAAAGTCGAAGAAGCAGAAGCCATAGGAAAAAGTCAAAGTAGAAGTCGAACAAAAGTCGAAGATGTAGAAGTCATAGAAAAAGTCGAAGAAGCAGAAGTCGAAGAGGCAGAAGCCATAGGAAAAAGTTGAAGAGGCAGAAGCCATAGAAAAAGTCGAAGAAGTAGAAGTCGAAGAAAAAGTCGAAGAGGCAGAAGCCATAGAAAAAGTCGAAGAAGCAGAAGTCGAAGAAAAAGTCGAAGATGCAGAAGTCATAGAAAAATTCGAAAAGAAAAAGTCGAAGAAAAAGTCGAAGAGGCAGAAGCCATAGAAAAAAATTGAAGAAAATGTAGAAGAGACAGAAGGCATAGAAAAATTCAAAAAGAAAAAGTCGAAGAAAAAGTCGAAGAGGCAGAAGCCATAGAAAAAGTCCAAGAAGTAGAAGTCGAAAAGGCAGAAGCCATAGAAAAAAATCGAATTAGTAGAAGTCGAAGAGGCAGAAGCCACAGAAAAAAATTGAGGAAAAAGTCGAAGAGGCAGAAGCCATAGAAAAAGTCGAAGAACTAGAAGTCGAAGTCGAAGAAAAAGTCGAAGATGCAGAAGGTATAGAAAAATTCGAAAAAAAAGTCGAAGAGGCAAAGGCCATAGAAAAAGCCGAAGACGAAGAAGTCGAAGAAAAAGTCAAAGGGGCAGAAGCTATAGAAAAAGTCGAAGAAGTAGAAGTCGAAGAAAAAGTCGAAGAGGCAGAAGCCATAGAAAAAAATCGAAGTAAAAGTCGAACAGGCAGAAGCCATAGAAAAAGTCGAAGAAGTAGAAGTCGAAGAAAAAGTAGAAGAGGCAGAAGCCATAGAAAAATTTGAAAAAAAGTCGAAGAAGTAGAAGTCAAAGAGGCAGAAGCCATAGAAGCAGTCGCAGAAAAAGTCGAGGAAGCAGAAGCCATAGGAAAAAGTCGAAGAAGCAGAAGTCGAAGAGGCAGAAGCCATAGGAAAAAGTTGAAAAGGCAGAAGCCACAGAAAAATTTGAAAAAAAAGTCGAAGAGGCAGAAGCCATAGAAAAAGTCGAAGAAGTAGAAGTCGAAGAAAAAGTCGAAGAGGCAGAAGCCATAGAAAAAGTCGAATAAGTATAATTCAAAGAAAAAGTCGAAGAAGCTGAAGCCATAGAAAAAGTCGAAGAAGTAGAAGTCGAAGAGGCAGAAGCCATAGAAAAAGTCGAAGAAGTAGAAGTCGAAGAAAAAGTCGAACATGAAGAAGTTATAGAAAAATTTGAAAAAAAAAAAGTCGAAGAGGCAGAGGCCATGGAAAAACTCAAAGAAGTAGAAGTCGGAAAGGCAGAAGCCATAGAAAAAACTCGAATTATTAGAAGTCGAAGAGGCAGAAGCCACAGAAAAAAATTGAGGAAAAAGTCGAAGAGGCAGAAGCCATAGAAAAAGTCGAAGAACTAGAAGTCGAAGTCGAAGAAAAAGTCGAAGATGCAGAAGCCATAGAAAAATTCGAAAAAAAGTCGAAGAAGTAGAAGTCGAAGAGGCAGAAGCCAGTCGAAGAAAAAGTCGAGGAAGCAGAAGCCATAGGAAAAAGTCAAAGAAGTAGAAGTCGAACAAAAGTCGAAAATGTAGAAGTCATAGAAAAAGTCGAAGAAGCAGAAGTCGAAGAGGCAGAAGCCATAGGAAAAAGTTGAAAAGGCAGAAGCCATAGAAAAATTTGAAAAAAAAGTCGAAGAGGCAGAAGCCATAGAAAAAGTCGAAGAAGTAGAAGTCGAAGAAAAAGTCGAAGAGGCAGAAGCCATAGAAAAAGTCGAAGAAGCAGAAGTCGAAGAAAAAGTCGAAGATGCAGAAGTCATAGAAAAATTCGAAAAGAAAAAGTCGAAGAAAAAGTCGAAGAGGCAGAAGCCATAGAAAAAACTCAAATTAGTAGAAGTTGAAGAGGCAGAAGCCACAGAAAAAAATTGAGGAAAAAGTCGAAGAGGCAGAAGCCATAGAAAAAGTCGAAGAACTAGAAGTCGAAGTCGAAGAAAAAGTCGAAGATGCAGAAGGTATAGAAAAATTCGAAAAAAAAGTCGAAGAGGCAGAGGCCATAGAAAAAGCCGAAGACGAAGAAGTCGAAGAAAAAGTCAAAGGGGCAGAAGCTATAGAAAAAGTCGAAGAAGTAGAAGTCGAAGAAAAGTCGAAGAGGCAGAAGCCAGGGCAAAAAGTCGAAGAAGCAGAAGCCATAGGAAAAATTCAAAGAAGTAGAAGTCGAAAAAAGTCGAAAATGTAGAAGTCATAGAAAAAGTCGAAGAAGCAGAAGTCGAAGAGGCAGAAGCCATAGGAAAAAGTTGAAAAGGCAGAAGCCATAGAAAAATTTGAAAAAAAAAGTCGAAGAGGCAGAAGCCATAGAAAAAGTCGAAGAAGTAGAAGTCGAAGAAAAAGTCGAAGAGGCAGAAGCCATAGAAAAAGTCGAAGAAGCAGAAGTCGAAGAAAAAGTCGAAGAAACTGTAGAAGAGACAGAAGCCATAGAAAAATTCGAAAAGAAAAAGTCGAAGAAAAAGTCGAAGAGGCAGAAGCCATAGAAAAAAATCGAAGAAAATGTAGAAGAGACAGAAGCCATAGAAAAATTCGAAAAAAAGTCGAAGAAGCAGAAGCCATAGAAAAAGTCGAAGTAGAAGTCGAAGTGGCAGAAGCCATAGAAAAAGTCGAAGGAGTAGAAGTCGAAGAAAAAGTCGAAGAGGCAGAAGCCATAGAAAAAAATCGAAGTAAAAGTCGAACAGGCAGAAGCCATAGAAAAAGTCGAAGAAGTAGAAGTCGAAGTAAAGTAGAAGCGGCAGAAGCCATAGAAAAAAATCGAAGAAAAACTTGAAGAGGCAGAAGCCATAGAAAAACTCAAAGTAGAAGTCGAAAAGGCAGAAGCCATAGAAAAAAAATCGAAGCAGTAGAAGTCGAAGAGGCAGAAGGCACAGAAAAAAATTGAAAAAAAAAAGTCGAAAAGGCAGAAGCCATAGAAAAAAATCGAAGTAGTAGAAGTCGAAGAGGCAGAAGGCACAAAAAAAATTTGAAAAAAAAAAGTCGAAGAGGCAGAAGCCATAGAAAAAGTCGAAGAAGTAGAAGTCGAAGAAAAAGTCGAAGGAGCAGAAGCCATAGAAAAAGTCAAAGAAGTAGAAGTCGAAGAAAAAGTCGAAGAGGCAGAAGCCGTAGAAAAAGTCGAAAAAAAAGTCGAAGAAGCAGAAGGCATAGAAAAAGTCAAAGAAGCAAAGTCGAAGAAAAAGTCGAAGAGGCAGAAGCCATAGAAAAAAATCGAAGAAAATGTCGAGGTGGTAGAAGCCATAGAAAAATTTAAAAAAAAGTCGAAGAAGCAGAAGCCATAGAAAAAGTCTAAGTAGAAGTCAAAGAGGCAGAAGCCATAGAAAAAGTCTAAGAAAGAGAAGTCGAAGAGGCAGAAGCCATAGAAAAAGTCGAAGAAGCAGAAGTCGAAGAAAAAGTCAAAGATGCAGAAGTCATAGAAAAATTCGAAAAGAAAAAGTCGAAGAAGTAGAATTCGAAGAAAAAGTCGAAGAGGCAGAAGCCATAGAAAAAGTCGAATAAGTATAATTCAAAGAAAAAGTCGAAGAAGCTGAAGCCATAGAAAAAGTCGAAGAAGTAGAAGTCGAAGACGCAGAAGCCATAGAAAAAGTCGAAGAAGTAGAAGTCGAAGAAAAAGTCGAAGATGAAGAAGTTATAGAAAAATTTGAAAAAAAAAGTCGAAGAGGCAGAAGCCATAGAAAAAGTCGAAGAAGTAGAAGTCGAAGAAAAAGTCGAAGGAGCAGAAGCCATAGAAAAAGTCAAAGAAGTAGAAGTCGAAGAAAAAGTCGAAGAGGCAGAAGCCATAGAAAAAGTCGAAAAAAAAAGTCGAAGAAGCAGAAGCCATAGAAAAAGTCAAAGAAGCAAAGTCGAAGAAAAAGTCGAAGAGGCAGAAGCCATAGAAAAAAATCGAAGAAAATGTCGAGGTGGTAGAAGCCATAGAAAAATTAAAAAAAAAGTCGAAGAAGCAGAAGCCATAGAAAAAGTCTAAGTAGAAGTCAAAGAGGCAGAAGCCATAGAAAAAGTCTAAGAAAGAGAAGTCGAAGAGGCAGAAGCCATAGAAAAAGTCGAAGAAGCAGAAGTCGAAGAAAAAGTCAAAGATGCAGAAGTCATAGAAAAATTCGAAAAGAAAAAGTCGAAGAAGTAGAAGTCGAAGAAAAAGTCGAAGAGGCAGAAGCCATAGAAAAAGTCGAATAAGTATAATTCAAAGAAAAAGTCGAAGAAGCTGAAGCCATAGAAAAAGTCGAAGAAGTAGAAGTCGAAGAGGCAGAAGCCATAGAAAAAGTCGAAGAAGTAGAAGTCGAAGAAAAAGTCGAAGATGAAGAAGTTATAGAAAAATTTGAAAAAAAAAAAGTCGAAGAGGCAGAGGCCATAGAAAAAACTCGAATTAGTAGAAGTCGAAGAGGCAGAAGCCATAGAAAAAGTCGAAGAACTAGAAGTAGAAGTCAAAGAAAAAGTCGAAGATGCAGAAGTTATAGAAAAATTCGAAAAAAAAGTCGAAGAAGCAGAGGCCATAGAAAAAGCCGAAGACGAAGAAGTCGAAGAAAAAGTCAAAGGGGCAGAAGCTATAGAAAAAGTCGAAGAAGTAGAAGTCGAAGAAAAAGTCGAAGAGGCAGAAGCCACAGAAAAAAATCGAAGTAAAAGTCGAACAGGCAGAAGCCATAGAAAAAGTCGAAGAAGTAGAAGTCGAAGAAAAAGTAGAAGAGGCAGAAGCCATAGAAAAATTCGAAAAAAAGTCGAAGAAGTAGAAGTCGAAGAGGCAGAAGCCATAGAAGCAGTCGAAGAAAAAGTCGAGGAAGCAGAAGCCATAGGAAAAAGTCAAAGAAGTAGAAGTCGAACAAAAGTCGAAAATGTAGAAGTCATAGAAAAAGTCGAAGAAGCAGAAGTCGAAGAGGCAGAAGCCATAGGAAAAAGTTGAAAAGGCAGAAGCCACAGAAAAATTTGAAAAAAAAGTCGAAGAGGCAGAAGCCATAGAAAAAGTCGAAGAAGTAGAAGTCGAAGAAAAAGTCGAAGAGGCAGAAGCCATAGAAAAAGTCGAATAAGTATAATTCAAAGAAAAAGTCGAAGAAGCTGAAGCCATAGAAAAAGTCGAAGAAGTAGAAGTCGAAGAGGCAGAAGCCATAGAAAAAGTCGAAGAAGTAGAAGTCCAAGAAAAAGTCAAAGATGAAGAAGTTATAGAAAAATTTGAAAAAAAAAAAGTCGAAGAGGCAGAGGCCATGGAAAAACTCAAAGAAGTAGAAGTCGGAAAGGCAGAAGCCATAGAAAAAACTCGAATTAGTAGAAGTCGAAGAGGCAGAAGCCACAGAAAAAAATTGAGGAAAAAGTCGAAGAGGCAGAAGCCATAGAAAAAGTCGAAGAACTAGAAGTCGAAGTCGAAGAAAAAGTCGAAGATGCAGAAGCCATAGAAAAATTCGAAAAAAAGTCGAAGAGGCAGAAGCCATAGAAAAAGTCGAATAAGTATAATTCAAAGAAAAAGTCGAAGAAGCTGAAGCCATAGAAAAAGTCGAAGAAGTAGAAGTCGAAGAAAAAGTCGAAGAGGCAGAAGCCATAGAAAAAGTCGAAGAAGCAGAAGACGAAGAAAAAGTCGAAGATGCAGAAGTCATAGAAAAATTCGAAAAGAAAAAGTCGAAGAAAAAGTCGAAGAGGCAGAAGCCATAGAAAAAAATCGAAGAAAATGTAGAAGAGACAGAAGGCATAGAAAAATTCGAAAAAATGTTGAAGAAGCAGAAGCCATAGAAAAAGTCGAAGTAGAAGTCGAAGTGGCAGAAGCCATAGAAAAAGTCGAAGCAGTAGAAGTCGAAGAAAAAGTCGAAGAGGCAGAAGCCATAGAAAAAAATCGAAGTAAAAGTCGAACCGGCAGAAGCCATAGAAAAAGTCGAAGAAGTAGAAGTCGAAGAAAAAGTAGAAGCGGTAGAAGCCATAGAAAAAAATCGAAGAAAAACTCGAAGAGGGAGAAGCCATAGAAAAACTCAAAGTAGAAGTCGAAAAGGCAGAAGCCATAGAAAAACTCGAAGTAGTAGAAGTCGAAGAGGCAGAAGGCACAGAAAAAATTTGAAAAAAAAAGTCGAAGAGGCAGAGGCCATAGAAAAAGTCGAAGAAGTAGAAGTCGAAGAAAAAGTCGAAGGAGCAGAAGCCATAGAAAAAGTCGAAGAAGTAGAAGTCGAAGAAAAAGTCGAAGAGGCAGAAGCCATAGAAAAAAAATAAAAAAAAAAGTCGAAGACGCAGAAGCCATAGAAAAAGTCGAACAAGTAGAAGTCGAAGAAAAAGTCGAAAAGGCAGAAGCCATAGAAAAAGTCTAAGAAGTAGAAGTCGAAAAAGCAGAAGCCAAAGAAAAAACTCGAAGTAGTAGAAGTTGTAGAGGCAGAAGCCATAGAAAAAAATCAAAGAAAAAGTTGAAGAAGCAGAAGCCATAGAAAAAGTCGAAGAAAAAGTCGTAAAGGCAGAAGCCATAGAAAAAGTCGAAGTAGTAGAAGTTGAAGAAAAAGTCGAAGAGGCAGAAGCCATGGAAAAAGTCGAAGAAAAAGTCGAAGAGGCAGAAGCCATGGAAAAAAGTCGAAGAAAATGTCGAAGAGGCAGAAGTTATAGAAAAAGTCGAAAAAGTCGAAAAAGTCGAAAAAGTCGTCGTCGAAGAAAAAGTCAAAGAGGCAGAAACCATAGGAAAAAGTCGAAGAAGTAGAAGCCATGGAAAAAGTCGAAGAAATAGAAGAAAAAGTCGAAGATGCAGAAGTCATAGAAAAATTCGAAAAAAAAATTCGAAGAAGTCGAAGAGGCAGAAGCCATAGAAAAAAATCAAAGAAAAATTCAAAGAGGCAGAAGTGATAGAAAAATTCGAAAAGAAAAAGTCGAAGAAAAAGTCGAAGAGGCAGAGCCATAGAAAAAGTCTAAGTAGAAGTCGTAGCGGCAGAAGCCATAGAAAAAAATCGAAGTAAAAGTCGAACAGGCAGAAGCCATAGAAAAAGTCGAAGAAGAAGAAGTCGAACAAAAAGTCGAAGAGGCAGAAGCCATAGAAACAGTCGAAGAAGTAGAAGTCGAAGAAAAAGTTGAAGATGCAGTATTTATAGAAAAATTCGAAAAAAAAAAATTTAAGAGGCAGAGGTCATAGAAAAAGTCGAAGTGGTAGAAGTCGAAGAGGCAGAGGTCATAGAAAAAGTCAAAGAAGTAGAAATCGCAGAAAAAGTCGAAGAGGCAGAAGCCAAAGGAAAAAGTTGAAGTAGAAGTCGAAGAGGCAGAAGTTATAGAAAAATGCGGAAAAAAAAAAAGTCAAAGAGGCAGAGGCCATTGAAAAAGTCGAAAAAGTCGTCGTCGAAGAAAAAGTCAAAGAGGCATAAGCCATAGGAAAAAGTCGAAGAAGTAGAAGCCATGGAAAAAGTCGAAGAAGTAGAAGTCGAAGAGGCAGAAGCTATGGAAAAAGTTTAAGTAGAAGTTGAAGAGGCAGAAGCCATAGAAAAAAATCGAAGTAAAAGTCGAAGAGGCAGAGGTTATAGAAAAATTCTAAAAAAAAAAAAAAGTCGAAGAGGCAGAAGTTATAGAAAAAATTGAAAAAAAAAAAAAGTCGAAAAGGCAGAGGCCATGGAAAAAGTCTAAGAAGTAGAAGTTGAAGAGGCAGAAGCCATAGAAAAAAGTCAAACAGGCAGAAGCCATAGAAAAATTTGAAAAAAAAGTCGAAGAGGCAGAAGCCATAGAAAAAGTCCAAGTAAAAGTAGAAGAGGCATAAGCCATAGAAAAAAATCAATGAAAAAGTCGAAGAGGCAGAAGTCTTAGAAAAATTCGAAAAGAAAAAGTCGAGGAGGCAGACGCCATAGAAAAAGCCGAAGAAGTAGAAGTCGAAGAGGCAGAAGCCATAGCAAAAAATCGAAGTAAAAGTTGAAGAGGCAGAAGCCATAGAAACAGTCGAAGAAAAAGTCGAAGAGACAGAAGCCATGGAAAAAGTCGAAGAATTAGAAGTCGAAGAAAAAGTCGAAGAGGCAGAAGCCACAGAAAAAAATCGGAGAAAATGTCGAAGAGACAGAAGGCATAGAAAAAGTGGAAGAAGTAGAATTCGAAGAAAAAGTCGAAGATTCAGAAGTCATAGAAAAATGAAAAAAAAAAAAAAGTCGAAGAGCCAGACGCCATAGAAAAAGTCGAAGAAGTAGAAGTCGAAGAGGCAGAAGCCATAGAAAAAAATCGAAGTAAAAGTCGAAGATGCAGAAGCCATAGAAACAGTCGAAGAAAAAGTCGAAGAGACAGAAGCCATAGAAAAAGTCTAAGTAGAAGTCGTCGCGGCAGAAGCCATAGAAAAAGTCAAAGAAGAAGAAGTCGAAGAAAAAGTCGAAGATGCAGAAGTCATAGAAAAAGTCGAAGAAAAACTCGAAGAGGGAGAAGCCATAGAAAAACTCAAAGTAGAAGTCGAAAAGGCAGAAGCCATAGAAAAAACTCGAAGTAGTAGAAGTCGAAGAGGCAGAAGGCATAGAAAAAATTTGAAAAAAAAAGTCGAAGAGGCAGAGGCCATAGAAAAAGTCGAAGAAGTAGAAGTCGAAGAAAAAGTCGAAGGAGCAGAAGCCATAGAAAAAGTCGAAGAAGTAGAAGTCGAAGAAAAAGTCGAAGAGGCAGAAGCCATAGAAAAAAAATAAAAAAAAAAGTCGAAGACGCAGAAGCCATAGAAAAAGTCGAACAAGTAGAAGTCGAAGAAAAAGTCGAAAAGGCAGAAGCCATAGAAAAAGTCTAAGAAGTAGAAGTCGAAAAAGCAGAAGCCAAAGAAAAAACTCGAAGTAGTAGAAGTTGTAGAGGCAGAAGCCATAGAAAAAAATCAAAGAAAAAGTTGAAGAAGCAGAAGCCATAGAAAAAGTCGAAGAAAAAGTCGTAAAGGCAGAAGCCATAGAAAAAGTCGAAGTAGTAGAAGTTGAAGAAAAAGTCGAAGAGGCAGAAGCCATGGAAAAAGTCGAAGAAAAAGTCGAAGAGGCAGAAGCCATAGAAAAAAGTCGAAGAAAAGTCGAAGAGGCAGAAGTTATAGAAAAAGTCGAAAAAGTCGAAAAAGTCGAAAAAGTCGTCGTCGAAGAAAAAGTCAAAGAGGCAGAAGCCATAGGAAAAAGTCGAAGAAGTAGAAGCCATGGAAAAAGTCGAAGAAATAGAAGAAAAAGTCGAAGATGCAGAAGTCATAGAAAAATTCGAAAAAAAAAATTCGAAGAAGTCGAAGAGGCAGAAGCCATAGAAAAAAATCAAAGAAAAATTCAAAGAGGCAGAAGTGATAGAAAAATTCGAAAAGAAAAAGTCGAAGAAAAAGTCGAAGAGGCAGAGCCATAGAAAAAGTCTAAGTAGAAGTCGTAGCGGCAGAAGCCATAGAAAAAAATCGAAGTAAAAGTCGAACAGGCAGAAGCCATAGAAAAAGTCGAAGAAGAAGAAGTCGAACAAAAAGTCGAAGAGGCAGAAGCCATAGAAACAGTCGAAGAAGTAGAAGTCGAAGAAAAAGTTGAAGATGCAGTAGTTATAGAAAAATTCGAAAAAAAAAATTGAAGAGGCAGAGGCCATAGAAAAAGTCGAAGTAGTAGAAGTCGAAGAGGCAGAGGTCATAGAAAAAGTCAAAGAAGTAGAAATCGAAGAAAAAGTCGAAGAGGCAGAAGCCAAAGGAAAAAGTTGAAGTAGAAGTCGAAGAGGCAGAAGTTATAGAAAAATGCGGAAAAAAAAAAAGTCAAAGAGGCAGAGGCCATTGAAAAAGTCGAAAAAGTCGTCGTCGAAGAAAAAGTCAAAGAGGCATAAGCCATAGGAAAAAGTCGAAGAAGTAGAAGCCATGGAAAAAGTCGAAGAAGTAGAAGTCGAAGAGGCAGAAGCTATGGAAAAAGTTTAAGTAGAAGTTGAAGAGGCAGAAGCCATAGAAAAAAATCGAAGTAAAAGTCGAAGAGGCAGAGGTTATAGAAAAATTCTAAAAAAAAAAAAAAGTCGAAGAGGCAGAAGTTATAGAAAAAATTGAAAAAAAAAAAAAGTCGAAAAGGCAGAGGCCATGGAAAAAGTCTAAGAAGTAGAAGTTGAAGAGGCAGAAGCCATAGAAAAAAGTCAAACAGGCAGAAGCCATAGAAAAATTTGAAAAAAAAGTCGAAGAGGCAGAAGCCATAGAAAAAGTCCAAGTAAAAGTAGAAGAGGCATAAGCCATAGAAAAAAATCAATGAAAAAGTCGAAGAGGCAGAAGTCTTAGAAAAATTCGAAAAGAAAAAGTCGAGGAGGCAGACGCCATAGAAAAAGCCGAAGAAGTAGAAGTCGAAGAGGCAGAAGCCATAGCAAAAAATCGAAGTAAAAGTTGAAGAGGCAGAAGCCATAGAAACAGTCGAAGAAAAAGTCGAAGAGACAGAAGCCATGGAAAAAGTCGAAGAATTAGAAGTCGAAGAAAAAGTCGAAGAGGCAGAAGCCACAGAAAAAAATCGGAGAAAATGTCGAAGAGACAGAAGGCATAGAAAAAGTGGAAGAAGTAGAATTCGAAGAAAAAGTCGAAGATGCAGAAGTCATAGAAAAATGAAAAAAAAAAAAAAGTCGAAGAGCCAGACGCCATAGAAAAAGTCGAAGAAGTAGAAGTCGAAGAGGCAGAAGCCATAGAAAAAAATCGAAGTAAAAGTCGAAGAGGCAGAAGCCATAGAAACAGTCGAAGAAAAAGTCGAAGAGACAGAAGCCATAGAAAAAGTCTAAGTAGAAGTCGTCGCGGCAGAAGCCATAGAAAAAGTCAAAGAAGAAGAAGTCGAAGAAAAAGTCGAAGATGCAGAAGTCATAGAAAAAGTCGAAGAGAAAGTCGAAGAGGCAGAAGCCATAGAAAAAGTCGAAGAATAGAAGTAGAAGTCAGAAGAAAAAGTCGAAGATGCAGAAGTTATAGAAAAATTCGAAAAAAAGTCGAAAGAGCAGAAGCCATAGAAAAAGTCGAAGAAGTAGAATTCGAAGAAAAAGTCAAAGATGCAGAAGTCATAGAAAAATGAAAAAAAAAAAAAAAGTCGAAGAGGCAGACGCCATAGAAAAAGTCGAAGAAGTAGAAGTCGAAGAGGCAGAAGCCATAGAAAAATCGAAGTAGACTGAAGTAAAAAGTCGAAGAGGCAGAAGCCATAGAAAAAAATCGAAAAAAAAGTCAAAGAGGCAGAAGCCATAGAAAAAGTCGAAGAAGTAGAAGTCGAAGAAAAAGTTGAAGAGGCAGAAGCCATAGAAAAAAATCAAAGAAAAAGTGGAAGAGGCAGAAGTCATAGAAAAATTTGAAAAGAAAAAGTCGAAGAAGTAGAAGTCGAAGAAAAAGTCGAAGATGCAGAAGTCATAGAAAAATTCGAAAAGAAAAAGTCGAAGAAGTAGAAGTCGAAGAAAAAGTCGAAGAGGCAGAAGCCATAGAAAAATTCGAAGAAGTAGAAGTCAAAGAAAAAGTCGAAGAGGCAGAAGCCATAGAAAAAAATCGAAGAAAATGTCGAAGAGGCAGAAGCCATAGAAAAATTCGAAAAAAGTCGAAGAAGCAGATGCCATAGAAAAAGTCGAAGAAGTAGAATTTGAAGAAAAAGTCGAAGATGCAGAAGTCATAGAAAAAGTCGAAGAAGTTGAAGTCGAAGAGGCAGAAGCCACAGAAAAAATCGAAGTAAAAGTCGAAGAGGCAGAAGCCACAGAATAAAATCAAAGAAAAAGTCGAACCGGCAGAAGCCATAGAAAAAGTCGAAAAAGTAGAAGTCGAAGAAAAAGTAGAAGCGGCAGAAGCCATAGAAAAAAATCGAAGGAAATGTCGAAGAGGCAGAAGCCAAAGAAAAATTCGAAGAAAAAGTCGAAAAAGCAGAAGCCATAGAAAAAGTCGAAGAAGTAGAATTCGAAGAAAAAGTCGAAGATGCAGAAGTCATAGAAAAATGAAAAAGAAAAAAAAAGTCGAAGAGGCAGAAGCCATAGAAAAAGTCGAAGAAGTAGAAGTCGAAGAGGCAGAAGCCATAGAAAAAATCGAAGAAAAAGTCGAAGAGGCAGAAGCCATAGAAATAGTCGAAGAAAAAGTCGAAGAGGCAGAAGCCATAGAAAAAAATCGAAAAAAAAAGTCGAAGAGGCAGAAGCCATAGAAAAAGTCGAAGAAGTAGAAGTCGAAGAAAAAGTTGAAGAGGCAGAAGCCATAGAAAAAAATCAAAGAAAAAGTGGAAGAGGCAGAAGTCATAGAAAAATTTGAAAAGAAAAAGTCGAAGAAGTAGAAGTCGAAGAAAAAGTCGAAGATGCAGGAGTCATAGAAAAATTCGAAAAGAAAAAGTCGAAGAAGTAGAAGTCGAAGAAAAAGTCAAAGAGGCAGAAGCCATAGAAAAAAATCGAAGAAAATGTAGAAGAGGCAGAAGCCATAGAAAAAGTCGAAGAAAAAGTCGAACCGGCAGAAGCCATAGAAAAAGTCGAAAAAGTAGAAGTCGAAGAAAAAGTAGAATCGGCAGAAGCCATAGAAAAAAATCGAAGGAAATGTCGAAGAGGCAGAAGCCAAAGAAAAATTCGAAAAAAAGTCGAAAAAGCAGAAGCCATAGAAAAAGTCGAAGAAATAGAATTCGAAGAAAAAGTCAAAGATGCAGAAGTCATAGAAAAATGAAAAAAAAAAAAAAAGTCGAAGAGGCAGACGCCATAGAAAAAGTCGAAGAAGTAGAAGTCGAAGAGGCAGAAGCCATAGAAAAAAATCTAAGTAAAAGTCGAAGAGGCAGAAGCCATAGAAACAGTCGAAGAAAAAGTCGAAGAGGCAGAAGCCATAGAAAAAAATCGAAAAAAAAGTCAAAGAGGCAGAAGCCATAGAAAAAGTCGAAGAAGTAGAAGTCGAAGAAAAAGTTGAAGAGGCAGAAGCCATAGAAAAAAATCAAAGAAAAAGTGGAAGAGGCAGAAGTCATAGAAAAATTTGAAAAGAAAAAGTCGAAGAAGTAGAAGTCGAAGAAAAAGTCGAAGATGCAGAAGTCATAGAAAAATCGAAAAGAAAAAGTCGAAGAAGTAGAAGTCGAAGAAAAAGTCAAAGAGGCAGAAGCCATAGAAAAAAATCGAAGAAAATGTAGAAGAGGCAGAAGCCATAGAAAAAGTCGAAGAAGTAGAAGTCGAAGAAAAAGTCGAAGAGGCAGAAGCCATAGAAAAAAATCGAAGAAAATGTCGAAGTGGTAGAAGCCATAGAAAAATTCGAAAAAAAGACGAAGAAGCAGAAGCCATAGAAAAAAGTCAAAGAAGTAGAAGTCGAAGAAAAAGTTGAAGATGTAGAAGTCATAGAAAAAGTCGAAGAAGAAGAAGTCGAAGACGCAGAAGCCATAGGAAAAAGTTGAAAAGGCAGAAGCCATAGAAAAAAATCGAAAAAAAAAGTCGAAGAGGCAGAAGCCATAGAAAAAGTCGAAGAAGCAGAAGTCGAAGAAATATTCGAAGATGCAGAAGTCATAGAAAAATTCGAAAAGAAAAAGTCGAAGAAGTAGTAGTCGAAGAAAAAGTTGAAGAAGTAGAAGTCGAAGAGGCAGAAGCAATAGAAAAAGTCGAAGAAGTAGAAGTCGAAGAAAAAGTCGAAGATGCAAAAGTCATAGAAAAATTCGAAAAGTAAAAGTCCAAGAAGTAGAAGTCGAAGAAAAAGTCAAAGAGGCAGAAGCCATAGAAAAAAATCAAAGAAAATGTAGAAGAGGCAGAAGCCATAGAAATGGTCAAAGATTTAGAAGTCGAAGAAAAAGTCGAAGATGCAGAAGTCATAGAAAAATTCGAAAAGTAAAAGTCCAAGAAGTAGAAGTCGAAGAAAAAGTCAAAGAGGCAGAAGCCATAGAAAAAAATCGAAGAAAATGTAGAAGAGGCAGAAGCCATAGAAAAAGTCGAAGAAGTAGAAGTCGAAGAAAAAGTCGAAGAGGCAGAAGCCATAGAAAAACTCGAAGTAGAAGTCGAAAAGGCAGAAGTCATACAAAAAACTCGAAGAAGTAGAAGTCGAAGAGGCAGAAGCCATAGAAAAAAATCTAAGTAAAAGTCGAAGAGGCAGAAGCCATAGAAAGAGTCGAAGAAAAAGTCGAAGAGGCAGAAGCCATATAAAAAGTCGAAGAAGTAGAAGTCGAAGAAAAAGTCGAAGAGGCAGAAGCCATAGAAAAAAATCGAAGAAAATGTCGAAGAGGCAGAAGCCATAGAAAAAGTCGAAGAAGTAGAAGTCGAAGAGGCAGAAGCCACAGAAAAAATCGAAGTAAAAGTCGAAGAGGCAGAAGCCATAGAAACAGTCGAAGAAAAAGTCGAAGAGACAGAAGCCATAGAAAAAGTCCAAGAAGGAGAAGTCGAAGAGACAGAAGCCATGGAAAAAGTCGAAGAAGTAGAAGTCGAAGAAAAAGTCGAAGAGGCAGAAGCCATAGAAAAAGTCTAAGAAGGAGAAGTCGAAGAGGCAGAAGCCATAGAAAAAGTCAAACAAGTAGAAGTCAAACAAGCAGAAGCCATAGAAAAAAATCTAAGTAAAAGACCAAGAGGCAGAAGCCATAGAAAAAGTCTAAGCAGTAGAAGTTGAAGAAAAAGTCGAAGATGCAGAAGCCATAGAAAAACTCGAAGAAGTAGAAGTCGAAAAGGCAGATCCCACAGAATAAAATCAAAGAAAAATTCGAACCGGCAGAAGCCATAGAAAAAGTCGAAAAGGTAGAAGTCGAAGAAAAAGTAGAAGCGGCAGAAGCCATAGAAAAAAATCGAAGGAAATGTCGAAGAGGCAGAAGCCAAAGAAAAATTCGAAAAAAAGTCGAAGAAGCAGAAGCCATAGAAAAAGTCGAAGAAGTAGAATTCGAAGAAAAAGTCAAAGATGCAGAAGTCATAGAAAAATGAAAAAAAAAAAAAAAAAGTCGAAGAGGCAGACGCCATAGAAAAAGTCGAAGAAGTAGAAGTCGAAGAAAAAGTCAAAGAGGCAAAAGCCATAGAAAAAGTCGAAGAAGTAGAAGTCGAAGAAAAAGTCGAAGAGGCAGAAGCCATAGAAAAAAATCGAAGAAAATGTTGAAGTGGTAGAAGCCATAGAAAAATTCGAAAAAAAGACGAAGAAGCAGAAGCCATAGAAAAAGTCTAAGTAGAAGTCGAAAAGGCAGAAGCCATAGAAAAAGTCGAAGAAGTAGAAGTCGAAGATAAAGTTGAAGAGGCAGAAGCCAGAGAAAAAAATCGAAGTAAAAGTCGAAGAAGTAGAAGTCGAAGAGGCAGAAGAAATAGAAGCAGTTGTAGAAAAAGTCGAAGAAGCAGAAGCCATAGAAATAAGTCAAAGAAGTAGAAGTCGAAGAAAAAGTTGTAGATGTAGAAGTCATAGAAAAAGTCGAAGAAGAAGAAGTCGAAGACGCAGAAGTCATAGGAAAAAGTTGAAAAGGCAGAAGTAATAGAAAAATTTGAAAAAAAAGTCGAAGATCCAGAAGCCATAGAAAAAGTCAAAGAAGTAGAAGCCGAAGAAAAAGACAAAAGGGCAGAAGCCATAGAAAAAAATCGAAGAAAAAGTCGAAGAGGCAGAAGCCATAGAAAAAGTCGAAGACGAAGAAGTCGAAGGAGAAGTCGAAGGAGCAGAAGGCATAGAAAAAGTCGAAGAAGTAGAAGCCATAGAAAAAAATCGAAGTAAAAGTCGAAGAGGCAGAAGCAATAGAAAAAGTCAAAGAAGTAGAAGTCGAAGAAAAAGTCGAAGAGGCAGAAGCCATAGAAAAAAATTGAAGAAAATGTCGAAGTGGTAGAAGCCATCGAAAAATTCGAAAAAAAGTCGAAGAAGCACAAGCCATAGAAAAAGTCGAAGAAGTAGAAGTCGAAGAAAAAGTCGAAGAGGCAGAAGTCATAGGAAAAAGTCGAAGAAGTAGAAGCCATAGAAAAAAATCGAAGTAAAAGTCGAAGAGGCAGAAGCAATAGAAAAAGTCAAAGAAGTAGAAGTCGAAGAAAAAGTCGAAGAGGCAGAAGCCATAGAAAAAAATTGAAGAAAATGTCGAAGTGGTAGAAGCCATCGAAAAATTCGAAAAAAAGTCGAAGAAGCACAAGCCATAGAAAAAGTCGAAGAAGTAGAAGTCGAAGAAAAAGTCGAAGAGGCAGAAGTCATAGGAAAAAGTCGAAGAAGTAGAAGCCATAGAAAAAGTCTAAGTAAAAGTCGAACCGGCAGAAGCCATAGAAAAAAATCGAAGAAAAACTCAAAGAGGCAGAAGCCATATAAAAACTCAAAGAAGTAGAAGTCGAAAAGGCAGAAGCCATAGAAAAAAATCGAATTAGTAGAAGTCAAAGAGGCAGAAGCCACAGAAAAAAATTGAGGAAAATGTCAAAGAGGCATAAGCCATAGAAAAAGTCGAAGAACTAGAAGACGAAGTCGAAGAAAAAGTCGAAGATGTAGAAGTTATAGAAAAATTCGAAAAAAAGTCGAAGAGGCAGAGGCCATAGAAAAAGTGGAAGACAAAGAAGTCGAAGAAAAACTCGAAGAGGCAGAAGCCATAGAAAAACTCAAAGAAGTAGAAGTCGAAAAGGCAGAAGCCATAGAAAAAACTCGAATTAGTAGAAGTCGAAGAGGCAGAAGCCATAGAAAAAGTCGAAGAAATAGAAGTCGAAGAAAAAGTCGAAGAGGCAGAAGCCATAGAAGCAGTCGAAGAAAAAGTCGAAGAAGCAGAAGCCATAGGAAAAAGTCAAAGAAGTAGAAGTCGAAGAGGCAGAAGCCATAGAAGCAGTCGAAGAAAAAGTCGAAGAAGCAGAAGCCATAGGAAAAAGTCAAAGAAGTAGAAGTCGAAGAGGCAGAAGCCATAGAAGCAGTCGCAGAAAAAGTCGAAGAAGCAGAAGCCATAGGAAAAAGTCAAAGAAGTAGAAGTCGAAGAGGCAGAAGCCATAGAAGCAGTCGAAGAAAAAGTCGAAGAAGCAGAAGCCAT
>JAMKFB010000717.1:247275-365167 GCA_036247105.1 Cirrhinus mrigala
AAGTAGAGTCGAACAAAGTCGAAGATGTAGAAGTCATAGAAAAAGTCGAAGAAGCAGAAGTCGAAGAGGCAGAAGCCATAGGAAAAAGTTGAAGAGGCAGAAGCCATAGAAAAAGTCGAAGAAGTAGAAGTCGAAGAAAAAGTCGAAGAGGCAGAAGCCATAGAAAAAGTCGAAGAAGCAGAAGCCGAAGAAAAAAGTCGAAGATGCAGAAGTCATAGAAAAATTCGAAAAGAAAAAGTCGAAGAAAAAGTCGAAGAGGCAGAAGCCATAGAAAAAAATTGAAGAAAATGTCGAAGAGGCAGAAGCCATAGAAAAATTCGAAGAAAAAGTCGAAGAGGCAGAAGCCATAGAAAAAGTCGAAGAAGTAGAAGTCGAAGAAAGTCGAAGAGGCAGAAGCCATAGAAAAAATCGAAGAAAGTCGAAGAGGCAGAAGCCATAGAAAAAAATCGAAGAAAAAGTCGAAGAGGCAGAAGCCATAGAAAAAGTCGAAGAAGTAGAAGTCGAAGTCGAAGAAAAAGTCGAAGATGCAGAAGTCATAGAAAAATTCGAAAAAAAGTCGAAGTGGCAAAGCCATAGAAAAAGTCGAAGAAGTAGAAGTCGAAGAAAAAGTCGAAGAGGCAGAAGCTCATAGAAAAAGTCGAAGAAGTAGAAGCCTAGAAAAGAAAAAAGTCGAAGAGGCAGAAGCCATAGAAAAAAATCGAAGTAAAAGTCGAAGAGGCAGAAGCCATAGAAAAAGTCGAAGAAGTAGAAGTCGAAGAAAGTCGAAGAGGCAGAAGCCATAGAAAAAATCGAAAAGAAAGTCGAAGAAGCAGAAGTCAGAAAGAGGCAGAAGCCATAGAAGCATCGCAGAAAAAGTCGAAGAACTAGAAGACGAAGTCGAAGAAAAAGTCGAAGATGCAGAAGTCATAGAAAAATTCGAAAAAAAGTCGAAGAGGCAGAAGCCATAGAAAAAGTCGAAGACAAAGAAGTCGAAGAAAAACTCGAAGAGGCAGAAGCCATAGAAAAACTCAAAAGAAGTAGAAAGTCGAAGAAAGCAGAAGCCATAGAAAAAACTCGAATTAGTAGAAGTCGAAGAGGCAGAAGCCATAGAAAAAGTCGAAGAAGTAGAAGTCGAAGAAAAAGTCGAAGAGGCAGAAGCCATAGAAGAAGTCGAAGAAAAAAGTCGAAGAGGCAGAAGCCATAGGAAAAAGTCAAAGAAGTAGAAGTCGAAGAGGCAGAAGCCATAGAAGAAAGTCGAAGAAAGAAGTCGAAGAAGCAGAAGCCATAGAAAAAGTCAAAGAAGTAGAAGTCGAAGAGGCAGAAGCCATAGAAAGCAGTCGCAGAAAAAGTCGAAGAAGCAGAAGCCATAGGAAAAAGTCAAAGAAGTAGAAGTCGAAGAGGCAGAAGCCATAGAAGCAGTCGAAGAAAAAGTCGAAGAAGCAGAAGCCATAGGAAAAAGTCAAAGTAGAAGTCGAACAAAAGTCGAAGATGTAGAAGTCATAGAAAAAGTCGAAGAAGCAGAAGTCGAAGAGGCAGAAGCCATAGGAAAAAGTTGAAGAGGCAGAAGCCATAGAAAAAGTCGAAGAAGTAGAAGTCGAAGAAAAAGTCGAAGAGGCAGAAGCCATAGAAAAAGTCGAAGAAGCAGAAGTCGAAGAAAAAGTCGAAGATGCAGAAGTCATAGAAAAATTCGAAAAGAAAAAGTCGAAGAAAAAGTCGAAGAGGCAGAAGCCATAGAAAAAAATTGAAGAAAATGTAGAAGAGACAGAAGGCATAGAAAAATTCAAAAAGAAAAAGTCGAAGAAAAAGTCGAAGAGGCAGAAGCCATAGAAAAAGTCCAAGAAGTAGAAGTCGAAAAGGCAGAAGCCATAGAAAAAAATCGAATTAGTAGAAGTCGAAGAGGCAGAAGCCACAGAAAAAAATTGAGGAAAAAGTCGAAGAGGCAGAAGCCATAGAAAAAGTCGAAGAACTAGAAGTCGAAGTCGAAGAAAAAGTCGAAGATGCAGAAGGTATAGAAAAATTCGAAAAAAAAGTCGAAGAGGCAAAGGCCATAGAAAAAGCCGAAGACGAAGAAGTCGAAGAAAAAGTCAAAGGGGCAGAAGCTATAGAAAAAGTCGAAGAAGTAGAAGTCGAAGAAAAAGTCGAAGAGGCAGAAGCCATAGAAAAAAATCGAAGTAAAAGTCGAACAGGCAGAAGCCATAGAAAAAGTCGAAGAAGTAGAAGTCGAAGAAAAAGTAGAAGAGGCAGAAGCCATAGAAAAATTTGAAAAAAAGTCGAAGAAGTAGAAGTCAAAGAGGCAGAAGCCATAGAAGCAGTCGCAGAAAAAGTCGAGGAAGCAGAAGCCATAGGAAAAAGTCGAAGAAGCAGAAGTCGAAGAGGCAGAAGCCATAGGAAAAAGTTGAAAAGGCAGAAGCCACAGAAAAATTTGAAAAAAAAGTCGAAGAGGCAGAAGCCATAGAAAAAGTCGAAGAAGTAGAAGTCGAAGAAAAAGTCGAAGAGGCAGAAGCCATAGAAAAAGTCGAATAAGTATAATTCAAAGAAAAAGTCGAAGAAGCTGAAGCCATAGAAAAAGTCGAAGAAGTAGAAGTCGAAGAGGCAGAAGCCATAGAAAAAGTCGAAGAAGTAGAAGTCGAAGAAAAAGTCGAACATGAAGAAGTTATAGAAAAATTTGAAAAAAAAAAAGTCGAAGAGGCAGAGGCCATGGAAAAACTCAAAGAAGTAGAAGTCGGAAAGGCAGAAGCCATAGAAAAAACTCGAATTATTAGAAGTCGAAGAGGCAGAAGCCACAGAAAAAAATTGAGGAAAAAGTCGAAGAGGCAGAAGCCATAGAAAAAGTCGAAGAACTAGAAGTCGAAGTCGAAGAAAAAGTCGAAGATGCAGAAGCCATAGAAAAATTCGAAAAAAAGTCGAAGAAGTAGAAGTCGAAGAGGCAGAAGCCAGTCGAAGAAAAAGTCGAGGAAGCAGAAGCCATAGGAAAAAGTCAAAGAAGTAGAAGTCGAACAAAAGTCGAAAATGTAGAAGTCATAGAAAAAGTCGAAGAAGCAGAAGTCGAAGAGGCAGAAGCCATAGGAAAAAGTTGAAAAGGCAGAAGCCATAGAAAAATTTGAAAAAAAAGTCGAAGAGGCAGAAGCCATAGAAAAAGTCGAAGAAGTAGAAGTCGAAGAAAAAGTCGAAGAGGCAGAAGCCATAGAAAAAGTCGAAGAAGCAGAAGTCGAAGAAAAAGTCGAAGATGCAGAAGTCATAGAAAAATTCGAAAAGAAAAAGTCGAAGAAAAAGTCGAAGAGGCAGAAGCCATAGAAAAAACTCAAATTAGTAGAAGTTGAAGAGGCAGAAGCCACAGAAAAAAATTGAGGAAAAAGTCGAAGAGGCAGAAGCCATAGAAAAAGTCGAAGAACTAGAAGTCGAAGTCGAAGAAAAAGTCGAAGATGCAGAAGGTATAGAAAAATTCGAAAAAAAAGTCGAAGAGGCAGAGGCCATAGAAAAAGCCGAAGACGAAGAAGTCGAAGAAAAAGTCAAAGGGGCAGAAGCTATAGAAAAAGTCGAAGAAGTAGAAGTCGAAGAAAAAGTCGAAGAGGCAGAAGCCATAGAAAAAAATCAAAGTAAAAATCGAACAGGCAGAAGCCATAGAAAAAGTCGAAGAAGTAGAAGTCGAAGAAAAAGTAGAAGAGGCAGAAGCCATAGAAAAATTTGAAAAAAAGTCGAAGAAGTAGAAGTCGAAGAGGCAGAAGCCATAGAAGCAGTCGAAGAAAAAGTCGAAGAAGCAGAAGCCATAGGAAAAATTCAAAGAAGTAGAAGTCGAAAAAAGTCGAAAATGTAGAAGTCATAGAAAAAGTCGAAGAAGCAGAAGTCGAAGAGGCAGAAGCCATAGGAAAAAGTTGAAAAGGCAGAAGCCATAGAAAAATTTGAAAAAAAAGTCGAAGAGGCAGAAGCCATAGAAAAAGTCGAAGAAGTAGAAGTCGAAGAAAAAGTCGAAGAGGCAGAAGCCATAGAAAAAGTCGAAGAAGCAGAAGTCGAAGAAAAAGTCGAAGAAACTGTAGAAGAGACAGAAGCCATAGAAAAATTCGAAAAGAAAAAGTCGAAGAAAAAGTCGAAGAGGCAGAAGCCATAGAAAAAAATCGAAGAAAATGTAGAAGAGACAGAAGCCATAGAAAAATTCGAAAAAAAAGTCGAAGAAGCAGAAGCCATAGAAAAAGTCGAAGTAGAAGTCGAAGTGGCAGAAGCCATAGAAAAAGTCGAAGGAGTAGAAGTCGAAGAAAAAGTCGAAGAGGCAGAAGCCATAGAAAAAAATCGAAGTAAAAGTCGAACAGGCAGAAGCCATAGAAAAAGTCGAAGAAGTAGAAGTCGAAGTAAAGTAGAAGCGGCAGAAGCCATAGAAAAAAATCGAAGAAAAACTTGAAGAGGCAGAAGCCATAGAAAAACTCAAAGTAGAAGTCGAAAAGGCAGAAGCCATAGAAAAAAAATCGAAGCAGTAGAAGTCGAAGAGGCAGAAGGCACAGAAAAAAATTGAAAAAAAAAAGTCGAAAAGGCAGAAGCCATAGAAAAAAATCGAAGTAGTAGAAGTCGAAGAGGCAGAAGGCACAAAAAAAATTTGAAAAAAAAAGTCGAAGAGGCAGAAGCCATAGAAAAAGTCGAAGAAGTAGAAGTCGAAGAAAAAGTCGAAGGAGCAGAAGCCATAGAAAAAGTCAAAGAAGTAGAAGTCGAAGAAAAAGTCGAAGAGGCAGAAGCCGTAGAAAAAGTCGAAAAAAAAGTCGAAGAAGCAGAAGGCATAGAAAAAGTCAAAGAAGCAAAGTCGAAGAAAAAGTCGAAGAGGCAGAAGCCATAGAAAAAAATCGAAGAAAATGTCGAGGTGGTAGAAGCCATAGAAAAATTTAAAAAAAAGTCGAAGAAGCAGAAGCCATAGAAAAAGTCTAAGTAGAAGTCAAAGAGGCAGAAGCCATAGAAAAAGTCTAAGAAAGAGAAGTCGAAGAGGCAGAAGCCATAGAAAAAGTCGAAGAAGCAGAAGTCGAAGAAAAAGTCAAAGATGCAGAAGTCATAGAAAAATTCGAAAAGAAAAAGTCGAAGAAGTAGAATTCGAAGAAAAAGTCGAAGAGGCAGAAGCCATAGAAAAAGTCGAATAAGTATAATTCAAAGAAAAAGTCGAAGAAGCTGAAGCCATAGAAAAAGTCGAAGAAGTAGAAGTCGAAGACGCAGAAGCCATAGAAAAAGTCGAAGAAGTAGAAGTCGAAGAAAAAGTCGAAGATGAAGAAGTTATAGAAAAATTTGAAAAAAAAAAGTCGAAGAGGCAGAAGCCATAGAAAAAGTCGAAGAAGTAGAAGTCGAAGAAAAAGTCGAAGGAGCAGAAGCCATAGAAAAAGTCAAAGAAGCAAAGTCGAAGAAAAAGTCGAAGAGGCAGAAGCCATAGAAAAAAATCGAAGAAAATGTCGAGGTGGTAGAAGCCATAGAAAAATTAAAAAAAAAGTCGAAGAAGCAGAAGCCATAGAAAAAGTCTAAGTAGAAGTCAAAGAGGCAGAAGCCATAGAAAAAGTCTAAGAAAGAGAAGTCGAAGAGGCAGAAGCCATAGAAAAAGTCGAAGAAGCAGAAGTCGAAGAAAAAGTCAAAGATGCAGAAGTCATAGAAAAATTCGAAAAGAAAAAGTCGAAGAAGTAGAAGTCGAAGAAAAAGTCGAAGAGGCAGAAGCCATAGAAAAAGTCGAATAAGTATAATTCAAAGAAAAAGTCGAAGAAGCTGAAGCCATAGAAAAAGTCGAAGAAGTAGAAGTCGAAGAGGCAGAAGCCATAGAAAAAGTCGAAGAAGTAGAAGTCGAAGAAAAAGTCGAAGATGAAGAAGTTATAGAAAAATTTGAAAAAAAAAAAGTCGAAGAGGCAGAGGCCATAGAAAAAACTCGAATTAGTAGAAGTCGAAGAGGCAGAAGCCATAGAAAAAGTCGAAGAACTAGAAGTAGAAGTCAAAGAAAAAGTCGAAGATGCAGAAGTTATAGAAAAATTCGAAAAAAAAGTCGAAGAAGCAGAGGCCATAGAAAAAGCCGAAGACGAAGAAGTCGAAGAAAAAGTCAAAGGGGCAGAAGCTATAGAAAAAGTCGAAGAAGTAGAAGTCGAAGAAAAAGTCGAAGAGGCAGAAGCCACAGAAAAAAATCGAAGTAAAAGTCGAACAGGCAGAAGCCATAGAAAAAGTCGAAGAAGTAGAAGTCGAAGAAAAAGTAGAAGAGGCAGAAGCCATAGAAAAATTCGAAAAAAAGTCGAAGAAGTAGAAGTCGAAGAGGCAGAAGCCATAGAAGCAGTCGAAGAAAAAGTCGAGGAAGCAGAAGCCATAGGAAAAAGTCAAAGAAGTAGAAGTCGAACAAAAGTCGAAAATGTAGAAGTCATAGAAAAAGTCGAAGAAGCAGAAGTCGAAGAGGCAGAAGCCATAGGAAAAAGTTGAAAAGGCAGAAGCCACAGAAAAATTTGAAAAAAAAGTCGAAGAGGCAGAAGCCATAGAAAAAGTCGAAGAAGTAGAAGTCGAAGAAAAAGTCGAAGAGGCAGAAGCCATAGAAAAAGTCGAATAAGTATAATTCAAAGAAAAAGTCGAAGAAGCTGAAGCCATAGAAAAAGTCGAAGAAGTAGAAGTCGAAGAGGCAGAAGCCATAGAAAAAGTCGAAGAAGTAGAAGTCCAAGAAAAAGTCAAAGATGAAGAAGTTATAGAAAAATTTGAAAAAAAAAAAGTCGAAGAGGCAGAGGCCATGGAAAAACTCAAAGAAGTAGAAGTCGGAAAGGCAGAAGCCATAGAAAAAACTCGAATTAGTAGAAGTCGAAGAGGCAGAAGCCACAGAAAAAAATTGAGGAAAAAGTCGAAGAGGCAGAAGCCATAGAAAAAGTCGAAGAACTAGAAGTCGAAGTCGAAGAAAAAGTCGAAGATGCAGAAGCCATAGAAAAATTCGAAAAAAAAGTCGAAGAGGCAGAAGCCATAGAAAAAGTCGAATAAGTATAATTCAAAGAAAAAGTCGAAGAAGCTGAAGCCATAGAAAAAGTCGAAGAAGTAGAAGTCGAAGAAAAAGTCGAAGAGGCAGAAGCCATAGAAAAAGTCGAAGAAGCAGAAGACGAAGAAAAAGTCGAAGATGCAGAAGTCATAGAAAAATTCGAAAAGAAAAAGTCGAAGAAAAAGTCGAAGAGGCAGAAGCCATAGAAAAAAATCGAAGAAAATGTAGAAGAGACAGAAGGCATAGAAAAATTCGAAAAAATGTTGAAGAAGCAGAAGCCATAGAAAAAGTCGAAGTAGAAGTCGAAGTGGCAGAAGCCATAGAAAAAGTCGAAGCAGTAGAAGTCGAAGAAAAAGTCGAAGAGGCAGAAGCCATAGAAAAAAATCGAAGTAAAAGTCGAACCGGCAGAAGCCATAGAAAAAGTCGAAGAAGTAGAAGTCGAAGAAAAAGTAGAAGCGGTAGAAGCCATAGAAAAAAATCGAAGAAAAACTCGAAGAGGGAGAAGCCATAGAAAAACTCAAAGTAGAAGTCGAAAAGGCAGAAGCCATAGAAAAAACTCGAAGTAGTAGAAGTCGAAGAGGCAGAAGGCACAGAAAAAATTTGAAAAAAAAAGTCGAAGAGGCAGAGGCCATAGAAAAAGTCGAAGAAGTAGAAGTCGAAGAAAAAGTCGAAGGAGCAGAAGCCATAGAAAAAGTCGAAGAAGTAGAAGTCGAAGAAAAAGTCGAAGAGGCAGAAGCCATAGAAAAAAAATAAAAAAAAAAGTCGAAGACGCAGAAGCCATAGAAAAAGTCGAACAAGTAGAAGTCGAAGAAAAAGTCGAAAAGGCAGAAGCCATAGAAAAAAATCAAAGAAAAAGTTGAAGAAGCAGAAGCCATAGAAAAAGTCGAAGAAAAAGTCGTAAAGGCAGAAGCCATAGAAAAAGTCGAAGTAGTAGAAGTTGAAGAAAAAGTCGAAGAGGCAGAAGCCATGGAAAAAGTCGAAGAAAAAGTCGAAGAGGCAGAAGCCATGGAAAAAAGTCGAAGAAAATGTCGAAGAGGCAGAAGTTATAGAAAAAGTCGAAAAAGTCGAAAAAGTCGAAAAAGTCGTCGTCGAAGAAAAAGTCAAAGAGGCAGAAACCATAGGAAAAAGTCGAAGAAGTAGAAGCCATGGAAAAAGTCGAAGAAATAGAAGAAAAAGTCGAAGATGCAGAAGTCATAGAAAAATTCGAAAAAAAAAATTCGAAGAAGTCGAAGAGGCAGAAGCCATAGAAAAAAATCAAAGAAAAATTCAAAGAGGCAGAAGTGATAGAAAAATTCGAAAAGAAAAAGTCGAAGAAAAAGTCGAAGAGGCAGAGCCATAGAAAAAGTCTAAGTAGAAGTCGTAGCGGCAGAAGCCATAGAAAAAAATCGAAGTAAAAGTCGAACAGGCAGAAGCCATAGAAAAAGTCGAAGAAGAAGAAGTCGAACAAAAAGTCGAAGAGGCAGAAGCCAAAGGAAAAAGTTGAAGTAGAAGTCGAAGAGGCAGAAGTTATAGAAAAATGCGGAAAAAAAAAAAGTCAAAGAGGCAGAGGCCATTGAAAAAGTCGAAAAAGTCGTCGTCGAAGAAAAAGTCAAAGAGGCATAAGCCATAGGAAAAAGTCGAAGAAGTAGAAGCCATGGAAAAAGTCGAAGAAGTAGAAGTCGAAGAGGCAGAAGCTATGGAAAAAGTTTAAGTAGAAGTTGAAGAGGCAGAAGCCATAGAAAAAAATCGAAGTAAAAGTCGAAGAGGCAGAGGTTATAGAAAAATTCTAAAAAAAAAAAAAAGTCGAAGAGGCAGAAGTTATAGAAAAATTTGAAAAAAAAAAAAAGTCGAAAAGGCAGAGGCCATGGAAAAAGTCTAAGAAGTAGAAGTTGAAGAGGCAGAAGCCATAGAAAAAAGTCAAACAGGCAGAAGCCATAGAAAAATTTGAAAAAAAGTCGAAGAGGCAGAAGCCATAGAAAAAGTCCAAGTAAAAGTAGAAGAGGCATAAGCCATAGAAAAAAATCAATGAAAAAGTCGAAGAGGCAGAAGTCTTAGAAAAATTCGAAAAGAAAAAGTCGAGGAGGCAGACGCCATAGAAAAAGCCGAAGAAGTAGAAGTCGAAGAGGCAGAAGCCATAGCAAAAAATCGAAGTAAAAGTTGAAGAGGCAGAAGCCATAGAAACAGTCGAAGAAAAAGTCGAAGAGACAGAAGCCATGGAAAAAGTCGAAGAATTAGAAGTCGAAGAAAAAGTCGAAGAGGCAGAAGCCACAGAAAAAAATCGGAGAAAATGTCGAAGAGACAGAAGGCATAGAAAAAGTGGAAGAAGTAGAATTCGAAGAAAAAGTCGAAGATTCAGAAGTCATAGAAAAATGAAAAAAAAAAAAAAGTCGAAGAGCCAGACGCCATAGAAAAAGTCGAAGAAGTAGAAGTCGAAGAGGCAGAAGCCATAGAAAAAAATCGAAGTAAAAGTCGAAGAGGCAGAAGCCATAGAAACAGTCGAAGAAAAAGTCGAAGAGACAGAAGCCATAGAAAAAGTCTAAGTAGAAGTCGTCGCGGCAGAAGCCATAGAAAAAGTCAAAGAAGAAGAAGTCGAAGAAAAAGTCGAAGATGCAGAAGTCATAGAAAAAGTCGAAGTAGAAGTCGAAGAGGCAGAAGCCATAGAAAAAGTCGAAGAAGTAGAAGTCGAAGAAAAAGTTGAAGATGCAGAAGTTATAGAAAAATTCGAAAAAAAAAAAATTGAAGAGGCAGAGGCCATAGAAAAAGTCGAAGTAGTAGAAGTCGAAGAGGCAGAGGCCATAGAAAAAGTCGAAGACGTAGAATTCGAAGAAAAAGTCGAAGATGCAGAAGTCATAGCAACAGTCGAAGAAGTAGTACTCGAAGTAGAAGTCGAAGAGGCAGAAGCCATAGAAAAAAATCGAAGAAAAAGTCGAAGAGGAAGAAGCCATAGAAAAAGTGGAAGAAGTAGAAGTCGAAGTCGAAGAAAAAGTCGAAGAGGCAGAAGCCATAGAAAAAAAATTAAAAAAAAAGTCGAAGACGCAGAAGCCATAGAAAAAGTCGAACAAGTAGAAGTCGAAGAAAAAGTCGAAAAGGCAGAAGCCATAGAAAAAGTCTAAGAAGTAGAAGTCGAAAAAGCAGAAGCCAAAGAAAAAACTCGAAGTAGTAGAAGTTGTAGAGGCAGAAGCCATAGAAAAAAATCAAAGAAAAAGTTGAAGAAGCAGAAGCCATAGAAAAGTCTAAGCAGAAGTTGAAGAGGCAGAAGCTATAGAAAAAGTTGAAGAAGTAGAAGTCGAAGAAAAAGTCGAAGAGGCAGAAGCCAGAGAAAAAAATCTAAGTAAAAGTCGAACCGGAAGAAGCCATAGAAAAAGTCGAAGAAGTAGAAGTCGAAGAAAAAGTAGAAGCGGCAGAAGCCATAGAAAAAAAACGAAGTAAAAGTCGAAGAGACAGAAGCCAAAGGAAAATGTCGAAGAAGTATAAGGTGAAGAAAAAGTCGAAGATGCAGAATTCATAGAAAAATTTAAAAAAAAAAAAGTCGAAGAAGTAGAAGTCGAAAAGGCAGAAGCAAAAGAAAAAACTCGAAGTAGTAGAAGTTGCAGAGGCAGAAGCCATAGAAAAAAAAAGAAGAAAATGTTGAAGTGGTAGAAGCCATAGAAAAATTCGAAAAAAAGTCGAAGAAGCAGAAGCCATAGAAAAATTCGAAGTAGAAGTCGAAGAAAAAGTTGAAGATGCAGAAGCCATAGATAAACTCGAAGAAGTAGAAGTCGAAGATGCAGAAGCCATGGATAGAGTCTAAAAAGTAGAAGTCAAAGAAAAAGTCGAAGAGGCAGAAGCCATAGAAAAAATCAAAGAAAAAGTCGAAGAGGCAGAAGCCATAGAAAAAAATCGAAGTAAAAGTCGAACAGGCAGAAGCCATAGAAAACGTCGAAGAAGTAGAAGTCGAAGAAAAAGTTGAAGATGCAGAAGCCATAGATAAACTCGAAGAAGTAGAAGTCGAAGAGGCAGAAGCCATAGAAAAAACTCGAAAAAGTAGAAGTCGAAGAGGCAGAAGCCATAGAAAAAGTCGAAGAAGTAGCAGTCGAAGAAAAAGTCGAAGAGGCAGAAGCCATAGAAAAAGTCGAAGAAGTAGAAGTCGAAGTCGAAGAAAAAGTCGAAGATGCAGAAGTTATAGAAAAATTTAAAAAAAAGATCAAAGAGGCAGAGGCTATAGAAAAAGTCGAAGTAGTAAAAGTCGAAGAGGCAGAGGCCATAGTAAAAGTAAAAGAAGTAGAAGTTGAAGAAAAAGTCGAAGAGGCAGAATCCATGAAAAAAGTCTAAGAAGTAGAAGTCGAAGAGTCAGAAGCCATAGAAAAAAATCTAAGTAAAAGTCGAAGAGACAGAAGCGAAAGGCAAATGTCGAAGAAGTAGAAGGTGAAGAAAAAGTCGAAGAGGCAGAAGCCATAGAAAAAAGTTGAAAAGGCAGAAGCCATAGAAAAATTTGAAAAAAAAGTCGAAGAGGCAGAAGCCATAGAAAATGTCGAAGAAGTAGAAGTTGAAGAAAAAGTTGAAAGGGCAGAAGCCATAGAAAAAAATCGAAGAAAAAGTCGAAGAGGCAGAAGCCATAGAAAAAGTCGAAGAAGCAGAAATCGAAGAAAAAGTCGAAGATGCAGAAGTCATAGAAAAATTTGAAAAGAAAAAGCAGAAGAAGAAGAAATCGAAGAAAAAGTCGAAGAGGCAGAATCCATAGAAAAAGTCGAAGAAGTAGAAGTCGAAGAGGCAGAATCCATGGAAAAAAATCGAAGAAGTAGAAGTTATAGAAAAATTTGAAAAAAAATTAGAAGAGGCAGAAGCCATAGAAAAATTTTAAAAAAAAGTCGAAGAGGCAGAAGTCATAGAAAAAGTCAAAAAAAAAAAAAAGTCGAAGAGGCAGACGCCATAGAAAAAGTCGAAGAAGTAGAAGTCGAAGAGGCAGAATCCATGGAAAAAAATCGAAGAAGTAGAAGTTATAGAAAAATTTGAAAAAAAATTAGAAGAGGCAGAAGCCATAGAAAAATTTTAAAAAAAAAGTCGAAGAGGCAGAAGCCACAGAAAAAAATCGAAGAAAATGTCGAAGAGGCAGAAGCCATAGAAAAATTCGAAGAAAAAGTCGAAGAGGCAGAAGTCATAGAAAAAGTCAAAAAAAAAAAAAGTTGGAGAGGCAGACGCCATAGAAAAAGTCGAAGAAGTAGAAGTGGCAGAGGCAGAATCCATGGAAAAAAATCGAAGAAGTAGAAGTTATAGAAAAATTTGAAAAAAAATTAGAAGAGGCAGAAGCCATAGAAAAATTTAAAAAAAAAGTCGAAGAGGCAGAAGCCACAGAAAAAAATCGAAGAAAATGTCGAAGATGCAGAAGCCATAGAAAAATTTGAAAAAAAGTCGAAGAAGCAGAAGCCATAGAAAAAGTCTAAGTAGAAGTCGAAGAGGCAGAAGCCATAGAAAAAGTCGAAGAAGTAGAATTTGAAGAAAAAGTAGAAGAGGCAGAAGCCATAGAAAAAATCAAAGAAAAAGTCGAAGAGGCAGAAGCTATAGAAAAACTCAAAGAAGTAGAAGTCGAAAAGGCAGAAGCCATAGAAAAAACTCGAAGTAGTAGAAGTCGAAGAGGCAGAAGCCACAGAAAAAAATTGAGGAAAAAGTCGAAGAGGTAGAAGCCATAGAAAAAGACGAAGAACTAGAAGTCGAAGTCGAAGAAAAAGTCGAAGATGCAGAAGTAATAGAAAAATTCGAAAAAAAAGTCGAAGAGGCAGAGGCCATAGAAAAAGTTGAAGACGAAGAAGTCGTAGAAAAAGTCAAAGGGGCAGAAGCCATAGAAAAAGTCGAAGAAGTAGAAGTCGAAGAAAAAGTCGAAGAGGCAGAAGCCATAGAAAAAAAATCGAAGTAAAAGTCGAACAGGCAGAAGCCATAGAAAAAGTCGAAGAAGTAGAAGTCGAAGAAAAAGTAGAAGAGGCAGAAGCCATAGAAAAATTCGAAAAAAAGTCAAAGAAGCAGAAGCCATAGAAGAAGTCAAAGAAGTAGAAGTCGAAGAAAAAGTCGAAGAGGCAGAAGCCATGGAAAAGTCTAAGCAGTAGAAGTCGAAGAAAAAGTCGAAGCGGCAGAAGCCATAGAAAAAGTCGAATATGCAGAAGTTATAGAAAAATTCGAAAAGAAAGTCGAAGGAGCAAAAGCCATAGAAAAAGTCGAAGAAGTAGAATTCGGAGGAAAAGTCGTAGAGGCAGAAGCCATAGAAAAATTTGAAAAAAAAAGTCGAAGTAGAATTCGCAGAAAAAGTCGAAGAAGTAGAAGTCGAAGAGTCAGAAGCCATAGGAAAAAGTCAAAGAAGTAGAAGTCGAAGAAAAAGTCGAAGATGTAGAAGTCATAGAAAAAGTCGAAGAAGCAGAAGTCGAAGAGGCAGAAGCTATAGGAAAAAGTTGAAAAGGCAGAAGCCATAGAAAAAAATCGAAGAAAAAGTCGAAGAGGCAGAAGCCATAGAAAAAGTCGAAGAAGCAAAAGTCGAAGAAAAAGTCCAAGATGCAGAAGTCATAGACAAATTCGAAAAGAAAAAGTCGAAGAAGTAGAAGTCGAAGAAAAAGTCGAAGAGGCAGAAGCCATAGAAACAGTCGAAGAAAATTCGAAGAGGCAGAAGACATAGCAAAAACTCGAAAAACTAGAAGTTGAAGAGGCAGAAGCCATAGAAAAAGTCGAAGAAGTAGAAGTCGAAGAAAAAGTCGAAGAGGCAGAAGCCATAGAAAAAGTCGAAGAAGTCGAAGTCGAAGAAAAAGTCGAAGATGCAGAAGTTATAGAAAAATTCGAAAAAAAAAGTCAAAGAGGCAGAGGCTATAGAAAAAGTCAAAGTAGTAAAAGTCGAAGAGGCAGAGGCCATAGAAAAAGTCAAAGAAGTAGAAGTCGAAGAAAAAGTCGAAGAGGCAGAATCCATGAAAAAAGTCGAAGAAGTAGAAGTCGAAGAGTCAGAAGCCATAGAAAAAAATTGACGAAAAAGTCAAAGAGGCAGAAGCCATAGAAAAAGTCAAAGAAGAAGTTGAAGAAAAAGTCTAAGATGCAGAAGCCATAGAAAAACTCGAAGAAGTAGAAGTCGAAAAAGGCAGATGCCATAGAAAAAAATCAAAGAAAGTCGAAGAAAAAGTCGAAGATGCAGAAGTCACAGAAAAATTTGAAAAGAAAAAGTCAAAGAAGTAGAAGCCATAGAAAAAGTCGAAGAAGTAAAAGTCGAAGAAAAAGTCGAAGATGCAGAAGCCATAGAAAAAAATAGAAGAAAAAGTCGAAGAGGCAGAAGCCATAGAAGAATTCGAAGAAGTAGAAGTCGAAGAAAAAGTTGAAGAGGCAGAAGTCAAAGAAAAATTTGAAAAAAAAAGAGAAAAGTAGAAGAGGCAGAAGCCACAGGAAAAAGTGGAAGAAGTAGAAGTCGAAGAAAAAGTCGAAGATGCAGAAGTCATAGAAAAATTCGAAAAGAAAAAGTCGAAGAAAAAGTTGAAGAGGCAGAGCCATAGAAAAAGTCTAAGTAGAAGTCATAGAGGCAGAAGCCATAGAAAAAAATCGAAGTAAAAGTCGAACAGGCAGAAGCCATAGAAAAATTTGAAAAAAATTTGAAGAAGCAGAAGCCATAGAAAAAGTCGAGGAAGTAGAATTTGAAGAAAAAGTCGAAGAAGCAGAAGCCATGGGAAAAAGTCAGAGAAGTAGAAGTCGAAGATGCAGAAGCCATAGGAAAAAGCCTAAGAAGTAGAAGTCGAAGAAAAAGTCGAAAATGTAGAAAAAGTCGAAGAAGCAGAAGTCGAAGACGCAGAAGCCATAGGAAAAAGTTGAAAAGGCAGAAGCCATAGAAAAATTTGAAAAAAAAGTCGAAGATCCAGAAGCCACAGAAAAAGTCGAAGAAGTAGAAGCCGAAGAAAAAGTCGAAGAGGCAGAAGCCATAGAAAAAGTCGAAGAAGCAGAAGTCGAAGAAAAAGTTGAAGAGACAGAAGCCATGGAAAAAGTCGAAGAATTAGAAGTCGAATAAACAAGTAGAAGTCAAACAAGCAGAAGCCATGGAAAAACATCGAAGTAAAAGACCAAGAGGCAGAAGTAATAGAAACAGTCAAAGAAGTAGAAGTCGAAGAAAAAGTCGAAGAGACAGAAGCCATAAAAAAAGTTGAAGTAAAAGTTGAAGAAAAAGCCGAAGAGGCAGAAGCCATAGAAAAACTCGAAGAGGTAGAAGTCGAAAAGGCAGATGGCTTAGAAAAAAATCAAAGAAAAAGTTGAAGAGGCAGAAGCCATAGAAAAAGTCGAAGAAGTAGAAGTCGAAGAAAAAGTCGAAGATGCAGAAGCCATAGAAAAAAATCGAAGAAAAAGTCGAAGAGGCAGAAGCCATAGAAAAAGTCGAAGAAGTAGAAGTCGAAAAGGAAGAAGTCATAGAAAAAACTCGAAGAATTAGAAGTCGAAGAAAAAGTCGAAGATGCAGAAGCCATAGAAAATGTCAAAGAAGTAGAAGTCGAAGAAAAAGTCGAAGATGCAGAAGCCATAGAAAAAGTCGAAGAAGTAGAAGTCGAAAAGGCAGATGCCATAGAAAAAAATCGAAGAAAAAGTCGAAGTGGAAGTCGAAGTAAAAGTCGAAGAAGCAGAAGCAATAGAAAAAGTCTAAGTAGAAGTCAAAGAGGCAGAAGCCATAGAAAAAAATTAGAATAGAAAAAAATCGAAGAAAAAGTCGAAGAGGCAGAAGCCATAGAAAAAGTCAAAGAAGTAGAAGTCGAAGAAAAAGTCGAAGATGCAGAAGTCATAGAAAAAATTCGAAAAAAAAAGTCGAAGAGGCAGAGGCCGTAGAAAAAGTCGAAGAAGTAAAAATCGAAGAGGCAGAGGCCATAGAAAAAGTTAAAGAAGTAAAAGTTGAAGAAAAAGTCGAAGATGCAGAAGCCATGGAAAAAGTCGAAGAAGAAGTTAAAGAGGCAGAAACCATGGAAAAAGTCGAAGAAGCAGAAGTCGAAGAAAAAGTTGAAGAGGCAGAAGCCATAGAAAAAGTCGAAGAAGTAGAAGTCGAAGAAAAAGTCGAAGAGGCAGAAGCCATAGAAAAATTCGAAAAAAAAGTCGAAGAAGCAGAAGCCATAGAAAAAACTCGAAGTAGTAGAAGTCGAAAAGGCAGAAGCCATAGAAAAAACTCGAAGTAGTAGAAGTCGAAGAGGCAGAAGCCACAGAAAAAAATTGGGGAAAAAGTCGAAGAGGCAGAAGCCATAGAAAAAGTCGAAGAACTAGAAGTCGAAGTCAAAGAAAAATTTGAAGAGGCAGAAGTTATAGAAAAATTCGAAAAAAAAAGTCGAAGAGGCATGGGCCATATAAAGTCGAAGACGAAGAAGTCGAAGAAAAAGTCGAAGGGGCAGAATCCATAGAAAAAGTCGAAGAAAAAGTCGAAGAGGCAGAAGCCATAGAAAAAGTCGAAGAAGTAGAAGTCGAAGAAAATGTCGGAGAGGCAGAAGCCATAGAAAAAAAATCGAAGAAAAGGTCGAAGAGGCAAAAGCCATAAAAAAATTCGAAAAAAAGTCGAAGAAGCAGAAGCCATAGAAAAAACTCGAAGTAGTAGAAGTCGAAGAGGCAGAAGCCACAGAAAAAAATTGAGGAAAAAGTCGAAGAGGCAGAAGCCATAAAAAAAGTGCAAGAACTAGAAGTCGAAGTCGAAGAATAAGTCGAAGATGCAGAAGTTATAGAAAAATTCGAAAAAAAATTCGAAGAGGCATGGGCCATAGAAAAAAATCGAAGAAAATGTCGAAGAGGCAGAAGCCATAGGAAAAAGTTGAAAAGGCAGAAGCCATAGAAAAATTTGAAAAAAAAGTCGAAGATCCAGAAGCCACAGAAAAAGTCGAAGAAGTAGAAGCCGAAGAAAAAGTCGAAGAGGCAGAAGCCATAGAAAAAGTCGAAGAAGCAGAAGTCGAAGAAAAAGTTGAAGAGACAGAAGCCATGGAAAAAGTCGAAGAATTAGAAGTCGAATAAACAAGTAGAAGTCAAACAAGCAGAAGCCATGGAAAAACATCGAAGTAAAAGACCAAGAGGCAGAAGTAATAGAAACAGTCAAAGAAGTAGAAGTCGAAGAAAAAGTCGAAGAGACAGAAGCCATAAAAAAAGTTGAAGTAAAAGTTGAAGAAAAAGCCGAAGAGGCAGAAGCCATAGAAAAACTCGAAGAGGTAGAAGTCGAAAAGGCAGATGGCTTAGAAAAAAATCAAAGAAAAAGTTGAAGAGGCAGAAGCCATAGAAAAAGTCGAAGAAGTAGAAGTCGAAGAAAAAGTCGAAGATGCAGAAGCCATAGAAAAAATTCGAAGAAAAAGTCGAAGAGGCAGAAGCCATAGAAAAAGTCGAAGAAGTAGAAGTCGAAAAGGAAGAAGTCATAGAAAAAACTCGAAGAATTAGAAGTCGAAGAAAAAGTCGAAGATGCAGAAGCCATAGAAAATGTCAAAGAAGTAGAAGTCGAAGAAAAAGTCGAAGATGCAGAAGCCATAGAAAAAGTCGAAGAAGTAGAAGTCGAAAAGGCAGATGCCATAGAAAAAAATCGAAGAAAAAGTCGAAGTGGAAGTCGAAGTAAAAGTCGAAGAAGCAGAAGCAATAGAAAAAGTCTAAGTAGAAGTCAAAGAGGCAGAAGCCATAGAAAAAAATTAGAATAGAAAAAAATCGAAGAAAAAGTCGAAGAGGCAGAAGCCATAGAAAAAGTCAAAGAAGTAGAAGTCGAAGAAAAAGTCGAAGAGGCAGAAGCCATAGAAAAAATTCGAAAAAAAAAGTCGAAGAGGCAGAGGCCGTAGAAAAAGTCGAAGAAGTAAAAATCGAAGAGGCAGAGGCCATAGAAAAAGTTAAAGAAGTAAAAGTTGAAGAAAAAGTCGAAGATGCAGAAGCCATGGAAAAAGTCGAAGAAGAAGTTAAAGAGGCAGAAACCATGGAAAAAGTCGAAGAAGCAGAAGTCGAAGAAAAAGTTGAAGAGGCAGAAGCCATAGAAAAAGTCGAAGAAGTAGAAGTCGAAGAAAAAGTCGAAGAGGCAGAAGCCATAGAAAAATTCGAAAAAAAGTCGAAGAAGCAGAAGCCATAGAAAAAACTCGAAGTAGTAGAAGTCGAAAAGGCAGAAGCCATAGAAAAAACTCGAAGTAGTAGAAGTCGAAGAGGCAGAAGCCACAGAAAAAAATTGGGGAAAAAGTCGAAGAGGCAGAAGCCATAGAAAAAGTCGAAGAACTAGAAGTCGAAGTCAAAGAAAAATTTGAAGAGGCAGAAGTTATAGAAAAATTCGAAAAAAAAGTCGAAGAGGCATGGGCCATATAAAGTCGAAGACGAAGAAGTCGAAGAAAAAGTCGAAGGGGCAGAATCCATAGAAAAAGTCGAAGAAAAAGTCGAAGAGGCAGAAGCCATAGAAAAAGTCGAAGAAGTAGAAGTCGAAGAAAATGTCGGAGAGGCAGAAGCCATAGAAAAAAATCGAAGAAAAGGTCGAAGAGGCAAAAGCCATAAAAAAATTCGAAAAAAAGTCGAAGAAGCAGAAGCCATAGAAAAAACTCGAAGTAGTAGAAGTCGAAGAGGCAGAAGCCACAGAAAAAAATTGAGGAAAAAGTCGAAGAGGCAGAAGCCATAAAAAAAGTGCAAGAACTAGAAGTCGAAGTCGAAGAATAAGTCGAAGATGCAGAAGTTATAGAAAAATTCGAAAAAAAATTCGAAGAGGCATGGGCCATAGAAAAAAATCGAAGAAAATGTCGAAGAGGCAGAAGCCATAGAAAAAAATCGAAGAAAATGTCGAAGAGGCAGAAGCTATAGAAAAAGTCGAAGAAGTAGAATTCGAAGAAAAACTCGAAGAAGTAGAAGTCGAAAAAAAAGTCGAAGATGAAGAAGTTATAGATAAATTTGAAAAAAAAAAAGTCGAAGAGGCAGAGGCCATAGAAAAAGTCGAAGTAGTAGAAGTCGAAGAGGCAGAGGCCATAGAAAAAGTTGAAGTAGAAGCCACAGAAAAAATCGAAGAAGTAGAAGTTGAAGAAAAAGTGGAAGGGGCAGAAGCCATAGGAAAAAATCGAAGAGGCAGAAGCCATAGGAAAAAGTCGAAGAAGTAGAAGTCGAAGCAAAAGTCAAAGAGGCAGAAGCCATAGAAATGGTCAAAGATTTAGAAGTCGAAGCAAAAGTCGAAGATGCAGAAGTCATAGAAAAATTCAAAAAGAAAAAGTCGAAGAGGCAGAAGCCATAGAAAAAGTCGAAGAAGTAGAAGTTGAAGAAAAAGTCGAAGATGCAGAAGCCATAGAAAAACTCAAAGAAGTAGAAGTCGAAAAGGCAGAAGCCATAGAAGAAACTCGAAGTAGTAGAAGTCGAAGAGGCAGAAGGCATAGAAAAAATTTGAAAGAAAAAGTCAAAGAGGCAGAGGCCATAGAAAAAGTCGAAGACGAAGAAGTCGAAGAAAAAGTCGAAGGAGCAGAAGCCATAGAAAAAGTCGAAGAAGTAGAAGTCGAAGAAAAAGTCGAAGAAGCAGAAGCCATAGAAAAAGTCGAAGTAGAAGTCGAAGAGGCAGAAGCCATAGAAAAAGTTGAAGAAGTAGAAGTTGAAAAAAAAGTCGAAGATGAAGAAGTTATAGATAAATTTGAAAAAAAAAAAAAGTCGAAGAGGCAGAGGCCATAGAAAAAGTTGAAGTAGTAGAAGTCGAAGAGGCAGAAGCCATAGAAAAACTCGAAGAAGTAGAAGTCGAAAAAAAAGTCGAAGATGAAGAAGTTATAGATAAATTTTAAAAAAAAAAAGTCGAAGAGGCAGAGGCCATAGAAAAAGTTGAAGTAGTAGAAGTCGAAGAGGCAGAGGCCATAGAAAAAGTTGAAGTAGTAGAAGTCGAAGAGGCAGAAGCCATAGGAAAAAGTCGAAGAGGCAGAAGCCATAGGAAAAATTCGAAGAAGTAGAAGTCGAAGAAAAAGTCGAAGAGGCAGAACCCATAGAAAAAAATCGAAAAAAAAGTCAAAGAGGCAGAAGCCATAGAAAAAGTCGAAGAAGTAGAAGTCGAAGAAAAAGTTGAAGAGGCAGAAGTCATAGAAAAATTTGAAAAGAAAAGGTCGAAGAAGTAGAAGTCGAAGAAAAAGTCGAAGATGCAGAAGTCATAGAAAAATTCGTAAAGAAAAAGTCGAAGAAGTAGAAGTCGAAGAAAAAGTCGAAGAAGTAGAAGTCGAAGAAAAAGTCAAAGAGGCAGAAGCCATAGAAAAAAATCTAAGAAAATGTAGAAGAGGCAGAAGCCATAGAAATGTTCAAAGATTTAGAAGTCGAAGAAAAAGTCGAAGATGCAGAAGTCATAGAAAAATTCGAAAAGAAAAAGTCGAAGAAGTAGAAGTTGAAGAAAAAGTCGAAGAGGCAGAAACCATAGAAAAAAATCGAAGTAAAAGTCGAAGAGGCAGAAGCAATAGAAAAAGTCGAAAAAAAGTCGAAGAAGCAGAAGCCATAGAAAAAGTCAAAGAAGTAGAAGTCGAAGAAAAAGTCGAAGAGGCAGAAGCCATAGAAAAAAATCGTAGAAAATGTCGAAGAGGTAGAAGCCATAGAAAAATTCGAAAAAAAGTCGAAGAAGCAGAAGCCATAGAAAAAGTTTAAGAAAGAGAAGTCGAAGAGACAGAAGCCATGGAAAAAGTCTAAGAAGTAGAAATCGAAGAAAAAGTCGAAGAGGCAGAAGCCATAGAAAAAGTCGAACAAGTAGAAGTCAAACAAGCAGAAGCCATAGAAAAAAATCGAAGTAAAAGACCAAGAGGCAGAAGCCATAGAAAAAGTCGAAGAAAAAGTCGAAGAGGCAGAAGCCATAGAAAAATTCAGAAAAAAGTCGAAGAAGCAGAAGCCATAGAAAAATTTGAAAAAAAGTCGAAGAAGCAGAAGCCATAGAAAAAACTCGAAGCAGTAGAAGTCGAAAAGGCAGAAGCCAAAGAAAAAAGTCGAAGTAGTAGAAGTCGAAGTCGACGAAAAAGTCGAAGATGCAGAAGTTATAGAAAAATTCGAAAAAAAAGTCGAAGAGGTATGGGCCATATAAAGTCGAAGATGAAGAAGTCGAAGAAAAAGTCGAAGAGGCAGAAGCCATAGAAAAAAATTGAAGAAAATGTAGAAGAGGCAGAAGCCATAGAAAAAAATCGAAAGAAATGTAGAAGAGGCAGAAGCCATAGAAAAAGTCGAAGAAGTACAATTCGAAGAAAAAGTCGAAGAAGCAGAAGCCATAGAAAAAGTCGAAGAAGTAGAAGTTGAAGAGGCAGAAGCCATAGAAAAAGTCGAAGAAGTAGAAGTCGAAGATGAAGAAGTTATAGAAAATTTTTTAAAAACAAAAAAGTCGAAGAGGCAGAGGCCATAGAAAAAGTTGAAGTAGTAGAAGTGAAAGAGGCAGAGGCCATAGAAAAAGTCGAAGAAGTAGAAGCCGAAGAAAAATTCGAAGAGGCAGAAGCCATAGGAAAAAGTCGAAGAAGTAGAAGTCGTAGAAAAAGTCGAAGAGGCAGAAGCCATAGAAAAAAATCGAAGAAAATGTAGGAGGCAGAAGCCATAGAAAAAGTCGAAGAAGAAGAAGTCGAAGAAAAAGTCGGAGAGGCAGAAGCCATAGAAAAATCAAAAAAAAAGTCGAAGAAGCAGAAGCCATAGAAAAAGTCGAAGAAGCAGAAGTCGAAGAAAAAGTCAAAGTAGAAGTCGAAGAGGCAGAAGCCATTGAAAAAGTCAAAGAAGTAGAAGTCGAAGAAAAAGTCGAAGAGGCAGAAGCCATAGAAAAAGTCGAAGAAGCAGAAGTCGAAGAAAAAGTCGAAGATGCAGAAGTCATAGAAAAATTCGAAAAGAAAAAGTCGAAGAAGTAGAAGTCGAAGAAAAAGTCGAAGAGGCAGAAGCCAAAGAAAAAAATCGAAGAAAATGTAGAAGAGGCAGAAGCCATAGAAAAAGTGGAAGAAGTAGAAGTCGAAGAAAAAGTCGAAGAGGCAGAAGCCATAGAAAAATTTGAAAAAAAGTCGAAAAGGCAGAAGCCATAGAAAAAACTCGAAGTAGTAGAAGTCGAAGAGGCAGAAGCCACAGAAAAAAATTGAGGAAAAAGTCGAAGAGGCAGAAGCCATAGAAAAATCCGAAAAAAAGTCGAAGAAGCAGAAGCCATAGAAAAAGTCGAAGTAGAAGTCGAAGAGGCAGAAGCGATATGAAAAGTCGAAGAAGTAGAAGTCGAAGAAAAAGTCGAAGAGGCAGAAGCCATAGAAAAAGTCGAAGAAGCAGAAGTTGAAGAAAAAGTCGAAGATGCAGAAGTCATAGAAAAATTCGAAAAGAAAAAGTCGAAGAAGTAGAAGTCGAAGAAAAAGTCGAAGAGGCAGAAGCCATAGAAAAAATTCGAAGAAAATGTAGAAGAGGCAGAAGCCATAGAAAAAGTCGAAGAAGTATAATTCGAAGAAAAAGTCGAAGAAGCAGAAGCCATAGAAAAAGTCGAAGAAGTAGAAGTCGAAGAGGCAGAAGCCATAGAAAAAGTCGAAGAAGTAGAAGTCGAAGAAAAAGTCGAAGATGAAGAAGTTATAGAAAAATTTGAAAAAAAAAAAGTCGAAGAGGCAGAAGCCATAGAAAAATTTTTAAAAAAGTCGAAGAAGCAGAAACCATAGAAAAAGTCGAAGTAGAAGTCGAAGAGGCAGAAGCCATAGAAAAAGTCGAAGAAGTAGAAGTCGAAGAAAAAGTCGAAGAGTCAGAAGCCACAGAAAAAAATTTAGGAAAAAGTCGAAGAGGCAGAAGCCATAGAAAAAGTCGAAGAACTAGAAGTCGAAGAAAAAGTCGAAGGGGCAGAATCCATAGAAAAAAATAGAAGAAAATGTAGAAGAGGCAGAAGCCATAGAAAAAGTCGAAGAAGTAGAAGTCGAAGAAAATGTCGAATAGGCAGAAGCCATAGAAAAAAATCGAAGAAAATGTCGAAGAGGCAGAAGCCATAGAAAAATTCGAAGAAGTAGAAGTCGAAGAAAAAGTCGAAGAGTCAGAAGCCACAGAAAAAAATTGAGGAAAAAGTCGAAGATGCAGAAGCCATAGAAAAATTCGAAAAAAAAAGTCGAAGAGGCATGGGCCATAGAAAAAGTCGAAGACGAAGAAGTCGAAGAAAAAGTCGAAGGGGCAGAATCCATAGAAAAAAATAGAAGAAAATGTAGAAGAGGCAGAAGCCATAGAAAAAGTCGAAGAAGTAGAAGTCGAAGAAAAAGTCGAAGAGGCAGAAGCCAAAGAAAAAAATCGAAGAAAATGTAGAAGAGGCAGAAGCCATAGAAAAAGTGGAAGAAGTAGAAGTCGAAGAGGCAGAAGCCATAGAAAAATTTGAAAAAAAGTCGAAAAGGCAGAAGCCATAGAAAAACTCGAAGTAGTAGAAGTCGAAGAGGCAGAAGCCACAGAAAAAAATTGAGGAAAAAGTCGAAGAGGCAGAAGCCATAGAAAAATTCGAAAAAAAGTCGAAGAAGCAGAAGCCATAGAAAAAAATCGAAGAAAATGTCAAAGACGCTGAAGCCATAGAAAAAGTCGAAGAAGTAGAAGCCGAAGAAAAAGTCGAAGAGGCAGAAGCCATAGAAAAAGTCGAAGAAGCAGAAGTCGAAGAAAGAGTCGAAGATGCAGAAGTCATAGAAAAAAATCGAAGAAAATGTAGAAGAGGCAGAAGCCATAGAAAAAGTCAAAGAAGTATAATTCGAAGAAAAAGTCGAAGAAGCAGAAGCCATAGAAAAAGTCGAAGAAGTAGAAGTCGAAGAGGCAGAAGCCATAGAAAAAACTCGAAGTAGTAGAAGTCGAAGGGGCAGAAGCCACAGAAAAAAATTGAGGAAAAAGTCGAAGAGGCAGAAGCCATAGAAAAATCCGAAAAAAAAGTCGAAGAAGCAGAAGCCATAGAAAAAGTCGAAGTAGAAGTCGAAGAGGCAGAAGCGATATAAAAAGTCGAAGAAGTAGAAGTCGAAGAAAAAGTCGAAGAGGCAGAAGCCATAGAAAAAGTCGAAGAAGCAGAAGTTGAAGAAAAAGTCGAAGATGCAGAAGTCATAGAAAAATTCGAAAAGAAAAAGTCGAAGAAGTAGAAGTCGAAGAAAAAGTCGAGGAGGCAGAAGCCATAGAAAAAGTCGAAGAAGTAGAAGTCGAAGATGAAGAAGTTATAGAAAATTTTTTAAAAACAAAAAAGTCGAAGAGGCAGAGGCCATAGAAAAAGTTGTAGTAGAAGTCAAAGAGGCAGAGGCCATAGAAAAAGTCGAAGAAGTAGAAGCCGAAGAATAATTCGAAGAGGCAGAAGCCATAGGAAAAAGTCGAAGAAGTAGAAGTCGTAGAAAAAGTCGAAGAGGCAGAAGCCATAGAAAAAAATCGAAGAAAATGTAGGAGGCAGAAGCCATAGAAAAAGTCGAAGAAGTAGAAGTCGAAGAAAAAGTCGAAGAGGCAGAAGCCAAAGAAAAAAATCGAAGAAAATGTAGAAGAGGCAGAAGCCATAGAAAAAGTGGAAGAAGTAGAAGTCGAAGAGGCAGAAGCCATAGAAAAATTTGAAAAAAAGTCGAAAAGGCAGAAGCCATAGAAAAACTCGAAGTAGTAGAAGTCGAAGAGGCAGAAGCCACAGAAAAAAATTGAGGAAAAAGTCGAAGAGGCAGAAGCCATAGAAAAATTCGAAAAAAAGTCGAAGAAGCAGAAGCCATAGAAAAAAATCGAAGAAAATGTCAAAGACGCTGAAGCCATAGAAAAAGTCGAAGAAGTAGAAGCCGAAGAAAAAGTCGAAGAGGCAGAAGCCATAGAAAAAGTCGAAGAAGCAGAAGTCGAAGAAAGAGTCGAAGATGCAGAAGTCATAGAAAAAAATCGAAGAAAATGTAGAAGAGGCAGAAGCCATAGAAAAAGTCAAAGAAGTATAATTCGAAGAAAAAGTCGAAGAAGCAGAAGCCATAGAAAAAGTCGAAGAAGTAGAAGTCGAAGAGGCAGAAGCCATAGAAAAAACTCGAAGTAGTAGAAGTCGAAGGGGCAGAAGCCACAGAAAAAAATTGAGGAAAAAGTCGAAGAGGCAGAAGCCATAGAAAAATCCGAAAAAAAGTCGAAGAAGCAGAAGCCATAGAAAAAGTCGAAGTAGAAGTCGAAGAGGCAGAAGCGATATAAAAAGTCGAAGAAGTAGAAGTCGAAGAAAAAGTCGAAGAGGCAGAAGCCATAGAAAAAGTCGAAGAAGCAGAAGTTGAAGAAAAAGTCGAAGATGCAGAAGTCATAGAAAAATTCGAAAAGAAAAAGTCGAAGAAGTAGAAGTCGAAGAAAAAGTCGAGGAGGCAGAAGCCATAGAAAAAGTCGAAGAAGTAGAAGTCGAAGATGAAGAAGTTATAGAAAATTTTTTAAAAACAAAAAAGTCGAAGAGGCAGAGGCCATAGAAAAAGTTGTAGTAGAAGTCAAAGAGGCAGAGGCCATAGAAAAAGTCGAAGAAGTAGAAGCCGAAGAATAATTCGAAGAGGCAGAAGCCATAGGAAAAAGTCGAAGAAGTAGAAGTCGTAGAAAAAGTCGAAGAGGCAGAAGCCATAGAAAAAAATCGAAGAAAATGTAGGAGGCAGAAGCCATAGAAAAAGTCGAAGAAGTAGAAGTCGAAGAAAAAGTCGAAGAAGCAGAAGCCATAGAAAAAGTCGAAGTAGAAGTCGAAGAGGCAGAAGCCATAGAAAAAGTCGAAGAAGTAGAAGTTGAAAAAAAAGTCGAAGATGAAGAAGTTATAGAAAAATTTGAAAAAAAAAAAGTCGAAGAGGCAGAAGCCATAGAAAAATTTTAAAAAAAGTCGAAGAAGCAGAAGCCATAGAAAAAGTCGAAGTAGAAGTCAAAGAGGCAGAAGCCATAGAAAAAGTCGAAGAAGTAGAAGTCGAAGAAAAAGTCGAAGAGGCAGAAGCCATAGAAAAAGTCGAAGAAGCAGAAGTTGAAGAAAAAGTCGAAGATGCAGAAGTCATAGAAAAATTCGAAAAGAAAAAGTCGAAGAAGTAGAAGTCGAAGAAAAAGTCGAGGAGGCAGAAGCCATAGAAAAAATTTGAAGAAAATGTAGAAGAGGCAGAAGCCATAGAAAAAGTCAAAGAAGTAGAAGTCGAAGAAAAAGTCGAAGAGTCAGAAGCCACAGAAAAAAATTTAGGAAAAAGTCGAAGAGGCAGAAGCCATAGAAAAAGTCGAAGAACTAGAAGTCGAAGTCGAAGGAAATGTCGAAGAGGCAGAAGCCATAGAAAAATTCGAAAAAAAGTCGAAGAAGCAGAAGCCAAAGAAAAAACTCGAAGTAGTAGAAGTCGAAAAGGCAGAAGCCATAGAAAAAAATCGAAGAAAATGTCGAAGAGGCAGAAGCCATAGAAAAAGTCGAAGAAGTAGAATTCGAAGAAAAAGTCGAGGAAGCAGAAGCCATAGAAAAAGTCGAAGAAGTAGAAGTCGAAGAGGCAGAAGCCATAGAAAAATTCGAAGAAGTAGAAGTCGAAGAAAAAGTCGAAGAGTCAGAAGCCACAGAAAAAAATTGAGGAAAAAGTCGAAGAGGCAGAAGCCATAGAAAAAGTCGAAGAACTAGAAGTCGAAGTCGAAGAAAAAGTCGAAGATGCAGAAGCCATAGAAAAATTCGAAAAAAAAGTCGAAGAGGCATGGGCCATAGAAAAAGTCGAAGACGAAGAAGTCGAAGAAAAAGTCGAAGGGGCAGAATCCATAGAAAAAAATAGAAGAAAATGTAGAAGAGGCAGAAGCCATAGAAAAAGTCGAAGAAGTAGAAGTCAATGAAAATGTCGAATAGGCAGAAGCCATAGAAAAAAATCGAAGAAAATGTCGAAGAGGCAGAAGCCATAGAAAAAGTCGAAGAAGTATAATTCGAAGAAAAAGTCGAAGAAGCAGAAGCCATAGAAAAAGTCGAAGAAGTAGAAGTCGAAGAGGCAGAAGCCATAGAAAAATTCGAAGAAGTTGAAGGCGAAGAAAAAGTCGAAGAGTCAGAAGCCATAGAAAAAAATCGAAGAAAATGTCAAAGACGCAGAAGCCATAGAAAAAGTCGAAGAAGTAGAAGCCGAAGAAAAAGTCGAAGAGGCAGAAGCCATAGAAAAAGTCGAAGAAGCAGAAGTCGAAGAAGGAGTCGAAGATGCAGAAGTCATAGAAAAATTCGAAAAGAAAAAGTCGAAGAAGTAGAAGTCGAAGAAAAAGTCGAAGAGGCAGAAGCCATAGAAAAAAATCGAAGAAAATGTAGAAGAGGCAGAAGCCATAGAAAAAGTCAAGGAAGTATAATTCGAAGAAAAAGTCGAAGAAGCAGAAGCCATAGAAAAAGTCGAAGAAGTAGAAGTCGAAGATGAAGAAGTTATAGAAAATTTTTTAAAAACAAAAAAGTCGAAGAGGCAGAGGCCATAGAAAAAGTTGAAGTAGTAGAAGTCAAAGAGGCAGAGGCCATAGAAAAAGTCGAAGAAGTAGAAGCCGAAGAAAAATTCGAAGAGGCAGAAGCCATAGGAAAAAGTCGAAGAAGTAGAAGTCGTAGAAAAAGTCGAAGAGGCAGAAGCCATAGAAAAAAATCGAAGAAAATGTGGGAGGCAGAAGCCATAGAAAAAGTCGAAGAAGTAGAAGTCGAAGAAAAAGTCGAAGAGGCAGAAGCCATTGAAAAAGTCGAAGAAGTAGAAGTCGAAGAAAAAGTCGAAGAGGCAGAAGCCATAGAAAAAGTCGAAGAAAAAGTTGAAGATGCAGAAGTCATAGAAAAATTCGAAAAAAAGTCGAAGAAGTAGAAGTCGAAGAAAATGTCGAAGAGGCAGAAGCCATAGAAAAAGTCGAAGAAGTAGAATTCGAAGAAAAAGTCGAGGAAGCAGAAGCCATAGAAAAAGTCGAAGAAGTAGAAGTCGAAGAGGCAGAAGCCATAGAAAAATTCGAAGAAGTAGAAGTCGAAGAAAAAGTCGAAGAGTCAGAAGCCACAGAAAAAAATTGAGGAAAAAGTCGAAGAGGCAGAAGCCATAGAAAAAGTCGAAGAACTAGAAGTCGAAGTCGAAGAAAAAGTCGAAGATGCAGAAGCCATAGAAAAATTCGAAAAAAAAAGTCGAAGAGGCATGAGCCATAGAAAAAGTCGAAGACGAAGAAGTCGAAGAAAAAGTCGAAGGGGCAGAATCCATAGAAAAAAATAGAAGAAAATGTAGAAGAGGCAGAAGCCATAGAAAAAGTCGAAGAAGTAGAAGTCGAAGAAAATGTCGAATAGGCAGAAGCCATAGAAAAAAATCGAAGAAAATGTCGAAGAGGCAGAAGCCATAGAAAAAGTCGAAGAAGTATAATTCGAAGAAAAAGTCGAAGAAGCAGAAGCCATAGAAAAAGTCGAAGAAGTAGAAGTCGAAGAGGCAGAAGCCATAGAAAAATTCGAAGAAGTTGAAGGCGAAGAAAAAGTCGAAGAGTCAGAAGCCATAGAAAAAAATCGAAGAAAATGTCAAAGACGCAGAAGCCATAGAAAAAGTCGAAGAAGTAGAAGCCGAAGAAAAAGTCGAAGAGGCAGAAGCCATAGAAAAAGTCGAAGAAGCAGAAGTCGAAGAAAGAGTCGAAGATGCAGAAGTCATAGAAAAATTCGAAAAGAAAAAGTCGAAGAAGTAGAAGTTGAAGAAAAAGTCGAAGAGGCAGAAGCCATAGAAAAAAATCGAAGAAAATGTAGAAGAGGCAGAAGCCATAGAAAAAGTCAAGGAAGTATAATTCGAAGAAAAAGTCAAAGAAGCAGAAGCCATAGAAAAAGTCGAAGAAGTAGAAGTCGAAGATGAAGAAGTTATAGAAAATTTTTTAAAAACAAAAAAGTCGAAGAGGCAGAGGCCATAGAAAAAGTTGAAGTAGTAGAAGTCAAAGAGGCAGAGGCCATAGAAAAAGTCGAAGAAGTAGAAGCCGAAGAAAAATTCGAAGAGGCAGAAGCCATAGGAAAAAGTCGAAGAAGTAGAAGTCGTAGAAAAAGTCGAAGAGGCAGAAGCCATAGAAAAAAATCGAAGAAAATGTGGGAGGCAGAAGCCATAGAAAAAGTCGAAGAAGTAGAAGTCGAAGAAAAAGTCGAAGAGGCAGAAGCCATTGAAAAAGTCGAAGAAGTAGAAGTCGAAGAAAAAGTCGAAGAGGCAGAAGCCATAGAAAAAGTCGAAGAAAAAGTTGAAGATGCAGAAGTCATAGACAAAATTCGAAAAGAAAAAGTCGAAGAAGTAGAAGTCGAAGAAAAAGTCGAAGAGGCAGAAGCCAAAGAAAAAAATCGAAGAAAATGTAGAAGAGGCAGAAGCCATAGAAAAAGTGGAAGAAGTAGAAGTCGAAGAAAAAGTCGAAGAGGCAGAAGCCATAGAAAAATTTGAAAAAAAGTCGAAAAGGCAGAAGCCATAGAAAAAACTGGAAGTACTAGAAGTCAAAGAGGCAGAAGCCACAGAAAAAAATTGAGGAAAAAGTCGAAGAGGCAGAAGCCATAGAAAAATTCGAAAAAAAGTCGAAGAAGCAGAAGCCATAGAAAAAAATCGAAGAAAATGTCAAAGACGCTGAAGCCATAGAAAAAGTCGAAGAAGTAGAAGCCGAAGAAAAAGTCGAAGAGGCAGAAGCCATAGAAAAAGTCGAAGAAGCAGAAGTCGAAGAAAGAGTCGAAGATGCAGAAGTCATAGAAAAAAATCGAAGAAAATGTAGAAGAGGCAGAAGCCATAGAAAAAGTCAAAGAAGTATAATTCGAAGAAAAAGTCGAAGAAGCAGAAGCCATAGAAAAAGTCGAAGAAGTAGAAGTCGAAGAGGCAGAAGCCATAGAAAAAGTCGAAGAAGTAGAAGTCGAAGATGAAGAAGTTATAGAAAATTTTTTAAAAACAAAAAAGTCGAAGAGGCAGAGGCCATAGAAAAAGTTGAAGTAGTAGAAGTCAAAGAGGCAGAGGCCATAGAAAAAGTCGAAGAAGTAGAAGCCGAAGAATAATTCGAAGAGGCAGAAGCCATAGGAAAAAGTCGAAGAAGTAGAAGTCGTAGAAAAAGTCGAAGAGGCAGAAGCCATAGAAAAAGTAGAAGTAGAAGTCGAAGAGGCAGAAGCCATAGAAAAAGTCGAAGAAGTAGAAGTTGAAAAAAAAGTCGAAGATGAAGAAGTTATAGAAAAATTTGAAAAAAAAAAAGTCGAAGAGGCAGAAGCCATAGAAAAATTTTAAAAAAAGTCGAAGAAGCAGAAGCCATAGAAAAAGTCGAAGTAGAAGTCGAAGAGGCAGAAGCCATAGAAAAAGTCGAAGAAGTAGAAGTCGAAGAAAAAGTCGAAGAGGCAGAAGCCATAGAAAAAGTCGAAGAAGCAGAAGTTGAAGAAAAAGTCGAAGATGCAGAAGTCATAGAAAAATTCGAAAAGAAAAAGTCGAAGAAGTAGAAGTCGAAGAAAAAGTCGAGGAGGCAGAAGCCATAGAAAAAATTTGAAGAAAATGTAGAAGAGGCAGAAGCCATAGAAAAAGTCGAAGAAGTATAATTCGAAGAAAAAGTCAAAGAAGCAGAAGCCATAGAAAAAGTCGAAGAAGTAGAAGTCGAAGAGGCAGAAGCCATAGAAAAAGTCGAAGAAGTAGAAGTCGAAGAAAAAGTCGAAGATGAAGAAGTTATAGAAAAATTTGAAAAAAAAAAAGGCGAAGAGGCAGAAGCCTTAGAAAAATTTTAAAAAAGTCGAAGAAGCAGAAGCCATAGAAAAAGTCGAAGTAGAAGTCGAAGAGGCAGAAGCCATAGAAAAAGTCAAAGAAGTAGAAGTCGAAGAAAAAGTCGAAGAGTCAGAAGCCACAGAAAAAAATTTAGGAAAAAGTCGAAAAGGCAGAAGCCATAGAAAAAGTCGAAGAAGTAGAAGTCGAAGTCGAAGGAAATGTCGAAGAGGCAGAAGCCATAGAAAAATTCGAAAAAAAGTCGAAGAAGCAGAAGCCAAAGAAAAAACTCGAAGTAGTAGAAGTCGAAAAGGCAGAAGCCATAGAAAAAAATCGAAGAAAATGTCGAAGAGGCAGAAGCCATAGAAAAAACTGGAAGTACTAGAAGTCAAAGAGGCAGAAGCCACAGAAAAAAATTGAGGAAAAAGTCGAAGAGGCAGAAGCCATAGAAAAATTCGAAAAAAAGTCGAAGAAGCAGAAGCCATAGAAAAAAATCGAAGAAAATGTCAAAGACGCTGAAGCCATAGAAAAAGTCGAAGAAGTAGAAGCCGAAGAAAAAGTCGAAGAGGCAGAAGCCATAGAAAAAGTCGAAGAAGCAGAAGTCGAAGAAAGAGTCGAAGATGCAGAAGTCATAGAAAAAAATCGAAGAAAATGTAGAAGAGGCAGAAGCCATAGAAAAAGTCAAAGAAGTATAATTCGAAGAAAAAGTCGAAGAAGCAGAAGCCATAGAAAAAGTCGAAGAAGTAGAAGTCGAAGAGGCAGAAGCCATAGAAAAAGTCGAAGAAGTAGAAGTCGAAGATGAAGAAGTTATAGAAAATTTTTTAAAAACAAAAAAGTCGAAGAGGCAGAGGCCATAGAAAAAGTTGAAGTAGTAGAAGTCAAAGAGGCAGAGGCCATAGAAAAAGTCGAAGAAGTAGAAGCCGAAGAATAATTCGAAGAGGCAGAAGCCATAGGAAAAAGTCGAAGAAGTAGAAGTCGTAGAAAAAGTCGAAGAGGCAGAAGCCATAGAAAAAGTAGAAGTAGAAGTCGAAGAGGCAGAAGCCATAGAAAAAGTCGAAGAAGTAGAAGTTGAAAAAAAAGTCGAAGATGAAGAAGTTATAGAAAAATTTGAAAAAAAAAAAGTCGAAGAGGCAGAAGCCATAGAAAAATTTTAAAAAAAGTCGAAGAAGCAGAAGCCATAGAAAAAGTCGAAGTAGAAGTCGAAGAGGCAGAAGCCATAGAAAAAGTCGAAGAAGTAGAAGTCGAAGAAAAAGTCGAAGAGGCAGAAGCCATAGAAAAAGTCGAAGAAGCAGAAGTTGAAGAAAAAGTCGAAGATGCAGAAGTCATAGAAAAATTCGAAAAGAAAAAGTCGAAGAAGTAGAAGTCGAAGAAAAAGTCGAGGAGGCAGAAGCCATAGAAAAAATTTGAAGAAAATGTAGAAGAGGCAGAAGCCATAGAAAAAGTCGAAGAAGTATAATTCGAAGAAAAAGTCAAAGAAGCAGAAGCCATAGAAAAAGTCGAAGAAGTAGAAGTCGAAGAGGCAGAAGCCATAGAAAAAGTCGAAGAAGTAGAAGTCGAAGAAAAAGTCGAAGATGAAGAAGTTATAGAAAAATTTGAAAAAAAAAAAGGCGAAGAGGCAGAAGCCTTAGAAAAATTTTAAAAAAAGTCGAAGAAGCAGAAGCCATAGAAAAAGTCGAAGTAGAAGTCGAAGAGGCAGAAGCCATAGAAAAAGTCAAAGAAGTAGAAGTCGAAGAAAAAGTCGAAGAGTCAGAAGCCACAGAAAAAAATTTAGGAAAAAGTCGAAAGGCAGAAGCCATAGAAAAAGTCGAAGAAGTAGAAGTCGAAGTCGAAGGAAATGTCGAAGAGGCAGAAGCCATAGAAAAATTCGAAAAAAAGTCGAAGAAGCAGAAGCCAAAGAAAAAACTCGAAGTAGTAGAAGTCGAAAAGGCAGAAGCCATAGAAAAAAATCGAAGAAAATGTCGAAGAGGCAGAAGCCATAGAAAAAGTCGAAGAAGTAGAATTCGAAGAAAAAGTCGAGGAAGCAGAAGCCATAGAAAAAGTCGAAGAAGTAGAAGTCGAAGAGGCAGAAGCCATAGAAAAATTCGAAGAAGTAGAAGTCGAAGAAAAATTCGAAGAGGCAGAAGCCATAGAAAAAGTCGAAGAACTAGAAGTCGAAGTCGAAGAAAAAGTCGAAGATGCAGAAGCCATAGAAAAATTCGAAAAAAAAGTCGAAGAAGCATGGGCCATAGAAAAAGTCGAAGACGAAGAAGTCGAAGAAAAAGTCGAAAGGGCAGAATCCATAGAAAAAAATCGAAGAAAATGTAGAAGAGGCAGAAGCCATAGAAAAAGCCGAAGAAGTAGAAGTCGAAGAAAATGTCGAATAGGCAGAAGCCATAGAAAAAAATCGAAGAAAATGTCGAAGAGGCAGAAGCCATAGAAAAAGTCGAAGAAGTATAATTCGAAGAAAAAGTCGAAGAAGCAGAAGCCATAGAAAAAGTCGAAGAAGTAGAAGTCGAAGAGGCAGAAGCCATAGAAAAATTCGAAGAAGTTGAAGTCGAAGAAAAAGTCGAAGAGTCAGAAGCCATAGAAAAAAATCGAAGAAAATGTCAAAGACGCAGAAGCCATAGAAAAAGTCGAAGAAGTAGAAGCCGAAGAAAAAGTCGAAGAGGCAGAAGCCATAGAAAAAGTCGAAGCAGCAGAAGTCGAAGAAAGAGTCGAAGATGCAGAAGTCATAGAAAAATTCGAAAAGAAAAAGTCGAAGAAGTAGAAGTCGAAGAAAAAGTCGAAGAGGCAGAAGCCATAGAAAAAAATCGAAGAAAACGTAGAAGAGGCAGAAGCCATAGAAAAAGTCAAAGAAGTATAATTCAAAGAAAAAGTCGAAGAAGCAGAAGCCATAGAAAAAGTCGAAGAAGTAGAAGTCGAAGAGGCAGAAGCCATAGAAAAAGTCGAAGAAGTAGAAGTCGAAGATGAAGAAGTTATAGAAATTTTTTTAAAAACAAAAAAGTCGAAGAGGCAGAGGCCATAGAAAAAGTTGAAGTAGTAGAAGTCAAAGAGGCAGAGGCCATAGAAAAAGTCGAAGAAGTAGAAGCCGAAGAAAAATTCGAAGAGGCAGAAGCCATAGGAAAAAGTCGAAGAAGTAGAAGTCGTAGAAAAAGTCGAAGAGGCAGAAGCCATAGAAAAAAATCGAAGAAAATGTGGGAGGCAGAAGCCATAGAAAAAGTCGAAGAAGTAGAAGTCGAAGAAAAAGTCGAAGAGGCAGAAGCCATTGAAAAAGTCGAAGAAGTAGAAGTCGAAGAAAAAGTCGAAGAGGCAGAAGCCATAGAAAAAGTCGAAGAAAAAGTTGAAGATGCAGAAGTCATAGAAAAATTCGAAAAGAAAAAGTCAAGAAGTAGAAGTCGAAGAAAAAGTCGAAGAGGCAGAAGCCAAAGAAAAAAATCGAAGAAAATGTAGAAGAGGCAGAAGCCATAGAAAAAGTGGAAGAAGTAGAAGTCGAAGAAAAAGTCGAAGAGGCAGAAGCCATAGAAAAATTTGAAAAAAAGTCGAAAAGGCAGAAGCCATAGAAAAAACTCGAAGTAGTAGAAGTCGAAGAGGCAGAAGCCACAGAAAAAAATTGAGGAAAAAGTCGAAGAGGCAGAAGCCATAGAAAAATTCGAAAAAAAGTCGAAGAAGCAGAAGCCATAGAAAAAAATCGAAGAAAATGTCAAAGACGCTGAAGCCATAGAAAAAGTCGAAGAAGTAGAAGCCGAAGAAAAAGTCGAAGAGGCAGAAGCCATAGAAAAAGTCGAAGAAGCAGAAGTCGAAGAAAGAGTCGAAGATGCAGAAGTCATAGAAAAAAATCGAAGAAAATGTAGAAGAGGCAGAAGCCATAGAAAAAGTCAAAGAAGTATAATTCGAAGAAAAAGTCGAAGAAGCAGAAGCCATAGAAAAAGTCGAAGAAGTAGAAGTCGAAGAGGCAGAAGCCATAGAAAAAGTCGAAGAAGTAGAAGTCGAAGATGAAGTTATAGAAAATTTTTTAAAAACAAAAAAGTCGAAGAGGCAGAGGCCATAGAAAAAGTTGAAGTAGTAGAAGTCAAAGAGGCAGAGGCCATAGAAAAAGTCGAAGAAGTAGAAGCCGAAGAATAATTCGAAGAGGCAGAAGCCATAGGAAAAAGTCGAAGAAGTAGAAGTCGTAGAAAATGTCGAAGAGGCAGAAGCGATAGAAAAAAATCGAAGAAAATGTAGGAGGCAGAAGCCATAGAAAAAGTCGAAGAAGTAGAAGTCGAAGAAAAAGTCGAAGAAGCAGAAGCCATAGAAAAAGTCGAAGTAGAAGTCGAAGAGGCAGAAGCCATAGAAAAAGTCGAAGAAGTAGAAGTTGAAAAAAAAGTCGAAGATGAAGAAGTTATAGAAAAATTTGAAAAAAAAAAAGTCGAAGAGGCAGAAGCCATAGAAAAATTTAAAAAAAAGTCGAAGAAGCAGAAGCCATAGAAAAAGTCGAAGTAGAAGTCGAAGAGGCAGAAGCCATAGAAAAAGTCGAAGAAGTAGAAGTTGAAGAAAAAGTCGAAGATGCAGAAGTCATAGAAAAATTCGAAAAGAAAAAGTCGAAGAAGTAGAAGTCGAAGAAAAAGTCGAAGAGGCAGAAGCCATAGAAAAAATTTGAAGAAAATGCAGAAGAGGCAGAAGCCATAGAAAAAGTCGAAGAAGTATAATTCGAAGAAAAAGTCGAAGAAGCAGATGCCATAGAAAAAGTCGAAGAAGTAGAAGTCGAAGAGGCAGAAGCCATAGAAAAAGTCGAAGAAGTAGAAGTCGAAGAAAAAGTCGAAGATGAAGAAGTTATAGAAAAATTTGAAAAAAAAAAAGTCGAAGAGGCAGAAGCCATAGAAAAATTTAAAAAAAGTCGAAGAAGCAGAAGCCATAGAAAAAGTCGAAGTAGAAGTCGAAGAGGCAGAAGCCATAGAAAAAGTCGAAGAAGTAGAAGTCGAAGAAAAAGTCGAAGAGGCAGAAGCCATAGAAAAATTCGAAAAAAAGTCGAAGAAGCAGAAGCCAAAGAAAAAACTCGAAGTAGTAGAAGTCGAAAAGGCAGAAGCCATAGAAAAAAATCGAAGAAAATGTCGAAGAGGCAGAAGCCATAGAAAAAGTCGAAGAAGTAGAATTCGAAGAAAAAGTCGAGGAAGCAGAAGCCATAGAAAAAGTCGAAGAAGTAAAGTCGAAGAGGCAGAAGCCATAGAAAAATTCGAAGAAGTAGAAGTCGAAGAAAAAGTCGAAGAGTCAGAAGCCACAGAAAAAAATTGAGGAAAAAGTCGAAGAGGCAGAAGCCATAGAAAAAGTCGAAGAACTAGAAGTCGAAGTCGAAGAAAAAGTCGAAGATGCAGAAGCCATAGAAAACGTCGAAGAAGTAGAAGTCGAAGAAAATGTCGAATAGGCAGAAGCCATAGAAAAAAATCGAAGAAAATGTCGAAGAGGCAGAAGCCATAGAAAAAGTCGAAGAAGTATAATTCGAAGAAAAAGTCGAAGAAGCAGAAGCCATAGAAAAAGTCGAAGAAGTAGAAGTCGAAGAGGCAGAAGCCATAGAAAAATTCGAAGAAGTTGAAGTCGAAGAAAAAGTCGAAGAGTCAGAAGCCATAGAAAAAAATCGAAGAAAATGTCAAAGACGCAGAAGCCATAGAAAAAGTCGAAGAAGTAGAAGCCGAAGAAAAAGTCGAAGAGGCAGAAGCCATAGAAAAAGTCGAAGAAGCAGAAGTCGAAGAAAGAGTCGAAGAGGCAGAAGCCATAGAAAAAAATCGAAGAAAATGTAGAAGAGGCAGAAGCCATAGAAAAAGTCAAAGGAGTATAATTCGAAGAAAAAGTCGAAGAGGCAGAAGCCATAGAAAAAGTCGAAGAAGTAGAAGCCGAAGAAAAATTCGAAGAGGCAGAAGCCATAGGAAAAAGTCGAAGAAGTAGAAGTCGTAGAAAAAGTCGAAGAGGCAGAAGCCATAGAAAAAAATCGAAGAAAATGTGGGAGGCAGAAGCCATAGAAAAAGTCGAAGAAGTAGAAGTCGAAGAAAAAGTCGAAGAGGCAGAAGCCATAGAAAAAAATCGAAGAAAATGTCAAAGAGGCAGAAGCCATAGAAAAATGTAAAAAAAAGTTGAAGAAGCAGAAGCCATAGAAAAAGTCGAAGTAGAAGTCGAAGAGGCAGACGCCATTGAAAAAGTCGAAGAAGTAGAAGTCGAAGAAAAAGTCGAAGAGGCAGAAGCCATAGAAACAGTCGAAGAAAAAGTCAAAGAGACAGAAGCCATAGAAAAAGTCTAAGAAGGAGAAGTCGAAGAGGCAGAAGCCAAAGAAAAAGTCGAAGAACTAGAAGTCGAAGTCGAAGAAAAAGTCGAAGATGCAGAAGTTATAGAAAAATTCGAAAAAAAAGTCGAAGAGGCAGAGGTCATAGAAAAAGTCGAAGACGAAGAAGTCGAAGAAAAAGTCGAAGGAGCAGAAGCCATAGAAAAAGTCGAAGAAGTAGAAGCCATAGAAAAATATCGAAGTAAAAGTCGAAGAGGCAGAAGCAATAGAAAAAGTCGAAAAAAAGTCGAAGAAGCAGAAGCCATAGAAAAAGTCAAAGAAGTAGAAGTCGAAGAAAAGTCGAAGAGGCAGAAGCCATAGAAAAAAATCGAAGAAAATGTCGAAGTGGTAGAAGCCATAGAAAAATTCGAAAAAAAAGTCGAAGAAGCACAAGCCATAGAAAAAGTCTAAGTAGAAGCCGAAGAGGCAGAAGCCATAGAAAAAGTCGAAAAAGTAGAAGTCGAAGAAAAAGTCTAAGAGGCAGAAGGCAGAGAAAAAAATCAAAGTAAAAGTCGAACCGGCAGAAGCCATAGAAAAAGTCGAAGAAGTAGAAGTCGAAGAAAAAGTCTAAGAGGCTGAAGGCAGAGAAAAAAATCAAACAAAAAGTCGAACCGGCAGAAGCCATAGAAAAAGTCGAAGAAGTAGAAGTCGAAGAAAAAGTAGAAGCGGCAGAAGCCATAGAAAAAAATCGAAGAAAATGTCGAAGAGGCAGAAGCCATAGAAAAATTCGAAAAAAAGTCGAAGAAGTAGAAGTCGAAGAGGCAGAAGCCATAGAAGCAGTCGAAGAAAAAGTTGAAGAAGCAGAAGCCATAGGAAAAAGTCAAAGAAGTAGAAGTCGAATTAAAGTCGAAGATGTAGAAGTCATAGAAAAAGTCGAAGAAGCAGAAGTCGAAGAGGCAGAAGCCATAGGAAAAACCTGAAAAGGCAGAAGCCATAGAAAAATTTGAAAAAAAAAGTCGAAGAGGCAGAAGCCATAGAAAAAGTCGACGAAGTAGAAGTCGAAGAAAAAGTCGAAGAGGCAGAAGCCATAGAAAAAGTCGAAGAAGCAGAAGTCGAAGAAAAAGTCGAAGATGCAGAAGTCATAGAAAAATTTGAAAAGAAAAAGTCGAAGAAGTAGAAGTCAAAGAAAAAGTCAAAGGGGCAGAATCCATAGAAAAAGTCGAAGAAAAATTCGCAGAAGAAGCAAAAAGAGGCAGAAGCCATAGAAAAAAATCAAAGAAAATGTAGAAGAGACAGAAGCCAAAGGAAAATGTCGAAGAAGTAGAAGTCGAAGAAAAAGTTGAAGAGGCAGAAGCCATGGAAAAAAATCGAAGTAAAAGTTGAAAAGACAGAAGCCAAAGGAAAATGTCGAAGAAGTAGAAGGAGAAGAAAAAGTCGAAGAAGTAGAAGTCGAAGTCGAAGAAAAAGTCGAAGAGGCAGAAGCCATAGAAAAAAATCAGAGAAAAAGTCGAACCGGCAGAAGCCATAGAAAAAGTCGAAGAAGCAGAAATCGAAGAAAAAGTCGAAGAGGCAGAAGTCATAGAAAAAGTAGAACAAGTAGAAGTCAAACAAACAGAAGCCATAGAAAAAAATCGAAGTAAAAGACCCAGAGGCAGAAGCCATAGAAAAAGTCGAAGAAGTAGAAGTCGAAGAAAATGTCGAAGAGGCAGAAGCCATAGAAACAGTCGAAGAAAAAGTCGAAGAGACAGAAGCCATGGAAAAAGTCGAAGAAGTAGAAGTCGCAGAAAAAGTCGAAGAGGCAGAAGCCATAGAGAAAAATAAAAAAAAAAGTCAAACAGGCAGAAGCCATCGAAAAAGTCGAAGAAGTAGAAGTTGAAGAAAAAGTCGAAGATGCAGAAGCCATAGAAAAATATCGAAGTAAATTCGAACAGGCAGAAGCCATAGAAAAAGTCGTAGAAGTAGAAGTCGAAGAAAATGTCGAAGAGGCAGAAGCCATAGAAACAGTCGAAGAAAAAGTCGAAGAGACAGAAGCCATGGAAAAGGTCGAAGAAGTAGAAGTTGAAGAAAAAGTCGAAGATGCAGAAGCCATAGAAAAACTCGAAGAAGTAGAAGTCGAAAAGGCAGATGCCATAGAAAAAAATCAAAGAAAACGTTGAACCGGCAGAAGCCATAGAAAAAGTCGAAGAAGAAGAAGTCGAAGAAAAAGTAGAAGCGGCAGAAGCCATAGAAAAAAATCGAAGAAAATGTCGAAGAGGCAGAAGCCATAGAAAAATTCGAAAAAAAGTCAAAGAAGTAGAAGTCGAAGAGGCAGAAGCCATAGAAGCAGTCGAAGAAAAAGTCGAAGAAGCAGAAGCCATAGGAAAAAGTCAAAGAAGTAGAAGTCGAACTAAAGTCGAAGATGTAGAAGTCATAGAAAAATTCGAAAAAAAGTCGAAGAGGCAGAAGCCATAGAAAAAGTCGAAGAAGTAGCAGTCGAAGAGGCAGAAGCCATAGATAAAACTCGAAAAAGTAGAAGTCGAAAAGGCAGAAGCCATAGAAAAAGTCGAAGAAGTAGAAGTCGAAGAGGCAGAAGGCATAGAAAAAAATTGAAGAAAAAGTCGAAGAGGCAGAAGCCATAGAAAAATTCGAAAAGAAAAAGTCGAAGAAGTAGAAGTCGAAGAGGCAGAATCCATAGAAAAAGTCGAAGAAAAAGTCGAAGAGGCAGAAGCCATAGAAAAAAATCGAAGAAAAGGTAGAAGAGGCAGAAGCCATAGAAAAAGTCAAAGAAGCAGAAGTCGAAGAAAAAGTCGGAGATGCAGAAGTCATAGAAAAAAATCGAAGAAAATGTCGAAGAGGCAGAAGCCATAGAAAAATTCGAAAAAAAGTCGAAGAAAAAGTCGAAGAGGCAGAAGGCATAGAAAAAGTCGAAGAAGTAGAAGTCGAAGTCGAAGAAAAAGTCGAAGAGGCAGAAGCCATCGAAACAGTCGAAGAAGCAGAAGTCGAAGAAAAAGTCGAAGAAGCAGAAGTCGAAGAAAAAGTAGAAGATGCAGAAGTCATAGAAAAATTCGAAAAGAAAAAGTCGAAGAAGTAGAAGTCGAAGAAAAAGTCGAAGAGGCAGAATCCATAGGAAAAAGTCGAAGAAAAAGTGGAAGAGGCAGAAGCCATAGAAAAAAATCAAAGAAAATGTAGAAGAGGCAGAAGCCATAGAAAAAGTCAAAGAAGTAGAAGTCAAAGAAAAAGTCGAAGAGGCAGAAGCCATAGAAAAAAATTGAAGAAAATGTCGAAGAGGCAGAAGCCATAGAAAAATTCGAAAAAAAGTCGAAGAAGCAGAAGCCATAGAAAAAGTCGAAGTAGAAGTCGAAGAGGCAGAAGCCATAGAAAAAGTCGAAGAAGTAGAAGTCGAAGAAAAAGTCGAAGAGGCAGAAGGCATATAAAAACTCAAAGAAGTAGAAGTCGAAGAGGCAGAAGCCACAGAAAAAAATTGAGGAAAAAGTCGAAGAGGCAGAAGCCATAGAAAAAGTCGAAGAAAAAGTCGAAGAGGCAGAAGCCATAGAAAAAAATCGAAGAAAATGTAGAAGAGGCAGAAGCCATAGAAAAAGTCGAAGAAAAAGTCGAAGAGGCAGAAGCCATAGAAAACAAACGAAGAAAATGTAGAAGAGGCAGAAGCCATAGAAAAAGTCAAAGAAGTAGAAGGTGAAGAAAAAGTCGAAGAGGCAGAAGCCATAGAAAAAGTCGAAGAAGCAGAAGTCGAAGAAAAAGTCGAAGATGCAGAAGTCATAGAAAAATTCGAAAAGAAAAAGTTTAAGAAGTAGAAGTCACAGAAAAAGTTGAAGAGGCAGAAGCCATAGAAAAAGTCAAAGAAGCAGAAGTCGAAGAAAAAGTCGGAGATGCAGAAGTCATAGAAAAATTCGAAAAGAAAAAGTCGAAGAAGTAGAAGTCGAAGAAAAAGTCGAAGAGGCAGAATCCATAGAAAAAGTCAAAGAAAATGTAGAAGAGGCAGAAGCCATAGAAAAAGTCGAAGAAAAAGTCGAAGAAAAAGTCGAAGAGGCAGAAGCCATAGAAAAAAATCGAAGAAAATGTAGAAGAGGCAGAAGCCATAGAAAAAGTCGAAGAAGTAGAAGCCGCAGAAAAAGTCAAAAGGGCAGAAGCCATAGAAAAAAATCGAAGAAAAAGTCGAAGAGGCAGAAGCCATAGAAAAAGTCGAAGAAGCAGAAGTCGAAGAAAAAGTCGAAGATGCAGAAGTAATAGAAAAATTCGAAAAGGAAAAGTTGAAGAAGTAGAAGTCAAAGAAAAAGTTGAGGAGGCAGAAGCCATAGAAAAAGTCGAAGAAGTAGAAGTCGAAAAGGCAGAAGTCATACAAAAAACTCGAAGTAAAAGTCGAAGAGGCAGAAGCCATAGAAAAAGTCAAAGAAGCAGAAGTCGAAGAAAAAGTCGGAGATGCAGAAGTCACAGAAAAATTTGAAAAGAAAAAGTCGAAGAAGTAGAAGTCGAAGAAAAAGTCGAAGAGGCAGAATCCATAGAAAAAGTCAAAGAAAAAGTCGAAGAGGCAGAAGCCATAGAAAAAAATCGAAGAAAATGTAGAAGAGGCAGAAGCCATAGAAAAAGTCGAAGAAGTAGAAGGTGAAGAAAAAGTCGAAGAGGCAGAAGCCATAGAAAAAAATCGAAGAAAATGTTGAAGAGGCAGAAGCCATAGAAAAAGTCGAAGAAGTAGAAGTCGAAGAAAAAGTCGAAGAGGCAGAAGCCATAGAAAAAAATCGAAGAAAATGTCGAAGAGGCAGAAGCCATAGAAAAATTCGAAAAAAAGTCGAAGAAGCAGAAGCCATAGAAAAAGTCTAAGTAGAAGTCGAAGAGGCAGAAGCCCTAGATAAAACTCGAAAAAGTAGAAGTCGAAGAGGCAGAAGCCATAGAAAAAGTCGAAGAAGTAGCAGTCGAAGAAAAAGTCGAAGAGGCAGAAGCCATAGAAAAAGTCGAAGAAGTAGAAGTCGAAGTCGAAGAAAAAGTCGAAGAGGCAGAAGCCATAGAATAAAATCGAAGAAGTAGAAGTCGAAAAAAAAGTCGAAGAAGCAGAAGTCATAGAAAAATTCGAAGAAGTAGAAGTCGAAGAAAAAGTCGAAGAGGCAGAGCCATAGAAAAAGTCTAAGTAGAAGACGAAGAGGCAGAAGCCATAGGAAAAAGTTGAAGAGGCAGAAGCCATAGAAAAAGTCGAAAAAAAAGTCGAAGAGGCAGAAGCCATAGAAAAAGTCGAAGAATTAGAAGTCGAAGAAAAAGTCAAAGAGACAGAAGCCAAAGGAAAATGTCGAAAAAGTAGAAGGTGAAGAAAAAGTCGAAGATGCAGAATTCATAGAAAAATTAGAAAAAAAAAGTCGAAGAAGTAGAAGTCAAAAAGGCAGAAGCCATAGAAAAAACTCGAAGTAGTAGAAGTCGTAGAGGCAGAAGCCATAGAAAAAAATGTAAGAAAAAGTCAAAGAGGCAGAAGCCATAGAAAAAAATCAAAGAAAAAGTCGAAGAGGCAGAAGTTATAGGAAAAAGTCGCAGAGGCAGAAGCCATAGAATAAAAACGAAGAAGTAGAAGTCGAAAAAAAAGTCGAAGAGGCAGAAGTCATAGGAGAAACTGGAAGAAGTAGAAGTCGAAGAAAAAGTTGAAGATGCAGAAATCATAGAAAAATTCGAAAAGAAAAAGTCGAAAAAAAAGTTGAAGAGGCAGAGCCATAGAAAAAGTCTAAGTAGAAGTCGTAGAGGCAGAAGCCATAGAAAAAAATCTAAGTAAAAGTCTAACAGGCAGAAGCCATAGAAACAGTCGGAGAAGTAGAAGTCGAAGAGGCAGAAGCCATAGCAAAAAATCTAAGTAAAAGTCGAAGAGGCAGAAGCCATAGAAACAGTCGAAGAAAAAGTCGAAGAGGCAGAAGCCATAGAAAAAAAATCGAAAAAAAAGTCAAAGAGGCAGAAGCCATAGAAAAAGTCGAAGAAGTAGAAGTCGAAGAAAAAGTTGAAGAGGCAGAAGCCATAGAAAAAAATCAAAGTAAAAGTGGAAGAGGCAGAAGTCATAGAAATATTTGAAAAGAAAAAGTCGAAGTAGAAGTCGAAGAAAAAGTCGAAGATGCAGAAGTCATAGAAAAATTCGAAAAGAAAAAGTCGAAGAAGTAGAAGTCGAAGAGGCAGAAGCTATAGGAAAAAGTTGAAAAGGCAGAAGCCATAGAAAAATTTGAAAAAAAAGTCAAAGAGGCAGAAGCCATAGAAAAAGTCGAAGAAGTAGAAGTCGAAGAAAAAGTCGAAAGGGCAGAAGCCATAGAAAAAAATCGAAGAAAAAGTCGAAGAGGCAGAAGCCATAGAAAAAATCAAAGAAGCAGAAGTCCAAGAAAAAGTCCAAGATGCAGAAGTCATAGAAAAATTTGAAAAGAAAAAGTCGAAGAAGTAGAAGTCGAAGAAAAAGTCGAAGAGGCAGAAGCCATAGAAAAAGTCAAACAAAAAGTCAAACAGGCAGAAGCCATGGAAAGAGTCTAAGTAGAAGTCGAAGAAAAAGTTGAAGAGGCAGAAGCCATAGAAAAAATCAAAGAAAAAGTCGAAGAGGCAGAAGCCATAGAAAAAGTCGATGAAGTAGTAGTCGAAGAAAAATTTGAAGATGCAGAAGCCATAGATGAACTCGAAGAAGTAGAAGTCGAAGAGGCAGAAGCCATAGAAAAAAATCGAAGAAAAAGTCGAAGAGGCAGAAGCCATAGAAAAAGTCGAAGAAGCAGAAGTCGAAGAAAAAGTCGAAGATGCAGAAGTAATAGAAAAATTCGAAAAGAAAAAGTTGAAGAAGTAGAAGTCAAAGAAAAAGTTGAGGAGGCAGAAGCCATAGAAAAAGTCGAAGAAGTAGAAGTCGAAAAGGCAGAAGTCATACAAAAAACTCGAAGTAAAAGTCGAAGAGGCAGAAGCCATAGAAAAAGTCAAAGAAGCAGAAGTCGAAGAAAAAGTCGGAGATGCAGAAGTCATAGAAAAATTTGAAAAGAAAAAGTCGAAGAAGTAGAAGTCGAAGAAAAAGTCGAAGAGGTAGAATCCATAGAAAAAGTCAAAGAAAAAGTCGAAGAGGCAGAAGCCATAGAAAAAAATCGAAGAAAATGTAGAAGAGGCAGAAGCCATAGAAAAAGTCGAAGAAGTAGAAGGTGAAGAAAAAGTCGAAGAGGCAGAAGCCATAGAAAAAAATCGAAGAAAATGTCGAAGAGGCAGAAGCCATAGAAAAATTCGAAAAAAAGTCGAAGAAGCAGAAGTCATACAAAAAGTCGAAATAGAAGTCAAAGAGGCAGAAGCCATAGAAAAAGTGGAAGAAGTAGAAGTCGAAGAAAAAGTCGAAGAGGCAGAAGCCATAGAAAAATTCGAAAAGAATAAGTCGAAGAAGTAGAAGTCGAAGAAAAAGTCGAAGAGGCAGAAGCCATAGAAAAAAATCGAAGAAAATGTCGAAGAGGCAGAAGCCATAGAAAAATTCGAAAAAAAGTCGAAGAAGCAGAAGCCATAGAAAAAACTCGAAGCAGTAGAAGTCGAAAAGGCAGAAGCCATAGAAAAAACTCGAAGTAGTAGAAGTCGAAGAGGCAGAAGCCACAGAAAAAAATTGGGGAAAAAGTCGAAGAGGCAGAAGCCATAGAAAAAGTCGAAGAACTAGAAGTCGAAGTCGAAGAAAAAGTCGAAGATGCAGAAGTTATAGAAAAATTAAAAAAAAAAGTCGAAAAGGCATGGGCCATATAAAGTCGAAGACAAAGAAGTTGAAGAAAAAGTCGAAGGGGCAGAATCCATAGAAAAAGTCGAAGAAAAAGTCGAAGAGGCAGAAGCCATAGAAAAAAATCGAAGAAAAGGTAGAAGAGGCAGAAGCCATAGAAAAAGTCAAAGAAGCAGAAGTCGAAGAAAAAGTCGGAGATGCAGAAGTCATAGAAAAAAATCGAAGAAAATGTCGAAGAGGCAGAAGCCATAGAAAAATTCGAAAAAAAGTCGAAGAAGCAGAAGCCATAGAAAAAGTCTAAGTAGAAGTCGAAGAGGCAGAAGCCATAGATAAAGCTCGAAAAAGTAAAAGTCGAAGAGGCAGAAGCCATAGAAAAAGTCGAAGAAGTAGCAGTCGAAGAAAAAGTCGAAGAGGCAGAAGGCATAGAAAAAGTCGAAGAAGTAGAAGTCGAAGTCGAAGAAAAAGTCGAAGAGGCAGAAGCCATAGAAAAAGTCGAAGAACTAGAAGTCGAAGTCGAAGAAAAAGTCGAAGATGCAGAAGTTATAGAAAAATTTAAAAAAAAAGTCGAAGAGGCATGGGCCATATAAAGTCGAAGACAAAGAAGTTGAAGAAAAAGTCGAAGGGGCAGAATCCATAGAAAAAGTCGAAGAAAAAGTCGAAGAGGCAGAAGCCATAGAAAAAAATCGAAGAAAATGTAGAAGAGGCAGAAGCCATAGAAAAAGTCAAAGAAGCAGAAGTCGATGAAAAAGTCGGAGATGCAGAAGTCATAGAAAAAAATCGAAGAAAATGTCGAAGAGGCAGAAGCCATAGAAAAATTCGAAAAAAAGTCGAAGAAGCAGAAGCCATAGAAAAAGTCTAAGTAGAAGTCGAAGAGGCAGAAGCCATAGATAAAACTCGAAAAAGTAGAAGTCGAAAAGGCAGAAGCCATAGAAAAAGTCGAAGAAGTAGAAGTCGAAGAGGCAGAAGGCATAGAAAAAAATTGAAGAAAAAGTCGAAGAGGCAGAAGCCATAGAAAAATTCGAAAAGAAAAAGTCGAAGAAGTAGAAGTCGGAGAAAAAGTCGAAGAGGCAGAATCCATAGAAAAAGTCGAAGAAAAAGTCGAAGAGGCAGAAGCCATAGAAAAAAATCGAAGAAAAGGTAGAAGAGGCAGAAGCCATAGAAAAAGTCAAAGAAGCAGAAGTCGAAGAAAAAGTCGGAGATGCAGAAGTCATAGAAAAAAATCGAAGAAAATGTCGAAGAGGCAGAAGCCATAGAAAAATTCGAAAAAAAGTCGAAGAAGCAGAAGCCATAGAAAAAGTCTAAGTAGAAGTCGAAGAGGCAGAAGCCATAGATAAAGCTCGAAAAAGTAGAATTCGAAGAGGCAGAAGCCATGGAAAAAGTCGAAGAAGTAGCAGTCGAAGAAAAAGTCGAAGAGGCAGAAGGCATAGAAAAAGTCGAAGAAGTAGAAGTCGAAGTCGAAGAAAAAGTCGAAGAGGCAGAAGCCATCGAAACAGTCGAAGAAGCAGAAGTCGAAGAAAAAGTCGAAGAAGCAGAAGTCGAAGAAAAAGTAGAAGATGCAGAAGTCATAGAAAAATTCGAAAAGAAAAAGTCGAAGAAGTAGAAGTCGAAGAAAAAGTCGAAGAGGCAGAATCCATAGGAAAAAGTCGAAGAAAAAGTGGAAGAGGCAGAAGCCATAGAAAAAAATCAAAGAAAATGTAGAAGAGGCAGAAGCCATAGAAAAAGTCAAAGAAGTAGAAGTCAAAGAAAAAGTCGAAGAGGCAGAAGCCATAGAAAAAAATTGAAGAAAATGTCGAAGAGGCAGAAGCCATAGAAAAATTCGAAAAAAAGTCGAAGAAGCAGAAGCCATAGAAAAAGTCGAAGTAGAAGTCGAAGAGGCAGAAGCCATAGAAAAAGTCGAAGAAGTAGAAGTCGAAGAAAAAGTCGAAGAGGCAGAAGGCATATAAAAACTCAAAGAAGTAGAAGTCGAAGAGGCAGAAGCCACAGAAAAAAATTGAGGAAAAAGTCGAAGAGGCAGAAGCCATAGAAAAAGTCGAAGAAAAAGTCGAAGAGGCAGAAGCCATAGAAAAAAATCGAAGAAAATGTAGAAGAGGCAGAAGCCATAGAAAAAGTCGAAGAAAAAGTCGAAGAGGCAGAAGCCATAGAAAACAAACGAAGAAAATGTAGAAGAGGCAGAAGCCATAGAAAAAGTCAAAGAAGTAGAAGGTGAAGAAAAAGTCGAAGAGGCAGAAGCCATAGAAAAAGTCGAAGAAGCAGAAGTCGAAGAAAAAGTCGAAGATGCAGAAGTCATAGAAAAATTCGAAAAGAAAAAGTTTAAGAAGTAGAAGTCACAGAAAAAGTTGAAGAGGCAGAAGCCATAGAAAAAGTCAAAGAAGCAGAAGTCGAAGAAAAAGTCGGAGATGCAGAATCCATAGAAAAAGTCAAAGAAAAAGTCAAAGAGGCAGAAGCCATAGAAAAAAATCGAAGAAAATGTAGAAGAGGCAGAAGCCATAGAAAAAGTCGAAGAAAAAGTCGAAGAAAAAGTCGAAGAGGCAGAAGCCATAGAAAAAAATCGAAGAAAATGTAGAAGAGGCAGAAGCCATAGAAAAAGTCGAAGAAGTAGAAGCCGCAGAAAAAGTCAAAAGGGCAGAAGCCATAGAAAAAAATCGAAGAAAAAGTCGAAGAGGCAGAAGCCATAGAAAAAGTCGAAGAAGCAGAAGTCGAAGAAAAACTCGAAGATGCAGAAGTAATAGAAAAATTCGAAAAGGAAAAGTTGAAGAAGTAGAAGTCAAAGAAAAAGTTGAGGAGGCAGAAGCCATAGAAAAAGTCGAAGAAGTAGAAGTCGAAAAGGCAGAAGTCATACAAAAAACTCGAAGTAAAAGTCGAAGAGGCAGAAGCCATAGAAAAAGTCAAAGAAGCAGAAGTCGAAGAAAAAGTCGGAGATGCAGAAGTCACAGAAAAATTTGAAAAGAAAAAGTCGAAGAAGTAGAAGTCGAAGAAAAAGTCGAAGAGGCAGAATCCATAGAAAAAGTCAAAGAAAAAGTCGAAGAGGCAGAAGCCATAGAAAAAAATCGAAGAAAATGTAGAAGAGGCAGAAGCCATAGAAAAAGTCGAAGAAGTAGAAGGTGAAGAAAAAGTCGAAGAGGCAGAAGCCATAGAAAAAAATCGAAGAAAATGTTGAAGAGGCAGAAGCCATAGAAAAAGTCGAAGAAGTAGAAGTCGAAGAAAAAGTCGAAGAGGCAGAAGCCATAGAAAAAAATCGAAGAAAATGTCGAAGAGGCAGAAGCCATAGAAAAATTCGAAAAAAAGTCGAAGAAGCAGAAGCCATAGAAAAAGTCTAAGTAGAAGTCGAAGAGGCAGAAGCCCTAGATAAAACTCGAAAAAGTAGAAGTCGAAGAGGCAGAAGCCATAGAAAAAGTCGAAGAAGTAGCAGTCGAAGAAAAAGTCGAAGAGGCAGAAGCCATAGAAAAAGTCGAAGAAGTAGAAGTCGAAGTCGAAGAAAAAGTCGAAGAGGCAGAAGCCATAGAATAAAATCGAAGAAGTAGAAGTCGAAAAAAAAGTCGAAGATGCAGAAGTCATAGAAAAATTCGAAGAAGTAGAAGTCGAAGAAAAAGTCGATGAGGCAGAGCCATAGAAAAAGTCTAAGTCGAAGACGAAGAGGCAGAAGCCATAGGAAAAAGTTGAAGAGGCAGAAGCCATAGAAAAAGTCGAAAAAAAAGTCGAAGAGGCAGAAGCCATAGAAAAAGTCGAAGAATTAGAAGTCGAAGAAAAAGTCAAAGAGACAGAAGCCGAAGGAAAATGTCGAAAAAGTAGAAGGTGAAGAAAAAGTCGAAGATGCAGAATTCATAGAAAAATTAGAAAAAAAAAGTCGAAGAAGTAGAAGTCAAAAAGGCAGAAGCCATAGAAAAAACTCGAAGTAGTAGAAGTCGTAGAGGCAGAAGCCATAGAAAAAATGTAAGAAAAGTCAAGAGGCAGAAGCCATAGAAAAAAATCAAAGAAAAAGTCGAAGAGGCAGAAGTTATAGGAAAAAGTCGCAGAGGCAGAAGCCATAGAATAAAAACGAAGAAGTAGAAGTCGAAAAAAAAGTCGAAGAGGCAGAAGTCATAGGAGAAACTGGAAGAAGTAGAAGTCGAAGAAAAAGTTGAAGATGCAGAAATCATAGAAAAATTCGAAAAGAAAAAGTCGAAAAAAAAGTTGAAGAGGCAGAGCCATAGAAAAAGTCTAAGTAGAAGTCGTAGAGGCAGAAGCCATAGAAAAAAATCTAAGTAAAAGTCTAACAGGCAGAAGCCATAGAAACAGTCGAAGAAAAAGTCGAAGAGGCAGAAGCCATAGAAAAAAATCGAAAAAAAAGTCAAAGAGGCAGAAGCCATAGAAAAAGTCGAAGAAAAAGTTGAAGAGGTAGAAGCCATAGAAAAAAATCAAAGAAAAAGTGGAAGAGGCAGAAGTCATAGAAATATTTGAAAAGAAAAAGTCGAAGTAGAAGTCGAAGAAAAAGTCGAAGATGCAGAAGTCATAGAAAAATTCGAAAAGAAAAAGTCGAAGAAGTAGAAGTCGAAGAAAAAGTCAAAGAGGCAGAAGCCATAGAAAAAAATCGAAGAAAATGTAGAAGAGGCAGAAGCCATAGAAAAATTCGAAAAAAAGACGAAGAAGCAGAAGCCATAGAAAAAGTCTAAGTAGAAGTCGAAGAGGCAGAAGGCATAGAAAAAGTCGAAGAAGTAGAAGTCGAAGAAAAAGTCAAAGAGGCAGAAGCCAGAGAAAAAAATCGAAGTAAAAGTCGAACCGGCAGAAGCCACAGAAAAAGTCAAAGAAGTAGAAGTCGAAGAGGCAGAAGCCATAGAAGCAGTCGAAGATAAAGACGAAGAAGCAGAAGCCATAGGAAAAAGTCATAGAAGAAGAAGTCGAAGAGAAATTCGAAGATGTAGAAGTCATAGAAAAAGTCGAAGAAGCAGAAGTCGAAGAGGCAGAAGCTATAGGAAAAAGTTGAAAAGGCAGAAGCCATAGAAAAATTTGAAAAAAAAGTCGAAGAGGCAGAAGCCATAGAAAAAGTCGAAGAAGTAGAAGTCGAAGAAAAAGTCGAAAGGGCATAAGCCATAGAAAAAAATCGAAGAAAAAGTCGAAGAGGCAGAAGCCATAGAAAAAATCAAAGAAGCAGAAGTCCAAGAAAAAGTCCAAGATGCAGAAGTCATAGAAAAATTCGAAAAGAAAAAGTCGAAGAAGTAGAAGTCGAAGAAAAAGTCGAAGAGGCAGAAGCCATAGAAAAAGTCGAAGAAAAAGTCGAAGAGGCAGAAGCCATAGAAAAAAATCGAAGAAAATGTAGAAGAGGCAGAAGCCATAGAAAAAGTCAAAGAAGCAGAAGTCGAAGAAAAAGTCGGAGATGCAGAAGTCATAGAAAAATTCGAAAAGAAAAAGTCGAAGAAGTAGAAGTCGAAGAAAAAGTCGAAGAGGCAGAAGCCACTTCTGCCTCTTCAACTTTTTCTTAGACTACTACTTCTTCGAATTTTTCTATGGCTTCTGCCTCTTCGACTTTTTCTTCTATTTTTTTCTATAGCTTCTGCATCTTCGACTTTTTCTTCGACTTTTACTTCTTCGACTTTTTCTATGGCTTCTACTTCTTTGACTTTTTCTTTTCAAATTTTTCTGTGACTTCCGCATCTTCGACTTTTTCTTCGACTTTCTTTGATTTTTTTCTATGGCATCTGCCTTTTCGACTTCTACTTCTACGAGTTTTTCTATGGCTTCTGCCTCTTTGAATTTTTCTTAAATTTTTTTCTATGGCTTCTGACTCTTCGACTTCTACTTCTTCGACTTTTTTCATGCATTCTGCCTCTTCGACTTTTTCTTCGACTTCTACTTCTTTGACTTTTTCTATGGCCTCTGCCTCTTCGACTTTTATTACTTCGACTTTTTCTATAGCCTCTGCCTCTTTGACTTTTTTTTCGAATTTTTCTATAACTTCTGCATCTTCCACTTTTTCTTCGACTTCGACTTCTACTTCTTCAACTTTTTCTATGGCTTCTGCCTCTTCGACTTTTTCTTTGACTTCTACTTCTTCGACTTTTTCTATGGCTTCCGCATCTTCGACTTCTACTTTTTCGAGTTTTTTCTATGGCTTCTGCCTCTTCGACTTTTTCTTCGACTTCAGAAGCCATAGAAAAACTCAAAGAAGTAGAAGTCGAAGAGGCAGAAGCCATAGAAAAAAATTGAGGAAAAAGTCGAAGAGGCAGAAGCCATAGAAAAAATCAAAGAAGCAGAAGTCCAAGAAAAAGTCCAAGATGCAGAAGTCATAGAAAAATTCGAAAAAAAAAGTCGAAGAGGCAGAGGCCATAGAAACAGTCGAATAAGTAGAAGTCGAAGAAAAAGTCGAACAGGCAGAAGCCATAGAAAAAAATCAAAGAAAAAGTCGAAGAAGTAGAAGTCGAAGAAAAAGTAGAAGAGGCAGAAGCCATAGAAAAATTCGAAACAAAGTTGAAGAAGCAGAAGCCATAGAAAAAGTCAAAGAAGTAGAAGTCGAAGAAAAAGTCGAAGAGGCAGAAGCCATGGAAAAAGTCTAAGAAGTAGAAGTCGAAGAAAAAGTCAAAGAGGCAGAAGCCACAGAAAAAGTCTAAGAACTAGAAATCGAAGTCGAAGAAGAAGTCGAAGATGCAGAAGTTATAGAAAAATTCGAAAAAAAAAGTCGTAGAGGCAGAGGCCATAGAAAAATTTGAAGACGAAGAAAAAGTCGAAGGGGCAGAAGCCATAGAAAATGTCGAAGAGGCAGAAGCCATAGAAAAATTTGAAAAAAAACTCGAAGAAGTAGACTTTGCAGAAAAAGTCGAAGAAGTAGAAGTCGAAGAGGCAGAAGCCATAGAAGCAGTCGAAGAAAAAGTCGAAGAAGCAGAAGCCATAGGAAAAAGTTGAAAAGGCAGAAGCCATAGAAAAATTTCGAAGTAAAAGTCGAACAGGCAGAAGGCAAAGAAAAAGTCGAAGAAGTAGAAGTCGAAGTCGAAGAAAAAGTCGAAGAGGCAGAAGTCATAGGAAAAAGTCGAAGAAGTAGAAGTCGAAGAGGCAGAAGCCATGGATATAGTCTAAGAAGTAGAAGTCGAAGAAAAAGTCGAAGAGGTCGAAGCCATGGAAAAAGTCTAAGAAGTAGAAGTCGAAGAAAAAGTCGAAGAGGCAGAAGCCATAGAAAAAAATCGAAGTAAAAGTCAAAGAGACAGAAGCCAAAGGAAAATGTCGAAGAAGTAGAAGGTGAAGAAAAAGACAAAGATGCAGAAGTCATACAAAAAGTCGAAGAAGTAGAAGTCGAAGAAAAAGTCGAAGAGGCAGGAATCATGGAAAAAGTCGAAGAAGTAGAAGTCGAAGAAAAAGTCGAAGAGGCAGAAGCCATGGAAAAAGTTGAAGAAGTAGAAGTCGAAGAAAAAGTCGAACAGGCAGAAGCCATAGAAAAATTTGAAAAAAAAACTCGAAGAAGTAGAATTCGCAGAAAAAGTTGAAGAAGTAGAAGTCGAAGAGGCAGAAGCCATAGAAGCAGTCGAAGAAAAAGTCGAAGAAGCAGAAGTCGAAGAAAAAGTCGAAGAGGCAGAAGTCATGGAAAAAGTCGAAGACGTAGAAGTCAAAGAAAAAGTCGAAGAGGCAGAAGCCATAGAAAAAGTCGAAGAAGTAGAAGTCGAAGTCGAAGAAAAAGTCGAAGAGGCAGAAGCCATAGAATAAAATCGAAGAAGTAGAAGTCGAAAAAAAAGTCGAAGATGCAGAAGTCATAGAAAAATTCGAAGAAGTAGAAGTCGAAGAAAAAGTGGAAGAGGCAGAGCCATAGAAAAAGTCTAAGTAGAAGACGAAGAGGCAGAAGCCATAGGAAAAGTCGAAAAAAAAGTCGAAGAGGCAGAAGCCATAGAAAAAGTCGAAGAAGTAGAAGTCGAAGAAAAAGTCGAAGGGGCAGAAGCCATAGAAAAAATCGAAGAAAGAGTCAAAGAGACAGAAGCCAAAGGAAAATGTCGAAAAAGTAGAAGGTGAAGAAAAAGTCGAAGATGCAGAATTCATAGAAAAATTAGAAGAAGTAGAAGTCGAAGAAAAAGTGGAAGAGGCAGAGCCATAGAAAAAGTCTAAGTAGAAGAGGAAGAGGCAGAAGCCATAGGAAAAGTCGAAAAAAAAGTCGAAGAGGCAGAAGCCATAGAAAAAGTCGAAGAATTAGAAGTCGAAGAAAAAGTCGAAGGGGCAGAAGCCATAGAAAAAATCGAAGAAAGAGTCAAAGAGACAGAAGCCAAAGGAAAATGTCGAAAAAGTAGAAGGTGAAGAAAAAGTCGAAGATGCAGAATTCATAGAAAAATTAGAAAAAAAAAGTCGAAGAAGTAGAAGTCAAAAAGGCAGAAGCCATAGAAAAAACTCGAAGTAGTAGAAGTCGTAGAGGCAGAAGCCATATAAAAAAATCTAAGAAAAAGTCAAAGAGGCAGAAGCCATAGAAAAAAATCTAAGAAAAAGTCGAAGAGGCAGAAGTTATAGGAAAAAGTCGCAGAGGCAGAAGCCATAGAATAAAAACGAAGAAGTAGAATTCGAAAAAAAAGTCGAAGAGGCAGAAGTCATAGGAGAAACTGGAAGAAGTAGAAGTCGAAGAAAAAGTTGAAGATGCAGAAATCATAGAAAAATTCGAAAAGAAAAAGTCGAAAAAAAAGTTGAAGAGGCAGAGCCATAGAAAAAGTCTAAGTAGAAGTCGTAGAGGCAGAAGCCATAGAAAAAATTCTAAGTAAAAGTCTATCAGGCAGAAGCCATAGAAACAGTCGAAGAAAAAGTCGAAGAGGCAGAAGCCATATAAAAAGTCGGAGAAGTAGAAGTCGAAGAGGCAGAAGCCATAGAAAAAAATCTAAGTAAAAGTCGAAGAGGCAGAAGCCATAGAAACAGTCGAAGAAAAAGTCGAAGAGGCAGAAGCCATAGAGAAAAAATCGAAAAAAAAGTCAAAGAGGCAGAAGCCATAGAAAAAGTCGAAGAAGTAGAAGTCGAAGAAAAAGTTGAAGAGGCAGAAGCCATAGAAAAAAATCAAAGTAAAAGTGGAAGAGGCAGAAGTCATAGAAATATTTGAAAAGAAAAAGTCGAAGTAGAAGTCGAAGAAAAAGTCGACGATGCAGAAGTCATAGAAAAATTCGAAAAGAAAAAGTCGAAGAAGTAGAAGTCGAAGAAAAAGTCAAAGAGGCAGAAGCCATAGAAAAAAATCGAAGAAAATGTAGAAGAGGCAGAAGCCATAGAAAAAAATCGAAGAAAATGTACAAGAGGCAGAAGCCATAGAAAAAGTCGAAGAAGTAGAAGTCGAAGAAAAAGTCGAAGAGGCAGAAGCCATAGAAAGAAATCGGAGAAAATGTCGAAGTGGTAGAAGCCATAGAAAAATTCGAAAAAAAGACGAAGAAGCAGAAGCCATAGAAAAAGTCTAAGTAGAAGTCGAAGAGGCAGAAGGCATAGAAAAAGTCGAAGAAGTAGAAGTCGAAGAAAAAGTCGAAGAGGCAGAAGCCAGAGAAAAAAATCGAAGTAAAAGTCGAACCGGCAGAAGCCACAGAAAAAGTCAAAGAAGTAGAAGTCGAAGAGGCAGAAGCCATAGAAGCAGTCGAAGAAAAAGTCGAGGAAGCAGAAGTCGAAGAGGCAGAAGCTATAGGAAAAAGTTGAAAAGGCAGAAGCCATAGAAAAATTTGAAAAAAAAGTCGAAGAAGCAGAAGCCATAGAAAAAGTCGAAGAAGTAGAAGTCGAAGAAAAAGTCGAAAGGGCAGAAGCCATAGAAAAAAATCGAAGAAAAAGTCGAAGAGGCAGAAGCCATAGAAAAAATCAAAGAAGCAGAAGTCCAAGAAAAAGTCCAAGATGCAGAAGTCATAGAAAAATTTGAAAAGAAAAAGTCGAAGAAGTAGAAGTCGAAGAAAAAGCCGAAGAAAAAGTCGAAGAGGCAGAAGCCATAGAAAAAGTCGAAGAAAAAGTCAAACAGGCAGAAGCCATGGAAAGAGTCTAAGTAGAAGTCGAAGAAAAAGTTGAAGAGGCAGAAGCCATAGAAAAAAATCAAAGAAAAAGTCGAAGAGGCAGAAGCCATAGAAAAAGTCGATGAAGTAGAAGTCGAAGAAAAAGTTGAAGATGCAGAAGCCATAGATGAACTCGAAGAAGTAGAAGTCGAAGAGGCAGAAGCCATAGAAAAAACTCGAAAAAGTAGAAGTCGAAGATGCAGAAACCATAGAAAAATCGAAGAAGTAGAAGTCAAAGAAAAAGTCGAAGAGGCAGAAGCCATAGAAAAAGTTGAAGAAGTAGAAGTCGAAGTCGAAGAAAAAGTGGAAGATGCAGAAGTTATAGAAAAATTTGAAAAAAAAAGTCGAAGAAGTAGAAGTCAAAAAGGCAGAAGCCATAGAAAAAACTCGAAGTAGTAGAAGTCGTAGAGGCAGAAGCCATAGAAAAAAATCAAAGAAAAAGTCGAAGAGGCAGAAGTTATAGGAAAAAGTCGCAGAGGCAGAAGCCATAGAATAAAAACGAAGAAGTAGAAGTCGAAAAAAAAGTCGAAGAGGCAGAAGTTATAGGAAAAACTGGAAGAAGTAGAAGTCGAAGAAAAAGTTGAAGATGCAGAAATCATAGCAAAATTCGAAAAGAAAAAGTCGAAAAAAAAGTTGAAGAGGCAGAGCCATAGAAAAAGTCTAAGTAGAAGTCGTAGAGGCAGAAGCCATAGAAAAAAATCTAAGTAAAAGTCTAACAGGCAGAAGCCATAGACACAGTCGAAGAAAAAGTCGAAGAGGCAGAAGCCATAGAAAAAGTCGGAGAAGTAGAAGTCGAAGAGGCAGAAGCCATAGAAAAAAATCTAAGTAAAAGTCGAAGAGGCAGAAGCCATAGAAACAGTCGAAGAAAAAGTCGAAGAGGCAGAAGCCATAGAAAAAAATCGAAAAAAAAGTCAAAGAGGCAGAAGTCATAGAAATATTTGAAAAGAAAAAGTCGAAGTAGAAGTCGAAGAAAAAGTCGAAGATGCAGAAGTCATAGAAAAATTCGAAAAGAAAAAGTCGAAGAAGTAGAAGTCGAAGAGGCAGAAGCTATAGGAAAAAGTTGAAAAGGCAGAAGCCATAGAAAAATTTGAAAAAAAAGTCGAAGAGGCAGAAGCCATAGAAAAAGTCGAAGAAGTAGAAGTCGAAGAAAAAGTCGAAAGGGCAGAAGCCATAGAAACAGTCGAAGAAAAATTTGAAGAGGCAGAAGCCATAGAAAAAAATCAAAGAAAAAGTGGAAGAGGCAGAAGTCATAGAAATATTTGAAAAGAAAAAGTCGAAGTAGAAGTCGAAGAAAAAGTCGAAGATGCAGAAGTCATAGAAAAATTCGAAAAGAAAAAGTCGAAGAAGTAGAAGTCGAAGAAAAAGTCAAAGAGGCAGAAGCCATAGAAAAAAATCGAAGAAAATGTAGAAGAGGCAGAAGCCATAGAAAAAGTCGAAGAAGTAGAAGTCGAAGAAAAAGTCGAAGAGGCAGAAGCCATAGAAAAAAATCGAAGAAAATGTCGAAGTGGTAGAAGCCATAGAAAAATTCGAAAAAAAGACGAAGAAGCAGAAGCCATAGAAAAAGTCTAAGTAGAAGTCGAAGAGGCAGAAGGCATAGAAAAAGTCGAAGAAGTAGAAGTCGAAGAAAAAGTCGAAGAGGCAGAAGCCAGAGAAAAAAATCGAAGTAAAAGTCGAACCGGCAGAAGCCACAGAAAAAGTCAAAGAAGTAGAAGTCGAAAAGGCAGAAGCCATAGAAGCAGTCGAAGATAAAGACGAAGAAGCAGAAGCCATAGGAAAAAGTCAAAGAAGAAGAAGTCGAAGAAAAAGTCGAAGATGTAGAAGTCATAGAAAAAGTCGAAGAAGCAGAAGTCGAAGAGGCAGAAGCTATAGGAAAAAGTTGAAAAGGCAGAAGCCATAGAAAAATTTGAAAAAAAAAGTCAAAGAGGCAGAAGCCATAGAAAAAGTCGAAGAAGTAGAAGTCGAAGAAAAAGTCGAAAGGGCATAAGCCATAGAAAAAAATCGAAGAAAAAGTCGAAGAGGCAGAAGCCATAGAAAAAATCAAAGAAGCAGAAGTCCAAGAAAAAGTCCAAGATGCAGACGTCATAGAAAAATTTGAAAAGAAAAAGTCGAAGAAGTAGAAGTCGAAGAAAAATTCGAAGAGGCAGAAGCCACTTCTGCCTCTTCAACTTTTTCTTAGACTACTACTTCTTCGAATTTTTCTATGGCTTCTGCCTCTTCGACTTTTTCTTCTATTTTTTTCTATGGCTTCTGCATCTTCGACTTTTTCTTCGACTTTTACTTCTTCGACTTTTTCTATGGCTTCTACTTCTTTGACTTTTTCTTTTCAAATTTTTCTGTGACTTCCGCATCTTCGACTTTTTCTTCGACTTTCTTTGATTTTTTTCTATGGCATCTGCCTTTTCGACTTCTACTTCTTTGAGTTTTTCTATGGCTTCTGCCTCTTTGAATTTTTCTTAAATTTTTTTCTATGGCTTCTGACTCTTCGACTGCTACTTCTTCGACTTTTTTCATGCATTCTGCCTCTTCGACTTTTTCTTCGACTTCTACTTCTTTGACTTTTTCTATGGCCTCTGCCTCTTCGACTTTTATTACTTCGACTTTTTCTATAGCCTCTGCCTCTTTGACTTTTTTTTTCGAATTTTTCTATAACTTCTGCATCTTCCACTTTTTCTTCGACTTCGACTTCTACTTCTTCAACTTTTTCTATGGCTTCTGCCTCTTCAACTTTTTCTTTGACTTCTACTTCTTCGACTTTTTCTATGGCTTCCGCATCTTCGACTTCTACTTTTTCGAGTTTTTTCTATGGCTTCTGCCTCTTCGATTTTTTCTTCGACTTCAGAAGCCATAGAAAAACTGAAAGAAGTAGAAGTCGAAGAGGCAGAAGCCATAGAAAAAAATTGAGGAAAAAGTCGAAGAGGCAGAAGCCATAGAAAAAGTCGAAGAAGTAGAAGTTGAAGAAAAAGTCGAAGAGACAGAAGCCATAGGAAAAGTCTAAGAAGGAGAAGTCGAAGAGACAGAAGCCATGGAAAAAGTCGAAGAAGTAGAAGTCGAAGAAAAAGTCGAAGAGGCAGAAGCCTTAGAAAAAGTCTAAGAAGGGGAAGTCGAAGAGGCAGAAGCCATAGAAAAAGTCAAACAAGTAGAAGTCAAACAAGCAGAAGCCATAGAAAAAAATCGAAGTAAAAGAGTCCAAGAGGCAGAGGCCATAGAAAAAGTCGAAGAAGTAGAAGTTGAAGAAAATGTAGAAGATGCAGAAGCCATAGAAAAACTCGAAGAAGTAGAAGTCGAAAAGGCAGATGCCATAGAAAAAAATCAAAGAAAAAGTCGAACCGGCAGAAGCCATAGAAAAAGTCGAAGAAGTAGAAGTCGAAGAAAAAGTCGAAGATGCAGAAGCCATAGAAAAACTCGAAGAAGTAGAAGTCGAAAAGGCAGAAGGCATAGAAAAAAATCAAAGAAAAAGTCGAAGAGGCAGAATCCATAGAAAAAGTCGAAGAGGCAGAAGCCTTAGAAAAAGTCGAAGAGGTAGAAGTCGAAGAAAAAGTTGAAGAGGCAGACGCCATAGAAAAAAATCAAAGAAAAAGTGGAAGAGGCAGAAGTCATAGAAAAATTGGAAAAGAAAAAGTCGAAGAAGTAGAAGTCGAAGAAAAAGTCGAAGAGGCAAAAGCCATAGAAAAACTCGAAGAAGAAGAAGTCGGCAAGGCAGAAGTCATAGAAAAAACTCGAAGAAGTAGAAGTCGAAGAGGCAGAAGCCATAGAAAAAAATCGAAGAAAATGGAGAAGAGGCAGAAGCCATAGAAAAAGTCGAAGAAGTAGAAGTCGAAGAAAAAGTCGAAGATGCAGAAGCCATAGAAAAAGTCGAAGAAGTAGAAGTCGAAGAGGCAGAAGCCATAGAAAAAAATTGAAGTAAAAGTCGAAGAGGCAGAAGCCATAGAAACAGTCAAAGAAAATGTCGAAGATACAGAAGCCATAGAAAAAGTCTAAGAATTAGAAGTCGAAGAAAAAGTCAAAGAGGCAGAAGCCACAGAAAAAAATTGAAGAAAATGTCCAAGAGGCAGAAGACATAGAAAAATTCGAAAAAAAAGTCTAAGAAGTAGAAATCGGAGAAAAAGTCGAAGAGGCAGACGCCATAGAAAAAGTCGAAGAAGTAGAAGTCGAAGAGGCAGAAGCCATAGAAAAAAATCGAAGTAAAAGTCGAAGATGCAGAAGCCATAGAAACAGTCGAAGAAAAACTCGAAGAGATAGAAGCCATGGAAAAAGTCTAAGAAGTAGAAGTCGAAGAGGCAGAAGCCATAGAAAAAGTCGAACAAGTAGGTCAAACAAGCAGAAGCCATAGAAAAAAATCGGAGTAAAAGACCAAGAGGCAGAAGCCATAGAAAAAGTCGAAGAAGTAGAAGTTGAAGAAAAAGTCGAAGATGCAGAAGCCATAGAAAAACTCAAAGAAGTAGAAGTCGAAAAGGCAGATGCCATAGAAAAAAATCAAAGAAAAAGTCGAACCGGCAGAAGCCATAGAAAAAGTCAAAGAAGTAGAAGTCGAGGAAAAAGTAGAAGCGGCAGAAGCCATAGAGAAAAATCGAAGAAAAAGTCGAAGAAGCAGAAGCCATAGAAAAATTCGAAAAAAAGTATAAAAAGCAGAAGCCATAGAAAAAGTCGAAGAAGTAGAATTCGAAAAAAAGTCGAAGAGCAGAAGTCATAGAAAAATGAAAAAAAAGAAAAAAGTCGAAGAGGCAGACGCCATAGAAAAAGTGGAAGAAGTAGAAGTCGAAGAGGCAGAAGCCATAGAAAAAATCGAAGTAAAATTCAAAGAGTCAGAAGCCAAAGGAAAAAGTTGAAGAAGAAAAAGTCGAAGAGGCAGAAGACAAAGAACAATTCGAAAAAAAGTCGAAGAAGCAGAAGCCATAGAAAAAGTCGAAGAAGTAGAAGTCGAAGAAAAAGTCGAAGAGGCAGAAGCCACAGAAAAAAATCGAAGAAAAAGTCGAAGAGGCAGAAGCCATAGAAAAAGTCGAAGAAGTAGAAGTCTTAGAAAAAGTCGAAGAGATAGAAGCCATGGAAAAAGTCTAAGAAGTAGAAGTCGTAGAAAAAGTCAAAGGGGTAGAAGCCATGGAAAAAAGTCGAAGAAGTAGAAGTCGAAGAGGCAGAAGCCATAGAAAAAAATCGAAGTAAAAGTCGAAGAGACAGAAGCCAAAGGAAAATGTCGAAGAAGTAGAAGGTGAAGAAAAAGTCGAAGATGCAGAATTCATAGAAAAATTCGAAAAAAAAGTCGAAGAAGTAGAAGTCGAAGAGGCAGAAGCCATAAGACAAAGTGGAAGAAGTAGAAGTCGAAGAGGCAGAAGACATAGGAAAAAGTTGAAGAGGCAGAAGCCATAGAAAAAGTCGAAAAAAAAGTCGAAGAGGCAGAAGCCATAGAAAAAGTCGAAGAATTAGAAGTTGAAGAAAAAGTCGAAGGGGCAGAAGCCATAGAAAAAAATCGAAGAAAAATTCAAAGAGACAGAAGCCAAAGGAAAATCTCGAAAAAGTAGAAGGTGAAGAAAAAGTCGAAGATGCAGAATTCATAGAAAAATTAGAAAAAAAAAGTAGAAGTAGAATTCAAAAAGGCAGAAGCCATAGAAAAAACTCGAAGTAGTAGAAGTCGTAGAGGCAGAAGCCATAGAAAAAAATCAAAGTAAAAGTCGAAGAGTTAGAAGCCATAGAAAAAGTCGAAGAAGTAGAAGTCGAAGTTGAAGAAAAAGTCGAAGAGGCAGAAGCCATAGAAAAAAATCAAAGAAAAAGTCGAAGAGGCAGAAGCCATAGAAAAAAATCAAAGAAAAAGTCGAAGAGGCAGAAGTCATAGGAAAAAGTCGAAGAGGCAGAAACCATAGAATAAAATTGAAGAAGTAGAAGTGAAAAAAAAAGTCGAAGATGCAGAAGTCATAGAAAAATTCGAAAACAAAAATTCGAAGAGAAAAATTCGAAGAAGTAGAAGTCGAAAAAAAAGTCGAAGAGGCAGAGCCATAGAAAAAGTCTAAGTAGAAGACGAAGAGGGAGAAGCCATGGAAAAAAATCAAAGAAAAAGTCGAAGAGGCAGAAGTCATAAGAAGAAGTGGAAGAAGTAGAAGTCGAAGAAAAAGTCGAAGATGCAGAAGTCATAGAAAAATTCGAAAAGAAAAAGTCGAAGAAAAAGTTGAAGAGGCAGAGCCATAGAAAAAGTCTAAGTAGAAGTCATAGAGGCAGAAGCGATAGAAAAAAATCTAAGTAAAAGTCGAACAGGTAGAAGCCATAGAAAAAGTTGAAGAAGTAGAAGTCGAAGAGGCAGAAGCCATAGGAAAAAGTCGAAGAAGTAGAAGTCGAAGAAAAAGTCGAAGAAGCAGAAACCATAGAAAAAGTCGAAGAAGTAGAAGTCGAAGAGGCAGAAGCCATAGAAAAAGTCGAATAAGTAGAAGTCGAAGAAAAAGTCGAAGTGGCAGAAGCCATAGGAAAAAGTCGAAGAAGTAGAAGTCAAAGAAAAAGTCGAAAAGGCAGAAGCCATAGAAAAATTCGCAAAAAAAGTCAAAGAGGCAGAAGCCATAGCAAAAAGTCGAAGAAGTAGAAGTCGAAGTTAAAGTCGAAGAGGCAGAAGCCATAGAAAAAAGTCGAAGAACTAGAAGTCGAAATCGAAAAAAAAGTCGAAGATGCAGAAGTTATAGAAAAAGTCGAAGACAAAGAATTCGAAGAAAAAGTCGAAAAGGCAGAAGCTATAGAAAAAAGTCGAAGAACTAGAAGTCGAAGTCGAAAAAAAAGTCGAAGATGCAGAAGTTATATAAAAAGTCGAAGTAAAAGTCGAACAGGCTGAAGCCATAGAAAAAGTAGAAGAAGTAGAAGTCGAAGAAAAAGTAGAAGAGGCAGAAGCCATAGAAAAATTCGAAAAAAAAGTCAAAGAAGCAGAAGCCATAGAAAAAGTCAAAGAAGCAGAAGTCGACTAAAAAGTCGAAGAGGCAGAAGCCATGGAAAAAGTCTAAGAAGTAGAAGTCGAAGAAAAAGTCGAAGAGGCAGAAGCCATAGAAAAAGTCGAAGAACTAGAAGTCGAAGTCGAAGAAAAAGTCGAAGATGCAGAATTTATAGAAAAATTCGAAGAAAAAGTCGAAGAGGCAGAGCCATAGAAAAAGTCTAAGTAGAAGACGAAGAGGGAGAAGCCATGGAAAAAAATCAAAGAAAAAGTCGAAGAGGCAGAAGTCATAAGAAGAAGTGGAAGAAGTAGAAGTCGAAGAAAAAGTCGAAGATGCAGAAGTCATAGAAAAATTCGAAAAGAAAAAGTCGAAGAAAAAGTTGAAGAGGCAGAGCCATAGAAAAAGTCTAAGTAGAAGTCATAGAGGCAGAAGCGATAGAAAAAAATCTAAGTAAAAGTCGAACAGGTAGAAGCCATAGAAAAAGTTGAAGAAGTAGAAGTCGAAGAGGCAGAAGCCATAGGAAAAAGTCGAAGAAGTAGAAGTCGAAGAAAAAGTCGAAGAAGCAGAAACCATAGAAAAAGTCGAAGAAGTAGAAGTCGAAGAGGCAGAAGCCATAGAAAAAGTCGAATAAGTAGAAGTCGAAGAAAAAGTCGAAGTGGCAGAAGCCATAGGAAAAAGTCGAAGAAGTAGAAGTCAAAGAAAAAGTCGAAAAGGCAGAAGCCATAGAAAAATTCGCAAAAAAAGTCAAAGAGGCAGAAGCCATAGCAAAAAGTCGAAGAAGTAGAAGTCGAAGTTAAAGTTGAAGAGGCAGAAGCCATAGAAAAAAGTCGAAGAACTAGAAGTCGAAATCGAAAAAAAAGTCGAAGATGCAGAAGTTATAGAAAAAGTCGAAGACAAAGAATTCGAAGAAAAAGTCGAAAAGGCAGAAGCTATAGAAAAAAGTCGAAGAACTAGAAGTCGAAGTCGAAAAAAAAGTCGAAGATGCAGAAGTTATATAAAAAGTCGAAGTAAAAGTCGAACAGGCTGAAGCCATAGAAAAAGTAGAAGAAGTAGAAGTCGAAGAAAAAGTAGAAGAGGCAGAAGCCATAGAAAAATTCGAAAAAAAAGTCAAAGAAGCAGAAGCCATAGAAAAAGTCAAAGAAGCAGAAGTCGACTAAAAAGTCGAAGAGGCAGAAGCCATGGAAAAAGTCTAAGAAGTAGAAGTCGAAGAAAAAGTCGAAGAGGCAGAAGCCATAGAAAAAGTCGAAGAACTAGAAGTCGAAGTCGAAGAAAAAGTCGAAGATGCAGAATTTATAGAAAAATTCGAAGAAAAAGTCGAAGAGGCAGAAGCCATAGAAGCAGTTGAAGAAGCAGAAGCCATAGGAAAAAGTCAAAGAAGTAGAAGTCGAAGAGGCAGAAGCCATAGGAAAAAGTTGAAAAGGCAGAAGCCATAGAAAAATTTGAAAAAAAAGTCGAAGACGCAGAAGCCATAGAAAAAGTCGAAGAAGTAGAAGTCGAAGAAAAAGTCGAAGAGGCAGAAGCCATAGAAAAAGTCGAAGAAGCAGAAGTCGAAGAAAAAGTAGAAGCGGCAGAAGCTATAGAAAAAAATCGAAGAAAATGTCGAAGAGGCAGAAGCCATAGAAAAATTCGAAAAAAAGTCGAAGAAGCAGAAGCTATAGAAAAAGTCGCAGTAGAATTCGAAGAAAAAGTCAAAGATGGAGAAGTCATAGAAAAATGAAAAAAAAAAAAAAAAAAAAAGTTAAAGAGGCAGACGCCATAGAAAAAGTCGAAGAAGTAGAAGTCAAAGAGGCAGAAGCCATAGAAACAGTCGAAGAAAAAGTCGAAGAGACAGAAGCCATGGAAAAAGTCTAAGAAGTAGAAGTCGAAGAAAAAGTCGAAGAGGCAGAAGCCATAGAAAAATTTTTTAAAAAAAGTCAAAGAGGCAGAAGCCATAGAAACAGTCGAAGAAAAAGTCGAAGAGACAGAAGCCATGGAAAAAGTCGAAGAAGTAGAAGTCGTAGAAAAAGTCGAAGGAGCAGAAGCCATAGAAAAAGTCGAAGAAGTAGAAGTCGAAGAGGCAGAAGCCACAGAAAAAAATTGAAGAAAATGTCCAAGAGGCAGAAGTCATAGAAAAATTTGAAAAGAAAAAGTCGAAGAAGTAGAATTCGAAGAAAAAGTAGCAGAAGAAGAACCCATAGAAAAAGTCGAAGAAGTAGAAGTCAAAGAGTCAGAAGCCATAGAAAAATTCGAAGAAGTAGAAGTCGAAGAAAAAGTCGAAGCGTCAGAAGCCATAGAAAAAAATCGAAGAAAATGTCAAAGACGCAGAAGCCATAGAAAAAGTCGAAGAAGTAGAAGTCGAAGAAAAAGTCGAAGAGGCAGAAGCCATAGAAAAAAATCGAAGAAAATGTTGAAGAGGCAGAAGCCATAGAAAAATTCGAAGAAGTAGAAGCCGAAGAAAAAGTCGAAGAGGCAGAAGTCATAGAAAAAGTCAAAGAAGCACAAGTCGAAGAAAAAGTCGAAGATGCAGAAGTCATAGAAAAATTCGAAAAGAAAAAGTCGAAGAAGTAGAAGTCGAAGAAAAAGTCGAAGAGGCAGAAGCCATAGAAAAAAATCGAAGAAAATGTAGAAGAGGCAGAAGCCATAGAAAAAGTCGAAGAAGTAGAAGTCGAAGAAAAAGTCGAAAGGGCAGAAGCCATAGAAAAAGTCGAAGAAAAAGTCGAAGAGGCAGAAGCCATAGAAAAAAATAGAAGAAAATGTAGAAGAGGCAGAAGCCACAGAAAAAGTCGAAGAAGTAGAAGTCGAAGAAAAAGTCGAAGAGGCAGAAGCCATAGAAAAAAATCGAAGAAAATGTCGAAGAGGCAGAAGCCATGGAAAAATTCGAAAAAAAGTCGAAGAAGCAGAAGCCATAGAAAAAACTCGAAGTAGTAGAAGTCGAAAAGGCAGAAGCCATAGAAAAAATTCGAAGTAGTAGAAGTCGAAGAGGCAGAAGCCACAGAAAAAAATTGAGGAAAAAGTCGAAGAGGCAGAAGCCATAAAAAAAGTGGAAGAACTAGAAGTCGAAGAAAAAGTCGAAGATGCAGAAGTTATAGAAAAATTCGAAAAAAAAGTCGAAGAGACATGGGCCATAGAAAAAGTCGAAGACGAAGAAGTCGAAGAAAAAGTCGAAGGGGCAGAATCCACAGAAAAAGTCAAAGAAAAAGTCGAAGAGGCAGAAGCCATAGAAAAACATCGAAAAAAATGTAGAAGAGGCAGAAGCCATAGAAAAAGTGGAAGAAGTAGAAGCCATAGAAAAAGTCGAAGAAGTAGAAGCCACAGAAAAAATCGAAGAAGTAGAAGTCGAAGAAAAAGTCGAAGAGGCAGAAGCCATAGGAAAAAGTCGAAGAGGCAGAAGCCATAGGAAAAAGTCGAAGAAGTAGAAGTCGAAGAGGCAGAAGCCATAGAAAAAAATCGAAGAAAATGTCAAAGAGGCAGAAGCCATAGAAAAAGTCGAAGAAGTACAAGTCGAAGAAAAAGTCGAAAGGGTAGAAGCCATAGAAAAATATCGAAGAAAAAGTCGAAGAGGCAGAAGCCATACAAAAAGTCGAAGAAGCAGAAGTCGAAGAAAAATTCGAAAAGAAAAAGTCGAAGAAGTAGAAGTCGAAGAGGCAGAATCCATAGAAAAAGTCGAAGAAAAACTCGAAGAGGCAGAAGCCATAGAAAAAAATCGAAGAAAATGTAGAAGAGGCAGAAGCCATAGAAAAATTCGAAAAAAAGTCGAAGAAGCAGAAGCCATAAAAAAAGTCGAAGTAGAAGTCGAAGAGGCAGAAGCCATAGAAAAAGTCGAAGAAGTAGAAGTCGAAGAAAAAGTCGAAGAGGCAGAAGCCATAGAAACAGTCGAAGAAAAAGTCAAAGAGACAGAAGCCATAGAAAAAGTCGAAGAAGGAGAAGTCGAAGAGGCAGAAGCCAAAGAAAAAGTCGAAGAACTAGAAGTCGAAGTCGAAGAAAAAGTCGAAGATGCAGAAGTTATAGAAAAATTTGAAAAAAAAAGTCGAAGAGGCAGAGGCCATAGAAAAAGTCGAAGACGAAGAAGTCGAAGAAAAAGTCGAAGGAGCAGAAGCCATAGAAAAAGTTGAAGAAGTAGAAGCCATAGAAAAAAATTGAAGTAAAAGTTGAAGAGGCAGAAGCAATAGAAAAAGTTGAAAAAAAGTCGAAGAAGCAGAAGCCATAGAAAAAGTCAAAGAAGTAGAAGTCGAAGAAAAAGTCGAAGAGGCAGAAGCCATAGAAAAAAATCGAAGAAAATGCCGAAGTGGTAGAAGCCATAGAAAAATTCGAAAAAAAGCAGAAGAGGCAGAAGCCATAGAAAAAGTCGAAGAAGTAGAAGTCGAAGAAAAAGTCAAAGAGGCAGAAGCCAGAGAAAAAAATCGAAGTAAAAGTCGAACCGGCAAAAGCCATAGAAAAAGTCGAAGAAGTAGAAGTCGAAGAAAAAGTAGAAGCGGCAGAAGCCATAGAGAAAAATCGAAGAAAATGTCGAAGAGGCAGAAGCCATAGAAAAATTCGAAAAAAAGTCGAAGAAGTAGAAGTCGAAGAGGCAGAAGCCATAGAAAAAGTCGAAGAAGTAGAAGTCGAAGAAAAAGTAGAAGCGGCAGAAGCCATAGAAAAAAATCGAAGAAAATGTCGAAGAGGCAGAAGCCATAGAAGCAGTCGAAGAAAAAGTCGAAGAAGCAGAAGCCATAGGAAAAAGTCAAAGAAGTAGAAGTCGAACTAAATTCGAAGATGTAGAAGTCATAGAAAAAGTCGAAGAAGCAGAAGTCGAAGAGGCAGAAGCCATAGGAAAAAGCTGAAAAGGCAGAAGCCATAGAAAAATTTGAAAAAAAAGTCGAAGAGGCAGAAGCCATAGAAAAAGTCGAAGAAGCAGAAGTCGAAGAAAAAGTCGAAGCTGCAGAAGTCATAGAAAAATTCGAAAAGAAAAAGTCGAAGAAGTAGAAGTCGACGAAAAAGTCAAAGGGGCAGAATCCATAGAAAAAGTCGAAGAAAAAGTCGAAGAGGCAGAAGTCATAGAAAAAAATCAAAGAAAATGTAGAAGAGACAGAAAGCATAGAAAAAAATAGAAGAAAATGTAGAAGAGGCAGAAGCCACAGAAAAAGTCGAAGAAGTAGAAGTCGAAGAAAAAGTCGAAGATGCAGAAGTTATAGAAAAATTCGAAAAAAAAGTCGAAGAGACATGGGCCATAGAAAAAGTCGAAGACGAAGAAAAAGTCGAAGGGGCAGAATCCACAGAAAAAGTCAAAGAAAAAGTCGAAGAGGCAAAAGCCATAGAAAAACATCGAAAAAAATGTAGAAGAGGCAGAAGCCATAGAAAAAGTCGAAGAAGTAGAAGTCGAAGAAAATGTCGAAGAGGCAGGAGCCATAGAAAAAGTCGAAGAAGTAGAAGCCATAGAAAAAGTCGAAGAAGTAGAAGTCGAAGAGGCAGAAGCCATAGAAAAAGTCGAAGAAGTAGAAGTCGAAAAAAAAGTCGAAGATGAAGAAGTTATAGATAAATTTGAAAAAAAAAAAACTTGAAGAGGCAGAGGCCATAGAAAAAGTTGAAGTAGTAGAAGTCGAAGAGGCAGAGGCCATAGAAAAAGTCTAAGAAGTAGAAGCCACAGAAAAAATCGAAGCAGTAGAAGTCGAAGAAAAAGTCGAAGAGGCAGAAGCCATAGGAAAAAGTCGAAGAGGCAGAAGCCATAGGAAAAAGTCGAAGAAGTAGAAGTCGAAGAGGCAGAAGCCATAGAAAAAAATCGAAGAAAATGTCAAAGAGGCAGAAGCCATAGAAAAAGTCGAAGAAGTACAAGTCGAAGAAAAAGTCGAAAGGGTAGAAGCCATAGAAAAAAATCGAAGAAAAAGTCGAAGAGGCAGAAGCCATACAAAAAGTCGAAGAAGCAGAAGTCAAAGAAAAAGTCGGAGATGCAGAAGTCATAGAAAAATTCGAAAAGAAAAAGTCGAAGAAGTAGAAGTCGAAGAGGCAGAATCCATAGAAAAAGTCGAAGAAAAAGTCGAAGAGGCAGAAGCCATAGAAAAAAATCGAAGAAAATGTAGAAGAGGCAGAAGCCATAGAAAAATTCGAAAAAAAGTCGAAGAAGCAGAAGCCATAAAAAAAGTCGAAGTAGAAGTCAAAGAGGCAGAAGCCATAGAAAAAGTCGAAGAAGTAGAAGTCGAAGAAAAAGTCGAAGAGGCAGAAGCCATAGAAAAAGTCGAAGAAGCAGAAGTCGAAGAAAAAGTCGAAGAGGCAGAAGCCATAGAAAAAGTCGAAGAAGCAGAAGTTGAAGAAAAAGTCGAAGATGCAGAAGTCATAGAAAAATTCGAAAAGAAAAAGTCGAAAAAGTAGAAGTCGAAGAGGCAGAATCCATAGAAAAAGTCGAAGAAGTAGAAGTCGAAGAAAAAGTCGAAGATGCAGAAGTCATAGAAAAAGTCGAAAAAAAAAAAAAGTCGAAGAGGCAGACGCCATAGAAAAAGTCGAAGAAGTAGAAGTCGAAGAGGCAGAAGCCATAGAAAAAAATCGAAGTAAAAGACGAAGAGGCAGAAGCCATAGAAACAGTCGAAGAAAAAGTCAAAGAGACAGAAGCCATAGAAAAAGTCGAAGAAGGAGAAGTCGAAGAGGCAGAAGCCAAAGAAAAAGTCGAAGAACTAGAAGTCGAAGTCGAAGAAAAAGTCGAAGATGCAGAAGTTATAGAAAAATTCGAAAAAAAAGTCGAAGAGGCAGAGGCCATAGAAAAAGTCGAAGACGAAGAAGTCGAAGAAAAAGTCGAAGGAGCAGAAGCCATAGAAAAAGTTGAAGAAGTAGAAGCCATAGAAAAAAATTGAAGTAAAAGTCGAAGAGGCAGAAGCAATAGAAAAATTTGAAAAAAAGTCGAAGAAGCAGAAGCCATAGAAAAAGTCAAAGAAGTAGAAGTCGAAGAAAATGTCGAAGAGGGAGAAGCCATAGAAAAAAATCGAAGAAAATGCCGAAGTGGTAGAAGCCATAGAAAAAGTCAAAGAAGTAGAAGTCGAAGAAAAAGTAGAAGCGGCAGAAGCCATAGAAAAAAATCGAAGAAAATGTCGAAGAGGCAGAAGCCATAGAAAAATTCGAAAAAAAGTCGAAGAATTAGAAGTCGTAGAGGCAGAAGCCATAGAAAAAGTCGAAGAAGTAGAAGTCGAAGAAAAAGTAGAAGCGGCAGAAGCCATAGAAAAAAATCGAAGAAAATGTCGAAGAGGCAGAAGCCATAGAAGCAGTCGAAGAAAAAGTCGAAGAAGCAGAAGCCATAGGAAAAGTCAAAGAAGTAGAAGTCGAAAAAAAAGTCGAAGAGGCAGAAGTCATAGAAAAAAATCGAAGTAAAAGTCGAAGAGGCAGAAGCAATAGAAAAAGTCGAACAAAAGTCGAAGAAGCAGAAGCCATAGAAAAAGTCAAAGAAGTAGAAGTCGAAAAAAAAGTCGAAGAAGCAGAAGCCATAGAAAAAGTCTAAGTAGAAGTCGAAGAGGCAGAAGCCATAGAAAAAGTCTAAGAAAGAGAAGTCGAAGAGACAGAAGCCATGGAAAAAGTCGAAGAAGTAGAAATCGAAGAAAAAGTCGAAGAGGCAGAAGCCATAGAAAAAGTCGAACAAGTAGAAGTCAAACAAGCAGAAGCCATAGAAAAAAATCGAAGTAAAAGTCGAACCGGCAGAAGCCATAGAAAAAGTCGAAGAAGTAAAAGTCGAAGAAAAAGTAGAAGTGGCAGAAGCCATAGAAAAAAATCGAGGAAAAATTAGAAGAGGCAGAAGCCATAGAAAAAACTCGAAGAACTAGAAGTCGAAATCGAAGAAAAAGTCGAAGATGCAGAAGTTATAGAAAAATTTGAAAAAAAAGTCGAAGAGGCAGAGGCCATAGAAAAAGTCGAAGACGAAGAAGTCGAAGAAAAAGTCGAAGGAGCAGAAGTCATAGAAAAAGTCGAAGAAGTAGAAGTCGAAGAAAAAGTAGAAGAGGCAGAAGCCATAGAAAAATTCGAAAAAAAGTCAAAGAAGCAGAAGCCATAGAAAAAGTCAAAGAAGCAGAAGTCGAAGAAAAAGTCGAAGGGGCAGAAGCCATAGAAAAAGTCTAAGAAGGAGAAGTCGAAGAGACAGAAGCCATGGAAAAAGTCGAAGAAGTGGAAGTCGAAGAAAAAGTCGAAGAAGCAGAAGCCATAGAAAAAGTTGAAGAAGCAGAAGTCGAAGAAAAAGTAGAAGCGGCAGAAGCTATAGAAAAAAATCGAAGAAAATGTCGAAGAGGCAGAAGCCATAGAAAAATTCGAAAAAAAGTCGAAGAAGCAGAAGCCATAGAAAAAGTCGAAGTAGAATTCGAAGAAAAAGTCAAAGATGCAGAAGTTATAGAAAAATTTGAAAAAAAAAGTCGAAGAGGCAGAAGCCATAGAAAAAGTCGAAGAAGTAGAAGTCGAAGAAAAAGTCGAAGAGGCAGAAGCCATAGAAAAGGTTGAAGAAGCAGAAGTGGAAAAAAAGTCGAAGAGGCAGAAGCCATAGAAAAAAATTAAAAAAAAAGTCAAAGAGGCAGAAGCCATAGAAAAAGTCGAAGAAGTAGAAGTCGAAGAAAAAGTTGAAGAGGTAAAAGCCATAAAAAAAATCAAAGAAAAATTGGAAGAGGCAGAAGTCATAGAAAAATTTGAAAAGAAAAAGTCGAAGAAGTAGAATTTGAAGAAAAAGTCGAAGAAGTAGAAGCCATAGAAAAAGTCGAAGAAGTAGAAGTCGAAGAGGCAGAAGCCATAGAAAAATTCGAAGAAGTAGAAGTCGAAGAAAAAGTCGAAGAGGCAGAAGTCATAGAAAAATTCGAAAAGAAAAAGTCGAAGAAGTAGAAGTCGAAGAAAAAGTCGAAGAGGCAGAAGCCATAGAAAAAAATCGAAGAAAATGTAGAAGAGGCAGAAGCCATAGAAAAAGTCGAAGAAGTAGAAGTCGAAGAGGCAGAAGCCATAGAAAAATTCGGAGAAATAGAAGTCGAAGATAAAGAAGTTATAGAAAAATTTAAAAAAAAAAAAGTCGAAGAGGCAGAGGCCATAGAAAAAGTTGAAGTAGTAGAAGTCAAAGAGGCAGAGGCCATAGAAAAAGTCGAAGAAGTAGAAGCCGAAGAAAAATTCGAAGAGGCAGAAGCCATAGGAAAAAGTCGAAGAAGTAGAAGTCGAAGAAAAAGTCGAAGAGGCAGAAGCCATAGAAAAAAATCAAAGAAAATGTCAAAGAGGCAGAAGCCATAGAAAAAGTCGAAGAAGTAGAAGTCGAAGAAAAAGTCGAAAGGGCAGAAGCCATAGAAAAAAATCGAAGAAAAAGTCGAAGAGGCAGAAGCCATAGAAAAAAATCGAAGTAAAAGTCGAAGAGGCAGAAGCAATAGAAAAAGTCGAAATAAAGTCAAAGAAGCAGAAGCCATATAAAAAGTCAAAGAAGTAGAAGTCGAAGAAAAAGTCGAAGAGGCAGAAGGCATAAAAAAAAATCGAAGAAAATGTAGAAGAGGCAGAAGCCATAGAAAAATTCGAAAAAAAGTCGAAGAAGCAGGAGCCATAGAAAAAGTCGAAGTAGAAGTCGAAGAGGCAGAAGCCATAGAAAAAGTCGAAGAAGTAGAAGTCGAAGAAAAAGTCGAAGAGGCAGAAGCCATAGAAAAGGTTGAAGAAGCAGAAGTCGAAGAAAAAGTCGAAGAGGCAAAAGCCATAGAAAAAAATCAAAGAAAAATTGGAAGAGGCAGAAGTCATAGAAAAATTTGAAAAGAAAAAGTCGAAGAAGTAGAAGTCGAAGAAAAAGTTGAAGAGGCAAAAGCCATAGAAAAAAATCAAAGAAAAATTGGAAGAGGCAGAAGTCATAGAAAAATTAGAAAAGAAAAAGTCGAAGAAGTAGAAGTCGAAGAAAAAGTCGAAGATGCAGAAGTCATAGAAAAATTCGAAAAGAAAAAGTCGAAGAAGTAGAAGTGGAAGAAAAAGTCAAAGAGGCAGAAGCCATAGAAAGGGTCAAAGATTTAGAAGTCGAAGAAAAAGTCGAAGATGCAGAAGTCATAGAAAAATTCAAAAAGAAAAAGTCGAAGAAGTAGAAGTTGAAGAAAAAGTCGAAGATGCAGAAGCTATAGAAAAACTCGAAGAAGTAGAAGTCGAACAGGGAGAAGTCATACAAAAAACTCGAAGAAGTAGAAGTCGAAGAGGCAGAAGGCATAGAAAAAAATCGAAGAAAAAGTCAAAGAGGCAGAAGCCATAGAAAAAGTCGAAGAAGTAGAAGTCGAAGAAAAAGTTGAAGAGGCAGAAGCCATAGAAAAAGTCGAAGAGGTAGAAGTCGAAGAAAAAGTTGAAGAGGCAGAAGCCATAGAAAAAAATCAAAGAAAAAGTCGAAGAGGCAGAAGTTATAGAAAAATTTGAAAAGTAAAAGTCGAAGAAGTAGAAGTCGAAGAAAAAGTCGAAGAGGCAAAAGCCATACAAAAAAATCGAAGAAAATGTAGAAGAGACAGAAGGCATAGAAAAATTCGAAAAAAAGTCGAAGAAGCAGAAGCCATAGAAAAAGTCTAAGTAGAAGTCGAAGAGGCAGAAGCCATAGAAAAAGTCAAAGAAGTAGAAGTCGAAGAAAAAGTCGAAGATGCAGAAGTTATAGAAAAATTTGAAAAAAAAGTCGAAGAGGCAGAGGCCATAGAAAAAGTCGAAGACGAAGAAGTCGAAGAAAAAGTCGAAGGAGCAGAAGTCATAGAAAAAGTCGAAGAAGTAGAAGTCGAAGAAAAAGTAGAAGAGGCAGAAGCCATAGAAAAATTCGAAAAAAAGTCAAAGAAGCAGAAGCCATAGAAAAAGTCAAAGAAGCAGAAGTCGAAGAAAAAGTCGAAGGGGCAGAAGCCATAGAAAAAGTCTAAGAAGGAGAAGTCGAAGAGACAGAAGCCATGGAAAAAGTCGAAGAAGTGGAAGTCGAAGAAAAAGTCGAAGAAGCAGAAGCCATAGAAAAAGTTGAAGAAGCAGAAGTCGAAGAAAAAGTAGAAGCGGCAGAAGCTATAGAAAAAAATCGAAGAAAATGTCGAAGAGGCAGAAGCCATAGAAAAATTCGAAAAAAAGTCGAAGAAGCAGAAGCCATAGAAAAAGTCGAAGTAGAATTCGAAGAAAAAGTCAAAGATGCAGAAGTTATAGAAAAATTTGAAAAAAAAAGTCGAAGAGGCAGAAGCCATAGAAAAAGTCGAAGAAGTAGAAGTCGAAGAAAAAGTCGAAGAGGCAGAAGCCATAGAAAAGGTTGAAGAAGCAGAAGTGGAAAAAAAAGTCGAAGAGGCAGAAGCCATAGAAAAAAATTAAAAAAAAAGTCAAAGAGGCAGAAGCCATAGAAAAAGTCGAAGAAGTAGAAGTCGAAGAAAAAGTTGAAGAGGTAAAAGCCATAAAAAAAATCAAAGAAAAATTGGAAGAGGCAGAAGTCATAGAAAAATTTGAAAAGAAAAAGTCGAAGAAGTAGAATTTGAAGAAAAAGTCGAAGAAGTAGAAGCCATAGAAAAAGTCGAAGAAGTAGAAGTCGAAGAGGCAGAAGCCATAGAAAAATTCGAAGAAGTAGAAGTCGAAGAAAAAGTCGAAGAGGCAGAAGTCATAGAAAAATTCGAAAAGAAAAAGTCGAAGAAGTAGAAGTCGAAGAAAAAGTCGAAGAGGCAGAAGCCATAGAAAAAAATCGAAGAAAATGTAGAAGAGGCAGAAGCCATAGAAAAAGTCGAAGAAGTAGAAGTCGAAGAGGCAGAAGCCATAGAAAAATTCGGAGAAATAGAAGTCGAAGATAAAGAAGTTATAGAAAAATTTGAAAAAAAAAAAGTCGAAGAGGCAGAGGCCATAGAAAAAGTTGAAGTAGTAGAAGTCAAAGAGGCAGAGGCCATAGAAAAAGTCGAAGAAGTAGAAGCCGAAGAAAAATTCGAAGAGGCAGAAGCCATAGGAAAAAGTCGAAGAAGTAGAAGTCGAAGAAAAAGTCGAAGAGGCAGAAGCCATAGAAAAAAATCAAAGAAAATGTCAAAGAGGCAGAAGCCATAGAAAAAGTCGAAGAAGTAGAAGTCGAAGAAAAAGTCGAAAGGGCAGAAGCCATAGAAAAAAATCGAAGAAAAAGTCGAAGAGGCAGAAGCCATAGAAAAAAATCGAAGTAAAAGTCGAAGAGGCAGAAGCAATAGAAAAAGTCGAAATAAAGTCAAAGAAGCAGAAGCCATATAAAAAGTCAAAGAAGTAGAAGTCGAAGAAAAAGTCGAAGAGGCAGAAGGCATAAAAAAAAATCGAAGAAAATGTAGAAGAGGCAGAAGCCATAGAAAAATTCGAAAAAAAGTCGAAGAAGCAGGAGCCATAGAAAAAGTCGAAGTAGAAGTCGAAGAGGCAGAAGCCATAGAAAAAGTCGAAGAAGTAGAAGTCGAAGAAAAAGTCGAAGAGGCAGAAGCCATAGAAAAGGTTGAAGAAGCAGAAGTCGAAGAAAAAGTCGAAGAGGCAAAAGCCATAGAAAAAAATCAAAGAAAAATTGGAAGAGGCAGAAGTCATAGAAAAATTTGAAAAGAAAAAGTCGAAGAAGTAGAAGTCGAAGAAAAAGTTGAAGAGGCAAAAGCCATAGAAAAAAATCAAAGAAAAATTGGAAGAGGCAGAAGTCATAGAAAAATTAGAAAAGAAAAAGTCGAAGAAGTAGAAGTCGAAGAAAAAGTCGAAGATGCAGAAGTCATAGAAAAATTCGAAAAGAAAAAGTCGAAGAAGTAGAAGTGGAAGAAAAAGTCAAAGAGGCAGAAGCCATAGAAAGGGTCAAAGATTTAGAAGTCGAAGAAAAAGTCGAAGATGCAGAAGTCATAGAAAAATTCAAAAAGAAAAAGTCGAAGAAGTAGAAGTTGAAGAAAAAGTCGAAGATGCAGAAGCTATAGAAAAACTCGAAGAAGTAGAAGTCGAACAGGGAGAAGTCATACAAAAAACTCGAAGAAGTAGAAGTCGAAGAGGCAGAAGGCATAGAAAAAAATCGAAGAAAAAGTCAAAGAGGCAGAAGCCATAGAAAAAGTCGAAGAAGTAGAAGTCGAAGAAAAAGTTGAAGAGGCAGAAGCCATAGAAAAAGTCGAAGAGGTAGAAGTCGAAGAAAAAGTTGAAGAGGCAGAAGCCATAGAAAAAAATCAAAGAAAAAGTCGAAGAGGCAGAAGTTATAGAAAAATTTGAAAAGTAAAAGTCGAAGAAGTAGAAGTCGAAGAAAAAGTCGAAGAGGCAAAAGCCATACAAAAAAATCGAAGAAAATGTAGAAGAGACAGAAGGCATAGAAAAATTCGAAAAAAAGTCGAAGAAGCAGAAGCCATAGAAAAAGTCTAAGTAGAAGTCGAAGAGGCAGAAGCCATAGAAAAAGTCAAAGAAGTAGAAGTCGAAGAAAAAGTCGAAGAGGCAGAAGCCATAGAAAAAAATCGAAGTAAAAGTCGAACCGGCAGAAGCCATAGAAAAAGTCGAAGAAGTAGAAGTCGAAGAAAAAGTAGAAGCGGCAGAAGCCATAGAAAAAAATCGAAGAAAAATTCGAAGAGGCAGAAGCCATAGAAAAACTCAAAGAAGTAGAAGTGGAAAAGGCAGAAGCCATAGAAACAACTTGAAGAACTAGAAGTCGAAATCGAAGAAAAAGTCGAAGATGCAGAAGTTATAGAAAAATTAGAAAAAAAAGTTGAAGAGGCAGAGGCCATAGAAAAAGTCGAAGACGAAGAAGTCGAAGAAGAAGTAGAAGCGGCAGAAGCCATAGAAAAAAACAGAAGAAAATGTCGAAGAGGCAGAAGCCATAGAAAAATTCGAAAAAAAAAATCGAAGAAGTAGAAGTCGAAGAGGCAGAAGCCATAGAAGCAGTCGAAGAAAAAGTCGAAGAAGCAGAAGCCATAGGAAAAAGTCAAAGAAGTAGAAGTCGAACTAAAGTCGAAGATGTAGAAGTCATAGAAAAAGTCGAAGAAGCAGAAGTCGAAGAGGCAGAAGCCATAGGAAAAAGCTGAAAAGGCAGAAGCCATAGAAAAATTTGAAAAAAAAGTCGAAGAGGCAGAAGCCATAGAATAAGTCGAAGAAGTAGAAGTCGAAGAGGCAGAAGCCATAGAAAAAGTCGAAGAAGCAGAAGTCGAAGAAAAAGTCGAAGATGCAGAAGTCATAGAAAAATTCGAAAAAAAAAAAAAGTCGAAGAGGCAGAAGCCATAGAAAAAGTCGAAGAAGTAGAAGTCATAGAAAAAGTCGAAAAAAAAAAAAGTCGAAGAGGCAGAAGCCATAGAAAAAATCGAAGAAGTAGAAGTCGAAGAGGCAGAAGCCATAGAAAAAAATCGAAGTAAAAGTCGAAGAGGCAGAAGCCATAGAAACAGTCGAAGAAAAAGTCGAAGAGACAGAAGCCATAGAAAAAGTCTAAGAAGAAGTCGAAGAGACAGAAGCTATGGAAAAAGTCGAAGAAGTAGAAGTCGAAGAAAAAGTCGAAGAGGCAGAAGCCATAGAAAAAGTCTAAGAAGGAGAAGTCGAAGAGGCAGAAGCCATAAAAAAAAATCGAAGGAAATGTCGAAGAGGCAGAAGCCAAAGAACAATTCGAAAAAAAGTCGAAGAAGCAGAAGCCATAGAAAAAGTCGAAGAAGTAGAATTCGAAGAAAAAGTGAAAGATGCAGAAGTCACAGAAAAATGAAAAGAAAAAAATAGTCGAAGAGGCAGACGCCATAGAAAAAGTGGAAGTAGAAGTCGAAGAGGCAGAAGCCATAGAAAAAAATCTAAGTAAAAGTCGAAGAGGGAGAAGCCATAAAAAAAAATCGAAAAAAAAGTCAAAGAGGCAGAAGACATAGAAAAAGTCGAAGAAGTAGAAGACGAAGAAAAAGTTGAAGAGGCAGAAGCCATAGAAAAAAATCAAAGAAAAAGTGGAAGAGGCATAAGTCACAGAAAAATTTGAAAAGAAAAAGTCGAAGAAGTAGAAGTCGAAGAAAAAGTCGAACCGGCAGAAGCCACAGATAAAGTCAAAGAAGTAGAAGTCGAAGAGGCAGAAGCCATAGAAGCAGTCGAAGAACAAGTCGAAGAAGCAGAAGCCATAGGAAAAAGTCAAAGAAGTAGAAGTCGAAGACGCAGTAGCCATAGGAAAAAGCCTAAGAAGTAGAAGTCGAAGATGTAGAAGTCATAGAAAAAGTCGAAGAAGCAGAAGTCGAAGACGCAGAAGCCATAGGAAAAAGTTGAAAAGGCAGAAGCCATAGAAAAATTTGAAAAAAAAGTCGAAGAAGCAGAAGCCATAGAAAAAGTCTAAGTAGAAGTCGAAGAGGCAGAAGCCATAGAAAATGTCGAAGAAGTAGAAGTCGAAGAAAAAGTCGAAGAGGCAGAAGCCATAGAAAAACTCAAAGAAGTAGAAGTCGAAAAGGCAGAAGCCATAGAAACAATTTGAAGAACTAGAAGTCGAAATCGAAGAAAAAGTCGAAGATGCAGAAGTTATAGAAAAATTAGAAAAAAAAGTCGAAGAGGCAGAGGCCATAGAAAAAGTCGAAGACGATGAAGTCGAAGAAAAAGTCGAAGGAGCAGAAGCCATAGAAAAAGTCGAAGAAGTAGAAGTCGAAGAAAAAGTCGAAGAGGCAGAAGCCATAGAAAAAAATCGAAGTAAAAGTCGAAGAGGCAGAAGCAATAGAAAAAGTCGAAATAAAGTCGAAGAAGCAGAAGCCATAGAAAAAGTCAAAGAAGTAGAAGTCGAAGAAAAAGTCGAAGAGGCAGAAGCCATAGAAAAAAATGTCGAAGTGGTAGAAGCCATAGAAAAATTCGAAAAAAAGTCGAAGAAGCAGAAGCCATAGAAAAAGTCTAAGTAGAAGTCGAAGAGGCAGAAGCCATAGAAAAAGTCTAAGAAAGAGAAGTCGAAGAGACAGAAGCCATGGAAAAAGTCGAAGAAGTCGAAATCGAAGAAAAAGTCGAAGAGGCAGAAGCCATAGAAAAAGTCAAACAAGTAGAAGTCAAACAAGCAGAAGCCATAGAAAAAAATCGAAGAAGTAGAAGTTGAAGAAAAAGTCGAAGATGCAGAATCCATAGAAAAAGTCTAAGTAGAAGTCGAAGAGGCAGAAGCCATAGAAAAAGTCGAAGAAGTAGAAGTCGAAGAAAAAGTCGAAGAGGCAGAAGCCATAGAAACAACTTGAAGAACTAGAAGTCGAAATCGAAGAAAAAGTCGAAGATGCAGAAGTTATAGAAAAATTTAAAAAAAAATTCGAAGAGGCAGAATCCATAGAAAAAGTCTAAGTAGAAGTCGAAGAGGCAGAAGCCATAGAAAAAGTCGAAGAAGTAGAAGTCGAAGAAAAAGTTGAAGAGGCAGAAGCCATAGAAAAAGTCAAACAAGTAGAAGTCAAACAAGCAGAAGCCATAGAAAAAAATCGAAGTAAAAGACGAAGAGGCAGAAGCCATAGAAACAGTCGAAGAAGTAGAAGTTGAAGAAAAAGTCGAAGATGCAGAATCCATAGAAAAACTCGAAGAAGTAGAAGTCGAAAAGGCAGATGCCATAGAAAAAAATCAAAGAAAACGTTGAACGGCAGAAGCCATAGAAAAAGTCGAAGAAGCAGAAGTCAAAGAAAAAGTAGAAGAAGTAGAATTCGAAGAAAAAGTCAAAGATGGAGAAGTCATAGAAAAATTAAAAAAAAAAGAAAAAACTCGAAGAGGCAGACGGCATAGAAAAAGTCGAAGAAGTAGAAATCAAAGAGGCAGAAGCCATAGAAAAAAATCTAAGTAAAAGTCGAAGAGGCAGAAGCCATAGAAACAGTCGAAGAAAAAGTCGAAGAGACAGAAGCCATTGAAAAAGTCAAAGAAGTAGAAGTCGAAGAGGCAGAAGCCATAGAAAAAGTCTAAGAAGGAGAAGTCGAAGAGGCAGAAGCCATAGAAAAAGTCGAAGAAGTAGAAGTTGAAGAAAAAGTCGAAGATGCAGAAGCCATAGAAAAACTCGAAGAAGTAGAAGTCGAAAAGGCAGAAGTCATACAAAAAACTCGAAGAAGTAGAAGTCGAAAAGGCAGAAGTCATAGAAAAATTAAAAAAAAAAAGTCAAAGAAGTAGAAGTCGAAGAAAAAGTCGAAGAGGCAGAAGCCATAGAAAAAAATCGAAGAAAATGTAGAAGAGGCAGAAGCCATAGAAAAAGTCAAAGAAGTAGAAGTCGAAGAAAAAGTCGAAGAAGCAGAAGCCATAGAAAAAGTCTTAGAAGTCGAAGAGGCAGAAGCCATAGAAAAAGTCGAAGAAGTAGAAGTCGAAGAAAAAGTCGAAGAGGCAGAAGCCATAGAAAAACTCAAAGAAGTAGAAGTCGAAAAGGCAGAAGCCATAGAAACAACTTGAAGAACTAGAAGCCGAAATCGAAGAAAAAGTCGAAGATGCAGAAGTTATAGAAAAATTAGAAAAAAAAGTCGAAGAGGCAGAGGCCATAGAAAAAGTCGAAGACGAAGAAGTCGAATAAAAAGTCGAAGGAGCAGAAGCCATAGAAAAAGTCGAAGAAGTAGAAGTCGAAGAAAAAGTCGAAGAGGCAGAAGCCATAGAAAAAAATCGAAGTAAAAGTCGAAGAGGCAGAAGTAATAGAAAAAGTCGAAATAAAGTCGAAGAAGCAGAAGCCATAGAAAAAGTCAAAGAAGTAGAAGTCGAAGAAAAAGTCGAAGAGGCAGAAGCCATAGAAAAAAATCGAAGAAAATGTCGAAGAGGCAGAAGCCATAGAAAAATTCGAAAAAAAGTCGAAGAAGCAGAAGCCATAGAAAAAGTCTAAGTAGAAGTCGAAAAGGCAGAAGCCATAGAAAAAGTCTAAGAAAGAGAAGTCGAAGAGACAGAAGCTATGGAAAAAGTCGAAGAAGTCGAAATCGAAGAAAAAGTCGAAGAGGCAGAAGCCATAGAAAAAGTCAAACAAGTATAAGTCAAACAAGCAGAAGGCATAGAAAAAAATCAAAGAAAACGTTGAACCGGCAGAAACCATAGAAAAAGTCGAAGAAGCAGAAGTCAAAGAAAAAGTAGAAGAAGTAGAATTCGAAGAGGCAGAAGGCATAGAAAAAACTCGAAGAAGTAGAAGTCGAAGAGGCAGAAGCCATAGAAAAAATCGAAGAAAAAGTCGAAGAGGCAGAAGCCATAGAAAAAGTAGAAGAAGTAGAAGTCGAAGAGGCAGAAGCCATAGAAAAAAATTGAAGAAAAAGTCGAAGAGGCAGAAGCCATAGAAAAAGTCAAAGAAGCAGAAGTCGAAGAAAAAGTCGGAGATGCAGAAGTCATAGAAAAATTCGAAAAGAAAAAGTCGAAGAAGTAGAAGTCGAAGAAAAAGTCGAAGAGGCAGAATCCATAGAAAAAGTCGAAGAAAAAGTCGAAGAGGCAGAAGCCATAGAAAAAAATCGAAGAAAATGTAGAAGAGGCAGAAGCCATAGAAAAAGTCGAAGAAGTAGAAGTCGAAGAAAAAGTCGAAGAGGCAGAAGCCATAGAAAAAAATCGAAGAAAAAGTCGAAGAAGCAGAAGTCGAAGACGCAGAAGCCATAGAAAAAGTTGAAAAGGCAGAAGCCATAGAAAAATTTGAAAAAAAAGTCGAAGATGCAGAAGCCATAGAAAAAACTCGAAGCAGTAGAAGTCGAAAAGGCAGAAGCCATAGAAAAAACTCGAAGTAGTAGAAGTCGAAGAGGCAGAAGCCACAGAAAAAAATTGGGGAAAAAGTCGAAGAGGCAGAAGCCATAGAAAAAGTCGAAGAACTAGAAGTCGAAGTCGAAGAAAAAGTCGAAGATGCAGAAGTTATAGAAAAATTTAAAAAAAAGTCGAAGAGGCATGGGCCATATAAAGTCGAAGACAAAGAAGTTGAAGAAAAAGTCGAAGGGGCAGAATCCATAGAAAAAGTCGAAGAAAAAGTCGAAGAGGCAGAAGCCATAGAAAAAAATCGAAGAAAATGTAGAAGAGGCAGAAGCCATAGAAAAAGTCAAAGAAGCAGAAGTCGAAGAAAAAGTCGGAGATGCAGAAGTCATAGAAAAAAATCGAAGAAAATGTCGAAGAGGCAGAAGCCATAGAAAAATTCGAAAAAAAGTCGAAGAAGCAGAAGCCATAGAAAAAGTCTAAGTAGAAGTCGAAGAGGCAGAAGCCATAGATAAAACTCGAAAAAGTAGAAGTCGAAAAGGCAGAAGCCATAGAAAAAGTCGAAGAAGTAGAAGTCGAAGAGGCAGAAGGCATAGAAAAAAATTGAAGAAAAAGTCGAAGAGGCAGAAGCCATAGAAAAAGTCAAAGAAGCAGAAGTCGAAGAAAAAGTCGGAGATGCAGAAGTCATAGAAAAATTCGAAAAGAAAAAGTCGAAGAAGTAGAAGTCGGAGAAAAAGTTGAAGAGGCAGAATCCATAGAAAAAGTCGAAGAAAAAGTCGAAGAGGCAGAAGCCATAGAAAAAAATCGAAGAAAATGTAGAAGAGGCAGAAGCCATAGAAAAAGTCGAAGAAAAAGTCGAAGAGGCAGAAGCCATAGAAAAAAAACGAAGAAAATGTAGAAGAGGCAGAAGCCATAGAAACAGTCAAAGTAGAAGGTGAAGAAAAAGTCGAAGAGGCAGAAGCCATAGAAAAAGTCGAAGAAGCAGAAGTCGAAGAAAAAGTCGAAGATGCAGAAGTCATAGAAAAATTCGAAAAGAAAAAGTCGAAGAAGTAGAAGTCGAAGAAAAAGTCGAAGAGGCAGAATCCATAGAAAAAGTCAAAGAAAAAGTCGAAGAGGCAGAAGCCATAGAAAAAAATCGAAGAAAATGTAGAAGAGGCAGAAGCCATAGAAAAAGTCGAAGAAAAAGTCGAAGAAAAAGTCGAAGAGGCAGAAGCCATAGAAAAAAATCGAAGAAAATGTAGAAGAGGCAGAAGCCATAGAAAAAGTCGAAGAAGTAGAAGCCGAAGAAAAAGTCAAAAGGGCAGAAGCCATAGAAAAAAATCGAAGAAAAAGTCGAAGAGGCAGAAGCCATAGAAAAAGTCGAAGAAGCAGAAGTCGAAGAAAAAGTCGAAGATGCAGAAGTCATAGAAAAATTCGAAAAGAAAAAGTTGAAGAAGTAGAAGTCAAAGAAAAAGTTGAGGAGGCAGAAGCCATAGAAAAAGTCGAAGAAGTAGAAGTCGAAAAGGCAGAAGTCATACAAAAAACTCGAAGTAAAAGTCGAAGAGGCAGAAGCCATAGAAAAAGTCAAAGAAGCAGAAGTCGAAGAAAAAGTCGGAGATGCAGAAGTCATAGAAAAATTTGAAAAGAAAAAGTCGAAGAAGTAGAAGTCGAAGAAAAAGTCGAAGAGGCAGAATCCATAGAAAAAGTCAAAGAAAAAGTCGAAGAGGCAGAAGCCATAGAAAAAAATCGAAGAAAATGTAGAAGAGGCAGAAGCCATAGAAAAAGTCGAAGAAGTAGAAGGTGAAGAAAAAGTCGAAGAGGCAGAAGCCATAGAAAAAAATCGAAGAAAATGTCGAAGAGGCAGAAGCCATAGAAAAATTCGAAAAAAAGTCGAAGAAGCAGAAGTCATACAAAAAGTCGAAATAGAAGTCAAAGAGGCAGAAGCCATAGAAAAAGTGGAAGAAGTAGAAGTCGAAGAAAAAGTCGAAGAGGCAGAAGCCATAGAAAAATTCGAAAAGAATAAGTCGAAGAAGTAGAAGTCGAAGAAAAAGTCGAAGAGGCAGAAGCCATAGAAAAAAATCGAAGAAAATGTCGAAGAGGCAGAAGCCATAGAAAAATTCGAAAAAAAGTCGAAGAAGCAGAAGCCATAGAAAAAACTCGAAGCAGTAGAAGTCGAAAAGGCAGAAGCCATAGAAAAAACTCGAAGTAGTAGAAGTCGAAGAGGCAGAAGCCACAGAAAAAAATTGGGGAAAAAGTCGAAGAGGCAGAAGCCATAGAAAAAGTCGAAGAACTAGAAGTCGAAGTCGAAGAAAAAGTCGAAGATGCAGAAGTTATAGAAAAATTTAAAAAAAAAGTCGAAGAGGCATGGGCCATATAAAGTCGAAGACAAAGAAGTTGAAGAAAAAGTCGAAGGGGCAGAATCCATAGAAAAAGTCGAAGAAAAAGTCGAAGAGGCAGAAGCCATAGAAAAAAATCGAAGAAAATGTAGAAGAGGCAGAAGCCATAGAAAAAGTCAAAGAAGCAGAAGTCGAAGAAAAAGTCGGAGATGCAGAAGTCATAGAAAAAAATCGAAGAAAATGTCGAAGAGGCAGAAGCCATAGAAAAATTCGAAAAAAAGTCGAAGAAGCAGAAGCCATAGAAAAAGTCTAAGTAGAAGTCGAAGAGGCAGAAGCCATAGAAAAAATCGAAAAGTAGAAGTCGAAAAGGCAGAAGCCATAGAAAAAGTCGAAGAAGTAGAAGTCGAAGAGGCAGAAAGCCATAGAAAAAGTCAAAGAAGCAGAAGTCAAGAAAAAGTCGGAGATGCAGAAGTCATAGAAAAATTCGAAAAGAAAAAGTCGAAGAAGTAGAAGTCGAAGAAAAAGTCGAAGAGGCAGAATCCATAGAAAAAGTCGAAGAAAAAGTCGAAGAGGCAGAAGCCATAGAAAAAAATCGAAGAAAATGTAGAAGAGGCAGAAGCCATAGAAAAAGTCGAAGAAAAAGTCGAAGAGGCAGAAGCCATAGAAAAAGTCGAAGAAGCAGAAGTCGAAGAAAAAGTCGAAGATGCAGAAGTCATAGAAAAATTCGAAAAGAAAAAGTCGAAGAAGTAGAAGTCAAAGAAAAAGTCGAAGAGGCAGAAGCCATAGAAAAAGTCGAAGAAGTAGAAGTCGAAAGGCAGAAGTCATACAAAAAACTCGAAGTAAAAGTCGAAGAGGCAGAAGCCATAGAAAAAGTCAAAGAAGCAGAAGTCGAAGAAAAAGTCGAAGATGCAGAAGTCATAGAAAAATTTGAAAAGAAAAAGTCGAAGAAGTAGAAGTCGAAGAAAAAGTCGAAGAGGCAGAAGCCATAGAAAAAGTCGAAAGAAAAAGTCGAAGAGGCAGAAGCCATAGAAAAAACTCGAAGCAGTAGAAGTCGAAAAGGCAGAAGCCATAGAAAAAACTCGAAGTAGTAGAAGTCGAAGAGGCAGAAGCCACAGAAAAAAATTGGGGAAAAAGTTGAAGAGGCAGAAGCCATAGAAAAAGTCGAAGAACTAGAAGTCGAAGTCGAAGAAAAAGTCGAAGATGCAGAAGTTATAGAAAAATTTAAAAAAAAAGTCGAAGAGGCATGGGCCATATAAAGTCGAAGACAAAGAAGTTGAAGAAAAAGTCGAAGGGGCAGAATCCATAGAAAAAGTCGAAGAAAAAGTCGAAGAGGCAGAAGCCATAGAAAAAAATCGAAGAAAATGTAGAAGAGGCAGAAGCCATAGAAAAAGTCAAAGAAGCAGAAGTCGAAGAAAAAGTCGGAGATGCAGAAGTCATAGAAAAAAATCGAAGAAAATGTCGAAGAGGCAGAAGCCATAGAAAAATTCGAAAAAAAGTCGAAGAAGCAGAAGCCATAGAAAAAGTCTAAGTAGAAGTCGAAGAGGCAGAAGCCATAGATAAAACTCGAAAAAGTAGAAGTCGAAAAGGCAGAAGCCATAGAAAATGTCGAAGAAGTAGAAGTCGAAGAGGCAGAAGGCATAGAAAAAAATTGAAGAAAAAGTCGAAGAGGCAGAAGCCATAGAAAAAGTCAAAGAAGCAGAAGTCGAAGAAAAAGTCGGAGATGCAGAAGTCATAGAAAAAAATCGAAGAAAATGTCGAAGAGGCAGAAGCCATAGAAAAATTCGAAAAAAAGTCGAAGAAGCAGAAGTCATACAAAAAGTCGAAATAGAAGTCAAAGAGGCAGAAGCCATAGAAAAAGTGGAAGAAGTAGAAGTCGAAGAAAAAGTCGAAGAGGCAGAAGCCATAGAAAAAAATCGAAGAAAATGTAGAAGAGGCAGAAGCCATAGAAAAAGTCAAAGAAGCAGAAGTCGAAGAAAAAGTCGAAGAGGCAGAAGCCATAGAAAAAGTCAAAGAAGCAGAAGTCGAAGAAAAAGTCGAAGAGGCAGAAGCCATAGAAAAAAATCGAAGAAAATGTCGAAGAGGCAGAAGCCATAGAAAAATTCGAAAAAAAGTCGAAGAAGCAGAAGTCATACAAAAAGTCGAAATAGAAGTCAAAGAGGCAGAAGCCATAGAAAAAGTGGAAGAAGTAGAAGTCGAAGAAAAAGTCGAAGAGGCAGAAGCCATAGAAAAATTCGAAAAGAATAAGTGGAAGAAGTAGAAGTCGAAGAAAAAGTCGAAGAGGCAGAAGCCATAGAAAAAAATCGAAGAAAATGTCGAAGAGGCAGAAGCCATAGAAAAATTCGAAAAAAAGTCGAAGAAGAAGAAGCCATAGAAAAAACTCGAAGCAGTAGAAGTCGAAAAGGCAGAAGCCATAGAAAAAACTCGAAGTAGTAGAAGTCGAAGAGGCAGAAGCCACAGAAAAAAATTGGGGAAAAAGTCGAAGAGGCAGAAGCCATAGAAAAAGTCGAAGAACTAGAAGTCGAAGTCGAAGAAAAAGTCGAAGATGCAGAAGTTATAGAAAAATTAAAAAAAAAAGTCGAAGAGGCATGGGCCATATAAAGTCGAAGACAAAGAAGTTGAAGAAAAAGTCGAAGGGGCAGAATCCATAGAAAAAGTCGAAGAAAAAGTCGAAGAGGCAGAAGCCATAGAAAAAAATCGAAGAAAATGTAGAAGAGGCAGAAGCCATAGAAAAAGTCAAAGAAGCAGAAGTCGAAGAAAAAGTCGGAGATGCAGAAGTCATAGAAAAAAATCGAAGAAAATGTCAAAGAGGCAGAAGCCATAGAAAAATTCGAAAAAAAGTCGAAGAAGCAGAAGCCATAGAAAAAGTCTAAGTAGAAGTCGAAGAGGCAGAAGCCATAGATAAAGCTCGAAAAAGTAGAAGTCGAAGAGGCAGAAGCCATAGAAAAAGTCGAAGAAGTAGCAGTCGAAGAAAAAGTCGAAGAGGCAGAAGGCATAGAAAAAGTCGAAGAAGTAGAAGTCGAAGTCGAAGAAAAAGTCGAAGAGGCAGAAGCCATCGAAACAGTCGAAGAAGCAGAAGTCGAAGAAAAAGTCGAAGAAGCAGAAGTCGAAGAAAAAGTAGAAGATGCAGAAGTCATAGAAAAATTCGAAAAGAAAAAGTCGAAGAAGTAGAAGTCGAAGAAAAAGTCGAAGAGGCAGAATCCATAGGAAAAAGTCGAAGAAAAAGTGGAAGAGGCAGAAGCCATAGAAAAAAATCGAAGAAAATGTAGAAGAGGCAGAAGCCATAGAAAAAGTCAAAGAAGTAGAAGTCAAAGAAAAAGTCGAAGAGGCAGAAGCCATAGAAAAAAATTGAAGAAAATGTCGAAGAGGCAGAAGCCATAGAAAAATTCGTAAAAAAGTCGAAGAAGCAGAAGCCATAGAAAAAGTCGAAGTAGAAGTCGAAGAGGCAGAAGCCATAGAAAAAGTCGAAGAAGTAGAAGTCGAAGAAAAAGTCGAAGAGGCAGAAGGCATATAAAAACTCAAAGAAGTAGAAGTCGAAGAGGCAGAAGCCACAGAAAAAAATTGAGGAAAAAGTCGAAGAGGCAGAAGCCATAGAAAAGGTCGAAGAAAAAGTCGAAGAGGCAGAAGCCATAGAAAAAAATCGAAGAAAATGTAGAAGAGGCAGAAGCCATAGAAAAAGTCGAAGAGGCAGAAGCCATAGAAAACAAACGAAGAAAATGTAGAAGAGGCAGAAGCCATAGAAAAAGTCAAAGAAGTAGAAGGTGAAGAAAAAGTCGAAGAGGCAGAAGCAATAGAAAAAGTCGAAGAAGCAGAAGTCGAAGAAAAAGTCGAAGATGCAGAAGTCATAGAAAAATTTGAAAAGAAAAAGTTTAAGAAGTAGAAGTCACAGAAAAAGTTGAAGAGGCAGAAGCCATAGAAAAAAATCGAAGAAAAAGTCGAAGAGGCAGAAGCCATAGAAAAAGTCGAAGAAGCAGAAGTCGAAGAAAAAGTCGAAGATGCAGAAGTAATAGAAAAATTCGAAAAGGAAAAGTTGAAGAAGTAGAAGTCAAAGAAAAAGTTGAGGAGGCAGAAGCCATAGAAAAAGTCGAAGAAGTAGAAGTCGAAAAGGCAGAAGTCATACAAAATACTCGAAGTAAAAGTCGAAGAGGCAGAAGCCATAGAAAAAGTCAAAGAAGCAGAAGTCGAAGAAAAAGTCGGAGATGCAGAAGTCACAGAAAAATTTGAAAAGAAAAAGTCGAAGAAGTAGAAGTCGAAGTAAAAGTCGAAGAGGCAGAATCCATAGAAAAAGTCAAAGAAAAAGTCGAAGAGGCAGAAGCCATAGAAAAAAATCGAAGAAAATGTAGAAGAGGCAGAAGCCATAGAAAAAGTCGAAGAAGTAGAAGGTGAAGAAAAAGTCGAAGAGGCAGAAGCCATAGAAAAAAATCGAAGAAAATGTCGAAGAGGCAGAAGCCATAGAAAAATTCGAAAAAAAGTCGAAGAAGCAGAAGCCATAGAAAAAGTCTAAGTAGAAGTCGAAGAGGCAGAAGCCCTAGATAAAACTCGAAAAAGTAGAAGTCGAAGAGGCAGAAGCCATAGAAAAAGTCGAAGAAGTAGCAGTCGAAGAAAAAGTCGAAGAGGCAGAAGCCATAGAAAAAGTCGAAGAAGTAGAAGTCGAAGTCGAAGAAAAAGTCGAAGAGGCAGAAGCCATAGAATAAAATCGAAGAAGTAGAAGTCGAAAAAAAAGTCGAAGATGCAGAAGTCATAGAAAAATTCGAAGAAGTAGAAGTCGAAGAAAAAGTCGAAGAGGCAGAGCCATAGAAAAAGTCTAAGTAGAAGACGAAGAGGCAGAAGCCATAGGAAAAAGTTGAAGAGGCAGAAGCCATAGAAAAAGTCGAAAAAAAAGTCGAAGAGGCAGAAGCCATAGAAAAAGTCGAAGAATTAGAAGTCGAAGAAAAAGTCAAAGAGACAGAAGCCAAAGGAAAATGTCGAAAAAGTAGAAGGTGAAGAAAAAGTCGAAGATGCAGAATTCATAGAAAAATTAGAAAAAAAAAGTCGAAGAAGTAGAAGTCAAAAAGGCAGAAGCCATAGAAAAAACTCGAAGTAGTAGAAGTCGTAGAGGCAGAAGCCATAGAAAAAAATGTAAGAAAAAGTCAAAGAGGCAGAAGCCATAGAAAAAAATCAAAGAAAAAGTCGAAGAGGCAGAAGTTATAGGAAAAAGTCGCAGAGGCAGAAGCCATAGAATAAAAACGAAGAAGTAGAAGTCGAAAAAAAAGTCGAAGAGGCAGAAGTCATAGGAGAAACTGGAAGAAGTAGAAGTCGAAGAAAAAGTTGAAGATGCAGAAATCATAGAAAAATTCGAAAAGAAAAAGTCGAAAAAAAAGTTGAAGAGGCAGAGCCATAGAAAAAGTCTAAGTAGAAGTCGTAGAGGCAGAAGCCATAGAAAAAAATCTAAGTAAAAGTCTAACAGGCAGAAGCCATAGAAACAGTCGGAGAAGTAGAAGTCGAAGAGGCAGAAGCCATAGCAAAAAATCAAAGAAAAAGTCGAAGAGGCAGAAGTTATAGGAAAAAGTCGCAGAGGCAGAAGCCATAGAATAAAAACGAAGAAGTAGAAGTCGAAAAAAAAGTTGAAGAGGCAGAAGTCATATGAAAAACTGGAAGAAGTAGAAGTCGAAGAAAAAGTTGAAGATGCAGAAATCATAGCAAAATTCGAAAAGAAAAAGTCGAAAAAAAAGTTGAAGAGGCAGAGCCATAGAAAAAGTCTAAGTAGAAGTCGTAGAGGCAGAAGCCATAGAAAAAATCTAAGTAAAAGTCTAACAGGCAGAAGCCATAGAAACAGTCGAAGAAAAAGTCGAAGAGGCAGAAGCCATAGAAAAAAATCGAAAAAAAAGTCAAAGAGGCAGAAGCCATAGAAAAAGTCGAAGAAAAAGTTGAAGATGCAGAAGTCATAGAAAAAAATCGAAGAAAATGTAGAAGAGGCAGAAGCCATAGAAAAATTCGAAAAAAAGACGAAGAAGCAGAAGCCATAGAAAAAGTCTAAGTAGAAGTCGAAGAGGCAGAAGGCATAGAAAAAGTCGAAGAAGTAGAAGTCGAAGAAAAAGTCAAAGAGGCAGAAGCCAGAGAAAAAAATCGAAGTAAAAGTCGAACCGGCAGAAGCCACAGAAAAAGTCAAAGAAGTAGAAGTCGAAGAGGCAGAAGCCATAGAAGCAGTCGAAGATAAAGACGAAGAAGCAGAAGCCATAGGAAAAAGTCATAGAAGAAGAAGTCGAAGAAAAAGTCGAAGATGTAGAAGTCATAGAAAAAGTCGAAGAAGCAGAAGTCGAAGAGGCAGAAGCTATAGGAAAAAGTTGAAAAGGCAGAAGCCATAGAAAAATTTGAAAAAAAAGTCGAAGAGGCAGAAGCCATAGAAAAAGTCGAAGAAGTAGAAGTCGAAGAAAAAGTCGAAAGGGCATAAGCCATAGAAAAAAATCGAAGAAAAAGTCGAAGAGGCAGAAGCCATAGAAAAAATCAAAGAAGCAGAAGTCCAAGAAAAAGTCCAAGATGCAGAAGTCATAGAAAAATTCGAAAAGAAAAAGTCGAAGAAGTAGAAGTCGAAGAAAAAGTCGAAGAGGCAGAAGCCATAGAAAAAGTCGAAGAAAAAGTCGAAGAGGCAGAAGCCATAGAAAAAAATCGAAGAAAATGTAGAAGAGGCAGAAGCCATAGAAAAAGTCAAAGAAGCAGAAGTCGAAGAAAAAGTCGGAGATGCAGAAGTCATAGAAAAATTCGAAAAGAAAAAGTCGAAGAAGTAGAAGTCGAAGAAAAAGTCGAAGAGGCAGAAGCCATAGAAAAAGTCGAAGAAAAAGTCGAAGAGGCAGAAGCCATAGAAAAAAATCGAAGAAAATGTAGAAGAGGCAGAAGCCATAGAAAAAGTCAAAGAAGCAGAAGTCGAAGAAAAAGTCGGAGATGCAGAAGTCATAGAAAAATTCGAAAAGAAAATGTCGAAGAAGTAGAAGTCGAAGAAAAAGTCGAAGAGGCAGAAGCCACTTCTGCCTCTTCAACTTTTTCTTAGACTACTACTTCTTCGAATTTTTCTATGGCTTCTGCCTCTTCGACTTTTTCTTCTATTTTTTTCTATGGCTTCTGCATCTTCGACTTTTTCTTCGACTTTTACTTCTTCGACTTTTTCTATGGCTTCTACTTCTTTGACTTTTTCTTTTCAAATTTTTCTGTGACTTCCGCATCTTCGACTTTTTCTTCGACTTTCTTTGATTTTTTTCTATGGCATCTGCCTTTTCGACTTCTACTTCTACGAGTTTTTCTATGGCTTCTGCCTCTTTGAATTTTTCTTAAATTTTTTTCTATGGCTTCTGACTCTTCGACTTCTACTTCTTCGACTTTTTTCATGCATTCTGCCTCTTCGACTTTTTCTTCGACTTCTACTTCTTTGACTTTTTCTATGGCCTCTGCCTCTTCGACTTTTATTACTTCGACTTTTTCTATAGCCTCTGCCTCTTTGACTTTTTTTTTTCGAATTTTTCTATAACTTCTGCATCTTCCACTTTTTCTTCGACTTCGACTTCTACTTCTTCAACTTTTTCTATGGCTTCTGCCTCTTCGACTTTTTCTTTGACTTCTACTTCTTCGACGTTTTCTATGGCTTCCGCATCTTCGACTTCTACTTTTTCGAGTTTTTTCTATGGCTTCTGCCTCTTCGACTTTTTCTTCGACTTCAGAAGCCATAGAAAAACTCAAAGAAGTAGAAGTCGAAGAGGCAGAAGCCATAGAAAAAAATTGAGGAAAAAGTCGAAGAGGCAGAAGCCATAGAAAAAGTCGAAGAACTAGAAGTCGAAGTCGAAGAAATAGTCGAAGATGCAGAAGTTATAGAAAAATTCGAAAAAAAAAGTCGAAGAGGCAGAGGCCATAGAAACAGTCGAATAAGTAGAAGTCGAAGAAAAAGTCGAACAGGCAGAAGCCATAGAAAAAAATCAAAGAAAAAGTCGAAGAAGTAGAAGTCGAAGAAAAAGTAGAAGAGGCAGAAGCCATAGAAAAATTCGAAAAAAAGTTGAAGAAGCAGAAGCCATAGAAAAAGTCAAAGAAGTAGAAGTCGAAGAAAAAGTCGAAGAGGCAGAAGCCATGGAAAAAGTCTAAGAAGTAGAAGTCGAAGAAAAAGTCAAAGAGGCAGAAGCCACAGAAAAAGTCTAAGAACTAGAAATCGAAGTCGAAGAAGAAGTCGAAGATGCAGAAGTTATAGAAAAATTCGAAAAAAAAGTCGTAGAGGCAGAGGCCATAGAAAAATTTGAAGACGAAGAAAAAGTCGAAGGGGCAGAAGCCATAGAAAATGTCGAAGAGGCAGAAGCCATAGAAAAATTTGAAAAAAAACTCGAAGAAGTAGACTTTGCAGAAAAAGTCGAAGAAGTAGAAGTCGAAGAGGCAGAAGCCATAGAAGCAGTCGAAGAAAAAGTCGAAGAAGCAGAAGTCGAAGAAAAAGTCGAAGAGGCAGAAGTCATGGAAAAAGTCGAAGACGTAGAAGTCAAAGAAAAAGTCGAAGAGGCAGAAGCCATAGGAAAAAGTTGAAAAGGCAGAAGCCATAGAAAAATTTCGAAGTAAAAGTCGAACAGGCAGAAGGCAAAGAAAAAGTCGAAGAAGTAGAAGTCGAAGTCGAAGAAAAAGTCGAAGAGGCAGAAGTCATAGGAAAAAGTCGTAGAAGTAGAAGTCGAAGAGGCAGAAGCCATGGATATAGTCTAAGAAGTAGAAGTCGAAGAAAAAGTCGAAGAGGTCGAAGCCATGGAAAAAGTCTAAGAAGTAGAAGTCGAAGAAAAAGTCGAAGAGGCAGAAGCCATAGAAAAAAATCGAAGTAAAAGTCAAAGAGACAGAAGCCAAAGGAAAATGTCGAAGAAGTAGAAGGTGAAGAAAAAGACAAAGATGCAGAAGTCATACAAAAAGTCGAAGAAGTAGAAGTCGAAGAAAAAGTCGAAGAGGCAGGAACCATGGAAAAAGTCGAAGAAGTAGAAGTCGAAGAAAAAGTCGAAGAGGCAGAAGCCATGGAAAAAGTTGAAGAAGTAGAAGTCGAAGAAAAAGTCGAACAGGCAGAAGCCATAGAAAAATTTGAAAAAAAACTCGAAGAAGTAGAATTCGCAGAAAAAGTCAAAGAAGTAGAAGTCGAAGAGGCAGAAGCCATAGAAGCAGTCGAAGAAAAAGTCGAAGAAGCAGAAGTCGAAGAAAAAGTCGAAGAGGCAGAAGTCATGGAAAAAGTCGAAGACGTAGAAGTCAAAGAAAAAGTCGAAGAGGCAGAAGCCATAGAAAAAGTCGAAGAAGTAGAAGTCGAAGTCGAAGAAAAAGTCGAAGAGGCAGAAGCCATAGAATAAAATCGAAGAAGTAGAAGTCGAAAAAAAAGTCGAAGGGGCAGAAGCCATAGGAAAAAGTTGAAGAGGCAGAAGCCATAGAAAAATTTGAAAAAAAAGTCGAAGAAGCAGAAGCCATAGAAAAAGTCGAAGAAGTAGAAGTCGAAGAAAAAGTCGAAAGGGCAGAAGCCATAGAAAAAAATCGAAGAAAAAGTCGAAGAGGCAGAAGCCATAGAAAAAATCAAAGAAGCAGAAGTCATAGAAAAATTTGAAAAGAAAAAGTCGAAGAAGTAGAAGTCGAAGAAAAAGCCGAAGAAAAAGTCGAAGAGGCAGAAGCCATAGAAAAAGTCGAAGAAAAAGTCAAACAGGCAGAAGCCACGGAAAGAGTCTAAGTAGAAGTCGAAGAAAAAGTTGAAGAGGCAGAAGCCATAGAAAAAAATCAAAGAAAAAGTCGAAGAGGCAGAAGCCATAGAAAAAGTCGATGAAGTAGAAGTCGAAGAAAAAGTTGAAGATGCAGAAGCCATAGATGAACTCGAAGAAGTAGAAGTCGAAGAGGCAGAAGCCATAGAAAAAACTCTAAAAAGTAGAAGTCGAAGATGCAGAAACCAGAGAAAAATCGAAGAAGTAGAAGTCAAAGAAAAAGTCGAAGAGGCAGAAGCCATAGAAAAAGTTGAAGAAGTAGAAGTCGAAGTCGAAGAAAAAGTGGAAGATGCAGAAGTTATAGAAAAATTTGAAAAAAAAAGTCGAAGAAGTAGAAGTCAAAAAGGCAGAAGCCATAGAAAAAACTCGAAGTAGTAGAAGTCGTAGAGGCAGAAGCCATAGAAAAAAATCAAAGAAAAAGTCGAAGAGGCAGAAGTTATAGGAAAAAGTCGCAGAGGCAGAAGCCATAGAATAAAAACGAAGAAGTAGAAGTCGAAAAAAAAAGTCGAAGAGGCAGAAGTTATAGGAAAAACTGGAAGAAGTAGAAGTCGAAGAAAAAGTTGAAGATGCAGAAATCATAGCAAAATTCGAAAAGAAAAAGTCGAAAAAAAAGTTGAAGAGGCAGAGCCATAGAAAAAGTCTAAGTAGAAGTCGTAGAGGCAGAAGCCATAGAAAAAAATCTAAGTAAAAGTCTAACAGGCAGAAGCCATAGACACAGTCGAAGAAAAAGTCGAAGAGGCAGAAGCCATAGAAAAAGTCGGAGAAGTAGAAGTCGAAGAGGCAGAAGCCATAGAAAAAAATCTAAGTAAAAGTCGAAGAGGCAGAAGCCATAGAAACAGTCGAAGAAAAAGTCGAAGAGGCAGAAGCCATAGAAAAAAATCGAAAAAAAAGTCAAAGAGGCAGAAGCCATAGAAAAAGTCTAAGTAGAAGTCGTAGAGGCAGAAGCCATAGAAAAAAATCTAAGTAAAAGTCTAACAGGCAGAAGCCATAGACACAGTCGAAGAAAAAGTCGAAGAGGCAGAAGCCATAGATGAACTCGAAGAAGTAGAAGTCGAAGAGGCAGAAGCCATAGACAAAAATCGAAAAAGTAGAAGTCGAAGATGCAGAAACCATAGAAAAATCGAAGAAGTAGAAGTCAAAGAAAAAGTCGAAGAGGCAGAAGCCATAGAAAAAGTTGAAGAAGTAGAAGTCGAAGTCGAAGAAAAAGTGGAAGATGCAGAAGTTATAGAAAAATTTGAAAAAAAAAGTCGAAGAAGTAGAAGTCAAAAAGGCAGAAGCCATAGAAAAAACTCGAAGTAGTAGAAGTCGTAGAGGCAGAAGCCATAGAAAAAAATCAAAGAAAAAGTCGAAGAGGCAGAAGTTATAGGAAAAAGTCGCAGAGGCAGAAGCCATAGAATAAAAACGAAGAAGTAGAAGTCGAAAAAAAAGTCGAAGAGGCAGAAGTTATAGGAAAAACTGGAAGAAGTAGAAGTCGAAGAAAAAGTTGAAGATGCAGAAATCATAGCAAAATTCGAAAAGAAAAAGTCGAAAAAAAAGTTGAAGAGGCAGAGCCATAGAAAAAGTCTAAGTAGAAGTCGTAGAGGCAGAAGCCATAGAAAAAAATCTAAGTAAAAGTCTAACAGGCAGAAGCCATAGACACAGTCGAAGAAAAAGTCGAAGAGGCAGAAGCCATAGAAAAAGTCGGAGAAGTAGAAGTCGAAGAGGCAGAAGCCATAGAAAAAAATCTAAGTAAAAGTCGAAGAGGCAGAAGCCATAGAAACAGTCGAAGAAAAAGTCGAAGAGGCAGAAGCCATAGAAAAAAAATCGAAAAAAAAGTCAAAGAGGCAGAAGCCATAGAAAAACTCGAAGAAAAAGTTGAAGAGGCAGGAGCCATAGAAAAAAATCAAAGTAAAAGTGGAAGAGGCAGAAGTCATAGAAATATTTGAAAAGAAAAAGTCGAAGTAGAAGTCGAAGAAAAAGTCGAAGATGCAGAAGTCATAGAAAAATTCGAAAAGAAAAAGTCGAAGAAGTAGAAGTCGAAGAGGCAGAAGCTATAGGAAAAAGTTGAAAAGGCAGAAGCCATAGAAAAATTTGAAAAAAAAGTCGAAGAGGCAGAAGCCATAGAAAAAGTCGAAGAAGTAGAAGTCGAAGAAAATGTCGAAAGGGCAGAAGCCATAGAAACAGTCGAAGAAAAAGTTGAAGAGGCAGAAGCCATAGAAAAAAATCAAAGAAAAAGTGGAAGAGGCAGAAGTCATAGAAATATTTGAAAAGAAAAAGTCGAAGTAGAAGTCGAAGAAAAAGTCGAAGATGCAGAAGTCATAGAAAAATTCGAAAAGAAAAAGTCGAAGAAGTAGAAGTCGAAGAAAAAGTCAAAGAGGCAGAAGCCATAGAAAAAAATCGAAGAAAATGTAGAAGAGGCAGAAGCCATAGAAAAAGTCGAAGAAGTAGAAGTCGAAGAAAAAGTCGAAGAGGCAGAAGCCATAGAAAAAAATCGAAGAAAATGTCGAAGTGGTAGAAGCCATAGAAAAATTCGAAAAAAAGACGAAGAAGCAGAAGCCATAGAAAAAGTCTAAGTAGAAGTCGAAGAGGCAGAAGGCATAGAAAAAGTCGAAGAAGTAGAAGTCGAAGAAAAAGTCGAAGAGGCAGAAGCCAGAGAAAAAAATCGAAGTAAAAGTCGAACCGGCAGAAGCCACAGAAAAAGACAAAGTAGTAGAAGTCGAAAAGGCAGAAGCCATAGAAGCAGTCGAAGATAAAGACGAAGAAGCAGAAGCCACAGGAAAAAGTCAAAGAAGAAGAAGTCGAAGAAAAAGTCGAAGATGTAGAAGTCATAGAAAAAGTCGAAGAAGCAGAAGTCGAAGAGGCAGAAGCTATAGGAAAAAGTTGAAAAGGCAGAAGCCATAGAAAAATTTGAAAAAAAAGTCAAAGAGGCAGAAGCCATAGAAAAAGTCGAAGAAGTAGAAGTCGAAGAAAAAGTCGAAAGGGCATAAGCCATAGAAAAAAATCGAAGAAAAAGTCGAAGAGGCAGAAGCCATAGAAAAAATCAAAGAAGCAGAAGTCCAAGAAAAAGTCCAAGATGCAGACGTCATAGAAAAATTCGAAAAGAAAAAGTCGAAGAAGTAGAAGTCGAAGAAAAATTCGAAGAGGCAGAAGCCACTTCTGCCTCTTCAACTTTTTCTTAGACTACTACTTCTTCGAATTTTTCTATGGCTTCTGCCTCTTCGACTTTTTCTTCTATTTTTTTCTATGGCTTCTGCATCTTCGACTTTTTCTTCGACTTTTACTTCTTCGACTTTTTCTATGGCTTCTACTTCTTTGACTTTTTCTTTTCAAATTTTTCTGTGACTTCCGCATCTTCGACTTTTTCTTCGACTTTCTTTGATTTTTTTCTATGGCATCTGCCTTTTCGACTTCTACTTCTTTGAGTTTTTCTATGGCTTCTGCCTCTTTGAATTTTTCTTAAATTTTTTTCTATGGCTTCTGACTCTTCGACTGCTACTTCTTCGACTTTTTTCATGCATTCTGCCTCTTCGACTTTTTCTTCGACTTCTACTTCTTTGACTTTTTCTATGGCCTCTGCCTCTTCGACTTTTATTACTTCGACTTTTTCTATAGCCTCTGCCTCTTTGACTTTTTTTTTTCGAATTTTTCTATAACTTCTGCATCTTCCACTTTTTCTTCGACTTCGACTTCTACTTCTTCAACTTTTTCTATGGCTTCTGCCTCTTCAACTTTTTCTTTGACTTCTACTTCTTCGACTTTTTCTATGGCTTCCGCATCTTCGACTTCTACTTTTTCGAGTTTTTTCTATGGCTTCTGCCTCTTCGACTTTTTCTTCGACTTCAGAAGCCATAGAAAAACTGAAAGAAGTAGAAGTCGAAGAGGCAGAAGCCATAGAAAAAAATTGAGGAAAAAGTCGAAGAGGCAGAAGCCATAGAAAAAGTCGAAGAACTAGAAGTCGAAGTCGAAGAAATAGTCGAAGATGCAGAAGTTATAGAAAAATTCGAAAAAAAAAGTCGAAGAGGCAGAGACCATAGAAACAGTTGAATAAGTAGAAGTCGAAGAAAAAGTCGAAAGGGCATAAGCCATAGAAAAAAATCGAAGAAAAAGTCGAAGAGGCAGAAGCCATAGAAAAAATCAAAGAAGCAGAAGTCCAAGAAAAAGTCCAAGATGCAGAAGTCATAGAAAAATTCGAAAAGAAAAAGTCGAAGAAGTAGAAGTCGAAGAAAAAGTCGAAGAGGCAGAAGCCATAGAAAAAGTCGAAGAAAAAGTCGAAGAGGCAGAAGCCATAGAAAAAAATCGAAGAAAATGTAGAAGAGGCAGAAGCCATAGAAAAAGTCAAAGAAGCAGAAGTCGAAGAAAAAGTCGGAGATGCAGAAGTCATAGAAAAATTCGAAAAGAGAAAGTCGAAGAAGTAGAAGTCGAAGAAAAAGTCGAAGAGGCAGAAGCCACTTCTGCCTCTTCAACTTTTTCTTAGACTAGTACTTCTTCGAATTTTTCTATGGCTTCTGCCTCTTCGACTTTTTCTTCTATTTTTTTCTATGGCTTCTGCATCTTCGACTTTTTCTTCGACTTTTACTTCTTCGACTTTTTCTATGGCTTCTACTTCTTTGACTTTTTCTTTTCAAATTTTTCTGTGACTTCCGCATCTTCGACTTTTTCTTCGACTTTCTTTGATTTTTTTCTATGGCATCTGCCTTTTCGACTTCTACTTCTACGAGTTTTTCTATGGCTTCTGCCTCTTTGAATTTTTCTTAAATTTTTTTCTATGGCTTCTGACTCTTCGACTTTTTCTTTGACTTCTACTTCTTTGACTTTTTCTATGGCCTCTGCCTCTTCGACTTTTATTACTTCGACTTTTTCTATAGCCTCTGCCTCTTTGACTTTTTTTTTTCGAATTTTTCTATAACTTCTGCATCTTCCACTTTTTCTTCGACTTCGACTTCTACTTCTTCAACTTTTTCTATGGCTTCTGCCTCTTCGACTTTTTCTTTGACTTCTACTTCTTCGACTTTTTCTATGGCTTCCGCATCTTCGACTTCTACTTTTTCGAGTTTTTTCTATGGCTTCTGCCTCTTCGACTTTTTCTTCGACTTCAGAAGCCATAGAAAAACTCAAAGAAGTAGAAGTCGAAGAGGCAGAAGCCATAGAAAAAAATTGAGGAAAAAGTCGAAGAGGCAGAAGCCATAGAAAAAGTCGAAGAACTAGAAGTCGAAGTCGAAGAAATAGTCGTAGATGCAGAAGTTATAGAAAAATTCGAAAAAAAAAGTCGAAGAGGCAGAGGCCATAGAAACAGTCGAATAAGTAGAAGTCGAAGAAAAAGTCGAACAGGCAGAAGCCATAGAAAAAAATCAAAGAAAAAGTCGAAGAAGTAGAAGTCGAAGAAAAAGTAGAAGAGGCAGAAGCCATAGAAAAATTTGAAAAAAAGTTGAAGAAGCAGAAGCCATAGAAAAAGTCAAAGAAGTAGAAGTCGAAGAAAAAGTCGAAGAGGCAGAAGCCATGGAAAAAGTCTAAGAAGTAGAAGTCGAAGAAAAAGTCAAAGAGGCAGAAGCCACAGAAAAAGTCTAAGAACTAGAAATCGAAGTCGAAGAAGAAGTCGAAGATGCAGAAGTTATAGAAAAATTCGAAAAAAAAGTCGTAGAGGCAGAGGCCATAGAAAAATTTGAAGACGAAGAAAAAGTCGAAGGGGCAGAAGCCATAGAAAATGTCGAAGAGGCAGAAGCCATAGAAAAATTTGAAAAAAAACTCGAAGAAGTAGACTTTGCAGAAAAAGTCGAAGAAGTAGAAGTCGAAGAGGCAGAAGCCATAGAAGCAGTCGAAGAAAAAGTCGAAGAAGCAGAAGTCGAAGAAAAAGTCGAAGAGGCAGAAGTCATGGAAAAAGTCGAAGAGGTAGAAGTCAAAGAAAAAGTCAAAGAGGCAGAAGCCATAGGAAAAAGTTGAAAAGGCAGAAGCCATAGAAAAATTTCGAAGTAAAAGTCGAACAGGCAGAAGGCAAAGAAAAAGTCGAAGAAGAAGAAGTCGAAGTCGAAGAAAAAGTCGAAGAGGCAGAAGTCATAGGAAAAAGTCGAAGAAGTAGAAGTCGAAGAGGCAGAAGCCATGGAAAAAGTCTAAGAAGTAGAAGTCGAAGAAAAAGTCGAAGAGGCAGAAGCCATAGAAAAAAATCGAAGTAAAAGTCAAAGAGACAGAAGCCAAAGGAAAATGTCGAAGAAGTAGAAGGTGAAGAAAAAGACAAAGATGCAGAAGTCATACAAAAAGTCGAAGAAGTAGAAGTCGAAGAAAAAGTCGAAGAGGCAGGAACCATGGAAAAAGTCGAAGAAGTAGAAGTCGAAGAAAAAGTCGAAGAGGCAGAAGCCATGGAAAAAGTTGAAGAAGTAGAAGTCGAAGAAAAAGTCGAACAGGCAGAAGCCATAGAAAAATTTGAAAAAAAACTCGAAGAAGTAGAATTCGCAGAAAAAGTCGAAGAAGTAGAAGTCGAAGAGGCAGAAGCCATAGAAGCAGTCGAAGAAAAAGTCGAAGAAGCAGAAGTCGAAGAAAAAGTCGAAGAGGCAGAAGTCATGGAAAAAGTCGAAGACGTAGAAGTCAAAGAAAAAGTCGAAGAGGCAGAAGCCATAGAAAAAGTCGAAGAAGTAGAAGTCGAAGTCGAAGAAAAAGTCGAAGAGGCAGAAGCCATAGAATAAAATCGAAGAAGTAGAAGTCGAAAAAAAAGTCGAAGATGCAGAAGTCATAGAAAAATTCGAAGAAGTAGAAGTCGAAGAAAAAGTGGAAGAGGCAGAGCCATAGAAAAAGTGTAAGTAGAAGACGAAGAGGCAGAAGCCATAGGAAAAAGTTGAAGAGGCAGAAGCCATAGAAAAAGTCGAAAAAAAAGTCGAAGAGGCAGAAGCCATAGAAAAAGTCGAAGAATTAGAAGTCGAAGAAAAAGTCGAAGGGGCAGAAGCCATAGAAAAAATAGAAGAAAAAGTCAAAGAGACAGAAGCCAAAGGAAAATGTCGAAAAAGTAGAAGGTGAAGAAAAAGTCGAAGATGCAGAATTCATAGAAAAATTAGAAAAAAAAAGTCGAAGAAGTAGAAGTCAAAAAGGCAGAAGCCATAGAAAAAACTCGAAGTAGTAGAAGTCGTAGAGGCAGAAGCCATATAAAAAAATCTAAGAAAAAGTCAAAGAGGCAGAAGCCATAGAAAAAAATCTAAGAAAAAGTCGAAGAGGCAGAAGTTATAGGAAAAAGTCGCAGAGGCAGAAGCCATAGAATAAAAACGAAGAAGTAGAATTCGAAAAAAAAGTCGAAGAGGCAGAAGTCATAGGAGAAACTGGAAGAAGTAGAAGTCGAAGAAAAAGTTGAAGATGCAGAAATCATAGAAAAATTCGAAAAGAAAAAGTCGAAAAAAAAGTTGAAGAGGCAGAGCCATAGAAAAAGTCTAAGTAGAAGTCGTAGAGGCAGAAGCCATAGAAAAAATTCTAAGTAAAAGTCTATCAGGCAGAAGCCATAGAAACAGTCGAAGAAAAAGTCGAAGAGGCAGAAGCCATATAAAAAGTCGGAGAAGTAGAAGTCGAAGAGGCAGAAGCCATAGAAAAAAATCTAAGTAAAAGTCGAAGAGGCAGAAGCCATAGAAACAGTCGAAGAAAAAGTCGAAGAGGCAGAAGCCATAGAGAAAAAATCGAAAAAAAAGTCAAAGAGGCAGAAGCCATAGAAAAAGTCGAAGAAGGAGAAGTCGAAGAAAAAGTTGAAGAGGCAGAAGCCATAGAAAAAAATCAAAGTAAAAGTGGAAGAGGCAGAAGTCATAGAAATATTTGAAAAGAAAAAGTCGAAGTAGAAGTCGAAGAAAAAGTCGAAGATGCAGAAGTCATAGAAAAATTCGAAAAGAAAAAGTCGAAGAAGTAGAAGTCGAAGAAAAAGTCAAAGAGGCAGAAGCCATAGAAAAAAATCGAAGAAAATGTAGAAGAGGCAGAAGCCATAGAAAAAGTCGAAGAAGTAGAAGTCGAAGAAAAAGTCGAAGAGGCAGAAGCCATAGAAAAAAATCGGAGAAAATGTCGAAGTGGTAGAAGCCATAGAAAAATTCGAAAAAAAGACGAAGAAGCAGAAGCCATAGAAAAAGTCTAAGTAGAAGTCGAAGAGGCAGAAGGCATAGAAAAAGTCGAAGAAGTAGAAGTCGAAGAAAAAGTCGAAGAGGCAGAAGCCAGAGAAAAAAATCGAAGTAAAAGTCGAACCGGCAGAAGCCACAGAAAAAGTCAAAGAAGTAGAAGTCGAAGAGGCAGAAGCCATAGAAGGAGTCGAAGAAAAAGTCGAGGAAGCAGAAGTCGAAGAGGCAGAAGCTATAGGAAAAAGTTGAAAAGGCAGAAGCCATAGAAAAATATGAAAAAAAAGTCGAAGAAGCAGAAGCCATAGAAAAAGTCGAAGAAGTAGAAGTCGAAGAAAAAGTCGAAAGGGCAGAAGCCATAGAAAAAAATCGAAGAAAAAGTCGAAGAGGCAGAAGCCATAGAAAAAATCAAAGAAGCAGAAGTCCAAGAAAAAGTCCAAGATGCAGAAGTCATAGAAAAATTTGAAAAGAAAAAGTCGAAGAAGTAGAAGTCGAAGAAAAAGCCGAAGAAAAAGTCGAAGAGGCAGAAGCCATAGAAAAAGTCGAAGAAAAAGTCAAACAGGCAGAAGTCACGGAAAGAGTCTAAGTAGAAGTCGAAGAAAAAGTTGAAGAGGCAGAAGCCATAGAAAAAAATCAAAGAAAAAGTCGAAGAGGCAGAAGCCATAGAAAAAGTCGATGAAGTAGAAGTCGAAGAAAAAGTTGAAGATGCAGAAGCCATAGATGAACTCGAAGAAGTAGAAGTCGAAGAGGCAGAAGCCATAGAAAAAACTCGAAAAAGTAGAAGTCGAAGATGCAGAAACCATAGAAAAATCTAAGAAGTAGAAGTCAAAGAAAAAGTCGAAGAGGCAGAAGCCATAGAAAAAGTTGAAGAAGTAGAAGTCGAAGTCGAAGAAAAAGTGGAAGATGCAGAAGTTATAGAAAAATTTGAAAAAAAAAGTCGAAGAAGTAGAAGTCAAAAAGGCAGAAGCCATAGAAAAAACTCGAAGTAGTAGAAGTCGTAGAGGTAGAAGCCATAGAAAAAAATCAAAGAAAAAGTCGAAGAGGCAGAAGTTATAGGAAAAAGTCGCAGAGGCAGAAGCCATAGAATAAAAACGAAGAAGTAGAAGTCGAAAAAAAAGTCGAAGAGGCAGAAGTTATAGGAAAAACTGGAAGAAGTAGAAGTCGAAGAAAAAGTTGAAGATGCAGAAATCATAGCAAAATTCGAAAAGAAAAAGTCGAAAAAAAAGTTGAAGAGGCAGAGCCATAGAAAAAGTCTAAGTAGAAGTCGTAGAGGCAGAAGCCATAGAAAAAAATCTAAGTAAAAGTCTAACAGGCAGAAGCCATAGACACAGTCGAAGAAAAAGTCGAAGAGGCAGAAGCCATAGAAAAAGTCGGAGAAGTAGAAGTCGAAGAGGCAGAAGCCATAGAAACAGTCGAAGAAAAAGTCGAAGAGGCAGAAGCCATAGAAAAAAATCGAAAAAAAAGTCAAAGAGGCAGAAGCCATAGAAAAAGTCTAAGTAGAAGTCGTAGAGGCAGAAGCCATAGAAAAAAATCTAAGTAAAAGTCTAACAGGCAGAAGCCATAGACACAGTCGAAGAAAAAGTCGAAGAGGCAGAAGCCATAGATGAACTCGAAGAAGTAGAAGTCGAAGAGGCAGAAGCCATAGAAAAAACTCGAAAAAGTAGAAGTCGAAGATGCAGAAACCATAGAAAAATCGAAGAAGTAGAAGTCAAAGAAAAAGTCGAAGAGGCAGAAGCCATAGAAAAAGTTGAAGAAGTAGAAGTCGAAGTCGAAGAAAAAGTGGAAGATGCAGAAGTTATAGAAAAATTTGAAAAAAAAAGTCGAAGAAGTAGAAGTCAAAAAGGCAGAAGCCATAGAAAAAACTCGAAGTAGTAGAAGTCGTAGAGGCAGAAGCCATAGAAAAAAATCAAAGAAAAAGTCGAAGAGGCAGAAGTTATAGGAAAAAGTCGCAGAGGCAGAAGCCATAGAATAAAAACGAAGAAGTAGAAGTCGAAAAAAAAGTCGAAGAGGCAGAAGTTATAGGAAAAACTGGAAGAAGTAGAAGTCGAAGAAAAAGTTGAAGATGCAGAAATCATAGCAAAATTCGAAAAGAAAAAGTCGAAAAAAAAGTTGAAGAGGCAGAGCCATAGAAAAAGTCTAAGTAGAAGTCGTAGAGGCAGAAGCCATAGAAAAAAATCTAAGTAAAAGTCTAACAGGCAAAAGCCATAGACACAGTCGAAGAAAAAGTCGAAGAGGCAGAAGCCATAGAAAAAGTCGGAGAAGTAGAAGTCGAAGAGGCAGAAGCCATAGAAAAAAATCTAAGTAAAAGTCGAAGAGGCAGAAGCCATAGAAACAGTCGAAGAAAAAGTCGAAGAGGCAGAAGCCATAGAAAAAAATCGAAAAAAAAGTCAAAGAGGCAGAAGCCATAGAAAAAGTCGAAGAAAAAGTTGAAGAGGCAGAAGCCATAGAAAAAAATCAAAGTAAAAGTGGAAGAGGCAGAAGTCATAGAAATATTTGAAAAGAAAAAGTCGAAGTAGAAGTCGAAGAAAAAGTCGAAGATGCAGAAGTCATAGAAAAATTTGAAAAAAAAAGTCGAAGAAGTAGAAGTCAAAAAGGCAGAAGCCATAGAAAAAACTCGAAGTAGTAGAAGTCGTAGAGGCAGAAGCCATAGAAAAAAATCAAAGAAAAAGTCGAAGAGGCAGAAGTTATAGGAAAAAGTCGCAGAGGCAGAAGCCATAGAATAAAAACGAAGAAGTAGAAGTCGAAAAAAAAGTCGAAGAGGCAGAAGTTATAGGAAAAACTGGAAGAAGTAGAAGTCGAAGAAAAAGTTGAAGATGCAGAAATCATAGCAAAATTAGAAAAGAAAAAGTCGAAAAAAAAGTTGAAGAGGCAGAGCCATAGAAAAAGTCTAAGTAGAAGTCGTAGAGGCAGAAGCCATAGAAAAAAATCTAAGTAAAAGTCTAACAGGCAGAAGCCATAGACACAGTCGAAGAAAAAGTCGAAGAGGCAGAAGCCATAGAAAAAGTCGGAGAAGTAGAAGTCGAAGAGGCAGAAGCCATAGAAAAAAATCTAAGTAAAAGTCGAAGAGGCAGAAGCCATAGAAACAGTCGAAGAAAAAGTCGAAGAGGCAGAAGCCATAGAAAAAAATCGAAAAAAAAGTCAAAGAGGCAGAAGCCATAGAAAAACTCGAAGAAAAAGTTGAAGAGGCAGAAGCCATAGAAAAAAATCAAAGTAAAAGTGGAAGAGGCAGAAGTCATAGAAATATTTGAAAAGAAAAAGTCGAAGTAGAAGTCGAAGAAAAAGTCGAAGATGCAGAAGTCATAGAAAAATTCGAAAAGAAAAAGTCGAAGAAGTAGAAGTCGAAGAGGCAGAAGCTATAGGAAAAAGTTGAAAAGGCAGAAGCCATAGAAAAATTTGAAAAAAAAGTCGAAGAGGCAGAAGCCATAGAAAAAGTCGAAGAAGTAGAAGTCGAAGAAAATGTCGAAAGGGCAGAAGCCATAGAAACAGTCGAAGAAAAAGTTGAAGAGGCAGAAGCCATAGAAAAAAATCAAAGAAAAAGTGGAAGAGGCAGAAGTCATAGAAATATTTGAAAAGAAAAAGTCGAAGTAGAAGTCGAAGAAAAAGTCGAAGATGCAGAAGTCATAGAAAAATTCGAAAAGAAAAAGTCGAAGAAGTAGAAGTCGAAGAAAAAGTCAAAGAGGCAGAAGCCATAGAAAAAAATCGAAGAAAATGTAGAAGAGGCAGAAGCCATAGAAAAAGTCGAAGAAGTAGAAGTCGAAGAAAAAGTCGAAGAGGCAGAAGCCATAGAAAAAAATCGAAGAAAATGTCGAAGTGGTAGAAGCCATAGAAAAATTCGAAAAAAAGACGAAGAAGCAGAAGCCATAGAAAAAGTCTAAGTAGAAGTCGAAGAGGCAGAAGGCATAGAAAAAGTCGAAGAAGTAGAAGTCGAAGAAAAAGTCGAAGAGGCAGAAGCCAGAGAAAAAAATCGAAGTAAAAGTCGAACCGGCAGAAGCCACAGAAAAAGACAAAGAAGTAGAAGTCGAAAAGGCAGAAGCCATAGAAGCAGTCGAAGATAAAGACGAAGAAGCAGAAGCCACAGGAAAAAGTCAAAGAAGAAGAAGTCGAAGAAAAAGTCGAAGATGTAGAAGTCATAGAAAAAGTCGAAGAAGCAGAAGTCGAAGAGGCAGAAGCTATAGGAAAAAGTTGAAAAGGCAGAAGCCATAGAAAAATTTGAAAAAAAAGTCAAAGAGGCAGAAGCCATAGAAAAAGTCGAAGAAGTAGAAGTCGAAGAAAAAGTCGAAAGGGCATAAGCCATAGAAAAAAATCGAAGAAAAAGTCGAAGAGGCAGAAGCCATAGAAAAAATCAAAGAAGCAGAAGTCCAAGAAAAAGTCCAAGATGCAGACGTCATAGAAAAATTCGAAAAGAAAAAGTCGAAGAAGTAGAAGTCGAAGAAAAATTCGAAGAGGCAGAAGCCACTTCTGCCTCTTCAACTTTTTCTTAGACTACTACTTCTTCGAATTTTTCTATGGCTTCTGCCTCTTCGACTTTTTCTTCTATTTTTTTCTATGGCTTCTGCATCTTCGACTTTTTCTTCGACTTTTACTTCTTCGACTTTTTCTATGGCTTCTACTTCTTTGACTTTTTCTTTTCAAATTTTTCTGTGACTTCCGCATCTTCGACTTTTTCTTCGACTTTCTTTGATTTTTTTCTATGGCATCTGCCTTTTCGACTTCTACTTCTTTGAGTTTTTCTATGGCTTCTGCCTCTTTGAATTTTTCTTAAATTTTTTTCTATGGCTTCTGACTCTTCGACTGCTACTTCTTCGACTTTTTTCATGCATTCTGCCTCTTCGACTTTTTCTTCGACTTCTACTTCTTTGACTTTTTCTATGGCCTCTGCCTCTTCGACTTTTATTACTTCGACTTTTTCTATAGCCTCTGCCTCTTTGACTTTTTTTTTTCGAATTTTTCTATAACTTCTGCATCTTCCACTTTTTCTTCGACTTCGACTTCTACTTCTTCAACTTTTTCTATGGCTTCTGCCTCTTCAACTTTTTCTTTGACTTCTACTTCTTCGACTTTTTCTATGGCTTCCGCATCTTCGACTTCTACTTTTTCGAGTTTTTTCTATGGCTTCTGCCTCTTCGACTTTTTCTTCGACTTCAGAAGCCATAGAAAAACTGAAAGAAGTAGAAGTCGAAGAGGCAGAAGCCATAGAAAAAAATTGAGGAAAAAGTCGAAGAGGCAGAAGCCATAGAAAAAGTCGAAGAACTAGAAGTCGAAGTCGAAGAAATAGTCGAAGATGCAGAAGTTATAGAAAAATTCGAAAAAAAAAGTCGAAGAGGCAGAGACCATAGAAACAGTTGAATAAGTAGAAGTCGAAGAAAAAGTCGAAAGGGCATAAGCCATAGAAAAAAATCGAAGAAAAAGTCGAAGAGGCAGAAGCCATAGAAAAAATCAAAGAAGCAGAAGTCCAAGAAAAAGTCCAAGATGCAGAAGTCATAGAAAAATTCGAAAAGAAAAAGTCGAAGAAGTAGAAGTCGAAGAAAAAGTCGAAGAGGCAGAAGCCATAGAAAAAGTCGAAGAAAAAGTCGAAGAGGCAGAAGCCATAGAAAAAAATCGAAGAAAATGTAGAAGAGGCAGAAGCCATAGAAAAAGTCAAAGAAGCAGAAGTCGAAGAAAAAGTCGGAGATGCAGAAGTCATAGAAAAATTCGAAAAGAGAAAGTCGAAGAAGTAGAAGTCGAAGAAAAAGTCGAAGAGGCAGAAGCCACTTCTGCCTCTTCAACTTTTCTTAGACTATACTTCTTCGAATTTTTCTATGGCTTCTGCCTCTTCGACTTTTTCTTCTATTTTTTTCTATGGCTTCTGCATCTTCGACTTTTTCTTCGACTTTTACTTCTTCGACTTTTTCTATGGCTTCTACTTCTTTGACTTTTTCTTTTCAAATTTTTCTGTGACTTCCGCATCTTCGACTTTTTCTTCGACTTTCTTTGATTTTTTTCTATGGCATCTGCCTTTTCGACTTCTACTTCTACGAGTTTTTCTATGGCTTCTGCCTCTTTGAATTTTTCTTAAATTTTTTTCTATGGCTTCTGACTCTTCGACTTTTTCTTTGACTTCTACTTCTTTGACTTTTTCTATGGCCTCTGCCTCTTCGACTTTTATTACTTCGACTTTTTCTATAGCCTCTGCCTCTTTGACTTTTTTTTTCGAATTTTTCTATAACTTCTGCATCTTCCACTTTTTCTTCGACTTCGACTTCTACTTCTTCAACTTTTTCTATGGCTTCTGCCTCTTCGACTTTTTCTTTGACTTCTACTTCTTCGACTTTTTCTATGGCTTCCGCATCTTCGACTTCTACTTTTTCGAGTTTTTTCTATGGCTTCTGCCTCTTCGACTTTTTCTTCGACTTCAGAAGCCATAGAAAAACTCAAAGAAGTAGAAGTCGAAGAGGCAGAAGCCATAGAAAAAAATTGAGGAAAAAGTCGAAGAGGCAGAAGCCATAGAAAAAGTCGAAGAACTAGAAGTCGAAGTCGAAGAAATAGTCGTAGATGCAGAAGTTATAGAAAAATTCGAAAAAAAAAGTCGAAGAGGCAGAGGCCATAGAAACAGTCGAATAAGTAGAAGTCGAAGAAAAAGTCGAACAGGCAGAAGCCATAGAAAAAAATCAAAGAAAAAGTCGAAGAAGTAGAAGTCGAAGAAAAAGTAGAAGAGGCAGAAGCCATAGAAAAATTTGAAAAAAAGTTGAAGAAGCAGAAGCCATAGAAAAAGTCAAAGAAGTAGAAGTCGAAGAAAAAGTCGAAGAGGCAGAAGCCATGGAAAAAGTCTAAGAAGTAGAAGTCGAAGAAAAAGTCAAAGAGGCAGAAGCCACAGAAAAAGTCTAAGAACTAGAAATCGAAGTCGAAGAAGAAGTCGAAGATGCAGAAGTTATAGAAAAATTCGAAAAAAAAGTCGTAGAGGCAGAGGCCATAGAAAAATTTGAAGACGAAGAAAAAGTCGAAGGGGCAGAAGCCATAGAAAATGTCGAAGAGGCAGAAGCCATAGAAAAATTTGAAAAAAAACTCGAAGAAGTAGACTTTGCAGAAAAAGTCGAAGAAGTAGAAGTCGAAGAGGCAGAAGCCATAGAAGCAGTCGAAGAAAAAGTCGAAGAAGCAGAAGTCGAAGAAAAAGTCGAAGAGGCAGAAGTCATGGAAAAAGTCGAAGAGGTAGAAGTCAAAGAAAAAGTCAAAGAGGCAGAAGCCATAGGAAAAAGTTGAAAAGGCAGAAGCCATAGAAAAATTTCGAAGTAAAAGTCGAACAGGCAGAAGGCAAAGAAAAAGTCGAAGAAGAAGAAGTCGAAGTCGAAGAAAAAGTCGAAGAGGCAGAAGTCATAGGAAAAAGTCGAAGAAGTAGAAGTCGAAGAGGCAGAAGCCATGGAAAAAGTCTAAGAAGTAGAAGTCGAAGAAAAAGTCGAAGAGGCAGAAGCCATAGAAAAAAATCGAAGTAAAAGTCAAAGAGACAGAAGCCAAAGGAAACTGTCGAAGAAGTAGAAGGTGAAGAAAAAGACAAAGATGCAGAAGTCATACAAAAAGTCGAAGAAGTAGAAGTCGAAGAAAAAGTCGAAGAGGCAGGAACCATGGAAAAAGTCGAAGAAGTAGAAGTCGAAGAAAAAGTCGAAGAGGCAGAAGCCATGGAAAAAGTTGAAGAAGTAGAAGTCGAAGAAAAAGTCGAACAGGCAGAAGCCATAGAAAAATTTGAAAAAAAACTCGAAGAAGTAGAATTCGCAGAAAAAGTCGAAGAAGTAGAAGTCGAAGAGGCAGAAGCCATAGAAGCAGTCGAAGAAAAAGTCGAAGAAGCAGAAGTCGAAGAAAAAGTCGAAGAGGCAGAAGTCATGGAAAAAGTCGAAGACGTAGAAGTCAAAGAAAAAGTCGAAGAGGCAGAAGCCATAGAAAAAGTCGAAGAAGTAGAAGTCGAAGTCGAAGAAAAAGTCGAAGAGGCAGAAGCCATAGAATAAAATCGAAGAAGTAGAAGTCGAAAAAAAAGTCGAAGATGCAGAAGTCATAGAAAAATTCGAAGAAGTAGAAGTCGAAGAAAAAGTGGAAGAGGCAGAGCCATAGAAAAAGTGTAAGTAGAAGACGAAGAGGCAGAAGCCATAGGAAAAAGTTGAAGAGGCAGAAGCCATAGAAAAAGTCGAAAAAAAAGTCGAAGAGGCAGAAGCCATAGAAAAAGTCGAAGAATTAGAAGTCGAAGAAAAAGTCGAAGGGGCAGAAGCCATAGAAAAAATAGAAGAAAAAGTCAAAGAGACAGAAGCCAAAGGAAAATGTCGAAAAAGTAGAAGGTGAAGAAAAAGTCGAAGATGCAGAATTCATAGAAAAATTAGAAAAAAAAAGTCGAAGAAGTAGAAGTCAAAAAGGCAGAAGCCATAGAAAAAACTCGAAGTAGTAGAAGTCGTAGAGGCAGAAGCCATAGAAAAAAATCAAAGTAAAAGTGGAAGAGGCAGAAGTCATAGAAATATTTGAAAAGAAAAAGTCGAAGTAGAAGTCGAAGAAAAAGTCGAAGATGCAGAAGTCATAGAAAAATTCGAAAAGAAAAAGTCGAAGAAGTAGAAGTCGAAGAGGCAGAAGCTATAGGAAAAAGTTGAAAAGGCAGAAGCCATAGAAAAATTTGAAAAAAAAGTCGAAGAGGCAGAAGCCATAGAAAAAGTCGAAGAAGTAGAAGTCGAAGAAAAATGTCGAAAGGGCAGAAGCCATAGAAAACAGTCGAAGAAAAAGTTGAAGAGGCAGAAGCCATAGAAAAAAATCAAAGAAAAAGTGGAAGAGGCAGAAGTCATAGAAATATTTGAAAAGAAAAAGTCGAAGTAGAAGTCGAAGAAAAAGTCGAAGATGCAGAAGTCATAGAAAAATTCGAAAAGAAAAAGTCGAAGAAGTAGAAGTCGAAGAAAAAGTCAAAGAGGCAGAAGCCATAGAAAAAAATCGAAGAAAATGTAGAAGAGGCAGAAGCCATAGAAAAAGTCGAAGAAGTAGAAGTCGAAGAAAAAGTCGAAGAGGCAGAAGCCATAGAAAAAAATCGAAGAAAATGTCGAAGTGGTAGAAGCCATAGAAAAATTCGAAAAAAAGACGAAGAAGCAGAAGCCATAGAAAAAGTCTAAGTAGAAGTCGAAGAGGCAGAAGGCATAGAAAAAGTCGAAGAAGTAGAAGTCGAAGAAAAAGTCGAAGAGGCAGAAGCCAGAGAAAAAAATCGAAGTAAAAGTCGAACCGGCAGAAGCCACAGAAAAAGACAAAGAAGTAGAAGTCGAAAAGGCAGAAGCCATAGAAGCAGTCGAAGATAAAGACGAAGAAGCAGAAGCCACAGGAAAAAGTCAAAGAAGAAGAAGTCGAAGAAAAAGTCGAAGATGTAGAAGTCATAGAAAAAGTCGAAGAAGCAGAAGTCGAAGAGGCAGAAGCTATAGGAAAAAGTTGAAAAGGCAGAAGCCATAGAAAAATTTGAAAAAAAAGTCAAAGAGGCAGAAGCCATAGAAAAAGTCGAAGAAGTAGAAGTCGAAGAAAAAGTCGAAAGGGCATAAGCCATAGAAAAAAATCGAAGAAAAAGTCGAAGAGGCAGAAGCCATAGAAAAAATCAAAGAAGCAGAAGTCCAAGAAAAAGTCCAAGATGCAGACGTCATAGAAAAATTCGAAAAGAAAAAGTCGAAGAAGTAGAAGTCGAAGAAAAATTCGAAGAGGCAGAAGCCACTTCTGCCTCTTCAACTTTTTCTTAGACTACTACTTCTTCGAATTTTTCTATGGCTTCTGCCTCTTCGACTTTTTCTTCTATTTTTTTCTATGGCTTCTGCATCTTCGACTTTTTCTTCGACTTTTACTTCTTCGACTTTTTCTATGGCTTCTACTTCTTTGACTTTTTCTTTTCAAATTTTTCTGTGACTTCCGCATCTTCGACTTTTTCTTCGACTTTCTTTGATTTTTTTCTATGGCATCTGCCTTTTCGACTTCTACTTCTTTGAGTTTTTCTATGGCTTCTGCCTCTTTGAATTTTTCTTAAATTTTTTTCTATGGCTTCTGACTCTTCGACTGCTACTTCTTCGACTTTTTTCATGCATTCTGCCTCTTCGACTTTTTCTTCGACTTCTACTTCTTTGACTTTTTCTATGGCCTCTGCCTCTTCGACTTTTATTACTTCGACTTTTTCTATAGCCTCTGCCTCTTTGACTTTTTTTTTTTCGAATTTTTCTATAACTTCTGCATCTTCCACTTTTTCTTCGACTTCGACTTCTACTTCTTCAACTTTTTCTATGGCTTCTGCCTCTTCAACTTTTTCTTTGACTTCTACTTCTTCGACTTTTTCTATGGCTTCCGCATCTTCGACTTCTACTTTTTCGAGTTTTTTCTATGGCTTCTGCCTCTTCGACTTTTTCTTCGACTTCAGAAGCCATAGAAAAACTGAAAGAAGTAGAAGTCGAAGAGGCAGAAGCCATAGAAAAAAATTGAGGAAAAAGTCGAAGAGGCAGAAGCCATAGAAAAAGTCGAAGAACTAGAAGTCGAAGTCGAAGAAATAGTCGAAGATGCAGAAGTTATAGAAAAATTCGAAAAAAAAAAGTCGAAGAGGCAGAGGCCATAGAAACAGTCGAATAAGTAGAAGTCGAAGAAAAAGTCGAACAGGCAGAAGCCATAGAAAAAAATCAAAGAAAAAGTCGAAGAAGTAGAAGTCGAAGAAAAAGTAGAAGAGGCAGAAGCCATAGAAAAATTTGAAAAAAAGTTGAAGAAGCAGAAGCCATAGAAAAAGTCAAAGAAGTAGAAGTCGAAGAAAAAGTCGAAGAGGCAGAAGCCATGGAAAAAGTCTAAGAAGTAGAAGTCGAAGAAAAAGTCGAAGAGGCAGAAGCCACAGAAAAAGTCTAAGAACTAGAAATCGAAGTCGAAGAAAAAGTCGAAGATGCAGAAGTTATAGAAAAATTCGAAAAAAAAGTCGTAGAGGCAGAGGCCATAGAAAAATTTGAAGACGAAGAAAAAGTCGAAGGGGCAGAAGCCATAGAAAAAGTCGATGAGGCAGAAGCCATAGAAAAATTTGAAAAAAAACTCGAAGAAGTAAAATTTGCAGAAAAAGTCGAAGAAGTAGAAGTCAAAGAGGCAGAAGCCATAGAAGCAGTCGAAGAAAAAGTCGAAGAAGCAGAAGTCGAAGAAAAAGTCGAAGAGGCAGAAGTCATGGAAAAAGTCGAAGACGTAGAAGTCAAAGAAAAAGTCGAAGAGGCAGAAGCCATAGGAAAAAGTTGAAAAGGCAGAAGCCATAGAAAAATTTCGAAGTAAAAGTCGAACAGGCAGAAGGCAAAGAAAAAGTCGAAGAAGTAGAAGTCGAAATCGAAGAAAAAGTCGAAGAGGCAGAAGTCATAGGAAAAAGTCGAAGAAGTAGAAGTCGAAGAGGCAGAAGCCATGGATATAGTCTAAGAAGTAGAAGTCGAAGAAAAAGTCGAAGAGGTCGAAGCCATGGAAAAAGTCTAAGAAGTAGAAGTCGAAGAAAAAGTCGAAGAGGCAGAAGCCATAGAAAAAAATCGAAGTAAAAGTCAAAGAGACAGAAGCTAAAGGAAAATGTCGAAGAAGTAGAAGGTGAAGAAAAAGACAAAGATGCAGAAGTCATACAAAAAGTCGAAGAAGTAGAAGTCGAAGAAAAAGTCGAAGAGGCAGGAACCATGGAAAAAGTCGAAGAAGTAGAAGTCGAAGAAAAAGTCGAAGAGGCAGAAGCCATGGAAAAAGTTGAAGAAGTAGAAGTCGGAGAAAAAGTCGAACAGGCAGAAGCCATAGAAAAATTTGAAAAAAAACTCGAAGAAGTAGAATTCGCAGAAAAAGTCGAAGAAGTAGAAGTCGAAGAGGCAGAAGCCATAGGAAAAAGTTGAAAAGGCAGAAGCCATAGAAAAATTTCGAAGTAACAGTCGAAGAGGCAGAAGGCAAAGAAAAAGTCGAAGAAGTAGAAGTCGAAGTCAAAGAAAAAGTCGAAGAGGCAGAAGTCATAGGAAAAAGTCGAAGAAGTAGAAGTCGAAGAGACAGAAGCCATGGATATAGTCTAAGAAGTAGAAGTCGAAGAAAAAGTCGAAGAGGCAGAAGCCATAGAAAAAAATCGAAGAAAATGTCAAAGTGGTAGAAGCCATAGAAAAATTCGAAAAAAAGTCGAAGAAGCACAAGCCATAGAAAAAGTCTAAGTAAAAGTCGAACCGGCAGAAGCCATAGAAAAAGTCGAAGAAGTAGAAGTCGAAGTCGAGGAAAAAGTCGAAGAGGCAGAAGCCGTAGAAAAAAATCAAAGAAACAGTCGAAGAGGCAGAAGCCATAGAAGCAGTCGAAGAAAAAGTCGAAGACGCAGAAGCCATAGGAAAAAGTCAAAGGAGCAGAAGTCGAACAAAAGTCGAAGATGTAGAAGTCATAGAAAAAGTCGAAGAAGCAGAAGTCGAAGAGGCAGAAGCCATATGAAAAAGTTGAAAAGGCAGAAGCCATAGAAAAATTTGAAAAAAAAAGTGGAAGAAGCAGAAGCCATAGAAAAAGTCGAAGAAGTAGAAGTCGAAGAAAAAGTCGAAGAGGCAGAAGCCATAGAAAAAGTCGAAGAAGCAGAAGTCGAAGAAAAAGTCGAAGATGCAGAAGTCATAGAAAAATTCGAAAAGAAAAAGTCGAAGAGGCAGAAGCCATAGAAAAAAATCGAAGAAAATGTAGAAGAGACAGAAGGCATAGAAAAATTCGAAAAAAAGTCGAAGAAGCAGAAGCCATAGAAAAAGTCTAAGGAGAAGTCGAAGAGGCAGAAGCTATTGAAAAAGTCGAAGTAAAAGTCGAAGAGGCAGAAGCAATAGAAAAAGTCGAAAAAAAGTCGAAGAGGCAGAAGCCATAGAAAAAGTCAAAGAAGTAGAAGTCGAAGAAAAAGTCAAAGAGGCAGAAGTCATAGGAAAAAGTCGAAGAAGAAGAAGCCATAGAAAAAGTCTAAGTAAAAGTCGAACCGGCAGAAGCCATAGAAAAAGTCAAAGAAGTAGAAGTCGAAGAAAAAGTAGAAGCGGCAGAAGCCATAGAAAAAAATCGAAGTAAAAGTCAAAGAGACAGAAGCCAAAGGAAAATGTCGAAGAAGTAGAAGGTGAAGAAAAAGACAAAGATGCAGAAGTCATACAAAAAGTCGCAGAAGTAGAAGTCGAAGAAAAAGTCGAAGAGGCAGAAGCCATGGAAAAAGTTGAAGAAGTAGAAGTCGAAGAAAAAGTCGAACAGGCAGAAGCCATAGAAAAATTTGAAAAAAAACTCGAAGAAGTAGAATTCGCAGAAAAAGTCGAAGAAGTAGAAGTCGAAGAGGCAGAAGCCATAGAAGCAGTCGAAGAAAAAGTCGAAGAAGCAGAAGTCGAAGAAAAAGTCGAAGAGGCAGAAGTCATGGAAAAAGTCGAAGACGTAGAAGTCAAAGAAAAAGTCGAAGAGGCAGAAGCCATAGGAAAAAGTTGAAAAGGCAGAAGCCATAGAAAAATTTCGAAGTAACAGTCGAACAGGCAGAAGGCAAAGAAAAAGTCGAAGAAGTAGAAGTCGAAGTCAAAGAAAAAGTCGAAGAGGCAGAAGTCATAGGAAAAAGTCGAAGAAGTAGAAGTCGAAGAGGCAGAAGCCATGGATATAGTCTAAGAAGTAGAAGTCGGAGAAAAAGTCGAAGAAGCACAAGCCATAGAAAAAGTCGAAGAAGTAGAAGTCGAAGTCGAGGAAAAAGTCGAAGAGGCAGAAGCCGTAGAAAAAAATCAAAGAAACAGTCGAAGAGGCAGAAGCCATAGAAGCAGTCGAAGAAAAAGTCGAAGACGCAGAAGCCATAGGAAAAAGTCAAAGGAGCAGAAGTCGATCAAAAGTCGAAGATGTAGAAGTCATAGAAAAAGTCGAAGAAGCAGAAGTCGAAGAGGCAGAAGCCATATGAAAAAGTTGAAAAGGCAGAAGCCATAGAAAAATTTGAAAAAAAAGTGGAAGAAGCAGAAGCCATAGAAAAAGTCGAAGAAGTAGAAGTCGAAGAAAAAGTCGAAGAGGCAGAAGCCATAGAAAAAGTCGAAGAAGCAGAAGTCGAAGAAAAAGTCGAAGATGCAGTAGTCATAGAAAAATTCGAAAAGAAAAAGTCGAAGAGGCAGAAGCCATAGAAAAAAATCGAAGAAAATGTAGAAGAGACAGAAGGCATAGAAAAATTCGAAAAAAAGTCGAAGAAGCAGAAGCCATAGAAAAAGTCTAAGGAGAAGTCGAAGAGGCAGAAGCCATTGAAAAAGTCGAAGTAAAAGTCGAAGAGGCAGAAGCAATAGAAAAAGTCGAAAAAAAGTCGAAGAGGCAGAAGCCATAGAAAAAGTCAAAGAAGTAGAAGTCGAAGAAAAAGTCAAAGAGGCAGAAGTCATAGGAAAAAGTCGAAGAAGAAGAAGCCATAGAAAAAGTCTAAGTAAAAGTCGAACCGGCAGAAGCCATAGAAAAAGTCAAAGAAGTAGAAGTCGAAGAAAAAGTAGAAGCGGCAGAAGCCATAGAAAAAAATCGAAGAAAAACTCAAAGAGGCAGAAGCCATATAAAAACTCAAAGAGGTAGAAGTCGAAAAGGCAGAAGCCATAGAAAAAAATCGAATTAGTAGAAGTCGAAGAATTAGAAGTTATAGAAAAATTTGAAAAAAAATTAGAAGAGGCAGAAGCCATAGAAAAAGTCGAAGAAGTAGTAGTCGAAGAAAAAGTCGAAGAGGCAGAAGCCATAGAAAAAAATCGAAGAAAATGTCAAAGTGGTAGAAGCCATAGAAAAATTCGAAAAAAAGTCGAAAAAGCACAAGCCATAGAAAGAGTCTAAGTAAAAGTCGAACCGGCAGAAGCCATAGAAAAAGTCGAAGAAGTAGAAGTCGAAGTCGAGGAAAAAGTCGAAGAGGCAGAAGCCGTAGAAAAAAATCAAAGAAACAGTCGAAGAGGCAGAAGCCATAGAAGCAGTCGAAGAAAAAGTCGAAGACGCAGAAGCCATAGGAAAAAGTCAAAGGAGCAGAAGTCGAACAAAAGTCGAAGATGTAGAAGTCATAGAAAAAGTCGAAGAAGCAGAAGTCGAAGAGGCAGAAGCCATATGAAAAAGTTGAAAAGGCAGAAGCCATAGAAAAATTTGAAAAAAAAGTGGAAGAAGCAGAAGCCATAGAAAAAGTCGAAGAAGTAGAAGTCGAAGAAAAAGTCGAAGAGGCAGAAGCCATAGAAAAAGTCGAAGAAGCAGAAGTCGAAGAAAAAGTCGAAGATGCAGAAGTCATAGAAAAATTCGAAAAGAAAAAGTCGAAGAGGCAGAAGCCATAGAAAAAAATCGAAGAAAATGTAGAAGAGACAGAAGGCATAGAAAAATTCGAAAAAAAGTCGAAGAAGCAGAAGCCTTAGAAAAAGTCTAAGGAGAAGTCGAAGAGGCAGAAGCCATAGAAAAAGTCGAAGAAGTAGACGTCGAAGAAAAAGTAGAAGCGGCAGAAGCCATAGAAAAAAATCGAAGAAAAACTCGAAGAGGCAGAAGCCATAGAAAAAAATCGAAGTAAAAGTCGAAGAGGCAGAAGTAATAGAAAAAGTCGAAAAAAAGTCGAAGAGGCAGAAGCCATAGAAAAAGTCAAAGAAGTAGAAGTCGAAGAAAAAGTCAAAGAGGCAGAAGTCATAGGAAAAAGTCGAAGAAGAAGAAGCCATAGAAAAAGTCTAAGTAAAAGTCGAACCGGCAGAAGCCATAGAAAAAGTCAAAGAAGTAGAAGTCGAAGAAAAAGTAGAAGCGGCAGAAGCCATAGAAAAAAATCGAAGAAAAACTCAAAGAGGCAGAAGCCATATAAAAGCTCAAAGAGGTAGAAGTCGAAAAGGCAGAAGCCATAGAAAAAAATCGAATTAGTAGAAGTCGAAGAGGCAGAAGCCACAGAAAAAAATTGAGGAAAAAGTCAAAGAGGCAGAAGCCATAGAAAAAGTCGAAGAACTAGAAGTCGAAGTCGAAGAAAAAGTCGAAGATGCAGAAGTTATAGAAAAATTCGAAAAAAAAGTAGAAGAGGCAGAGGCCACAGAAAAAGTCGAAGACAAAGAAGTCGAAGAAAAACTCGAAGAGGCAGAAGCCATAGAAAAACTCAAAGAAGTAGAAGTCGAAAAGGTAGAAGCCATAGAAAAAACTCGAATTAGTAGAAGTCGAAGAGGCAGAAGCCACAGAAAAAAATTGAGGAAAAAGTCGAAGAGCCAGAAGCCATAGAAAAAGTCGAAGAACTAGAAGTCGAAGTCGAAGAAAAAGTCGAAGAAGCAGAGGTTATAGAAAAATTCGAAAAAAAAGTCAAAGAGGCAGAGGCCATAGAAAAAGTCGAAGAAGTAGAAGTCGAAGAAAAAGTCGAAGGGGCAGAAGCCATAGAAAAAGTCGAAGAAGTAGAAGTCGAAGAGGCAGAAGCCATAGAAAAAAATCGAAGTAAAAGTCGAACAGGCAGAAGCCATAGAAAAATTCGAAAAAAAGTTGAAGAAGTAGAAGTCGAAGAGGCAGAAGCCATAGAAGCAGTCGAAGCAAAAGTCGAAGAAGCACAACCCATAGGATAAGGTCAAAGAAGTAGAAGTCGAAGAAAAAGTCAAAGATGTAGAAGTCATAGAAAAAGTCGAAGAAGTAGAATTCGAAGAAAAAGTCGAAGAAGCAGAAGCCATAGAAAAAGTCGAAGAAGTAGAAGTCGAAGAGGCAGAAGCCATAAAAAAAGTCGAAGAAGTAGAAGTCGAAAAAAAATTGAAGATAAAGAAGTTATAGATAAATTTGAAAAAAAAAAAGTCGAAGAGGCAGAGGCCATAGAAAAAGTTGAAGTAGTAGAAGTCGAAGAGGCAGAGGCCATAGAAAAAGTCGAAGAAGTAGAAGCCACAGAAAAAATCGAAGAAGTAGAAGTTGAAGAAAAAGTCGAGGAGGCAGAAGCCATAGGAAAAATTCGAAGAGGCAGAAGCCATAGGAAAAAGTCGAAGAAGTAGAAGTCGAAGAAAAAGTCGAAGAGGCAGAAGCCATAGAAAAAAATCGAAAAAAAAGTCAAAGAGGCAGAAGCCATAGAAAAAGTCAAAGAAGTAGAAGTCGAAGAAAAAGTCGAAGATGCAGAAGTCATAGAAAAATTCGAAAAGAAAAAGTCGAAGAAGTAGAAGTCGAAGAAAAAGTCAAAGAGGCAGAAGCCATAGAAAAAAATCGAAGAAAATGTAGAAGAGGCAGAATCCATAGAAATGGTCAAAGATTTAGAAGTCGAAGAAAAAGTCGAAGATGCAGAAGTCATAGAAAAATTCAAAAAGAAAAAGTCGAAGAGGCAGAAGCCATAGAAAAAGTCGAAGAAGTAGAAGCTGAAGAAAAAGTCCAAGATGCAGAAGCCATAGAAAAACTCAAAGAAGTAGAAGTCGAAAAGGCAGAAGCCATAGAAAAAACTCGAAGTAGTAGAAGTCGAAGAGGCAGAAGGCACAGAAAAAATTTGAAAAAAAAAGTCGAAGAGGCAGAGGCTATAGAAAAAGTCGAAGACGAAGAAGTCGAAGAAAAAGTCGAAGGAGCAGAAGCCATAGAAAAAGTCAAAGAAGTAGAAGTCGAAGAAAAAGTCGAAGAGGCAGAAACCACAGAAAAAAATCGAAGTAAAAGTCGAAGAGGCAGAAGCAATAGAAAAAGTCGAAAAAAAGTCGCAGAAGCCATAGAAAAAGTCAAAGAAGTAGAAGTCGAAGAAAAAGTCGAATAGGCAGAAGCCATAGAAAAAAATCGAAGAAAATGTCGAAGTGGTAGAAGCCATAGAAAAATTCGAAAAAAAGTCGAAGAAGCAGAAGCCATAGAAAAAGTCTAAGAAGTAGAAATCGAAGAAAAAGTCGAAGAGGCAGAAGCCATAGAAAAAGTCGAACAAGTAGAAGTCAAACAGGCAGAAGCCATAGAAAAAAATCGAAGTAAAAGACCAAGAGGCAGAAGCCATAGACAAACTCAAAGAAGTAGAAGTCGAAAAGGCAGATGCCATAGAAAAAAATCTAAGAAAACGTCGAACCGGCAGAAGCCACAGAAAAAGTCGAAGAAGCAGAAGTCGAAGAAAAAGTAGAAGCGGCAGAAGCCATAGAAAAAAATCGAAGAAAATGTCAAAGAGGCAGAAGTCATAGAAAAATTCGAAAAGAAAAAGTCGAAGAAGTAGAAGTCGAAGAAAAAGTCGAAGAGGCAGAAGCCATAGGAAAAAGTCAAAGAAGTAGGAGTCGAAGAAAATGTAGAAGAGGCAGAAGCCATAGAAAAAGTCGAAGAAATAGAAGTCGAAGAAAAAGTCGGAGATGCAGAAGTCATAGAAAAATTCGAAAAGAAAAAGTCGAAGAAGTAGAAGTCGAAGAAAAAGTCGAAGAGGCAGAATCCATAGAAAAAGTCGAAGAAAAAGTCGAAGAGGCAGAAGCCATAGAAAAAAATCGAAGAAGATGTA